>NW_010583621.1:136214-180809 GCF_000705375.1 Tinamus guttatus
TCACCAGCCTTAATGGTATAAGCGCTTCCCTCCTGCTAGAGGCATACAGCCTGTCAGTTTTACAGTACTTTACCAGTGTTCATACTCAAGAATGAGAAAGCAAAACATTCCAAGCCAAACCTGCTCCTGAAGGAAGTCAGGGCAAACTCTGTCTCTGTCAGAGCTGTGTATTTCCTTCCTTCAACTTCTGCAAGAGCACATGTTGTCTTTAACTGCTTTGTCAATGTTTTGCCCAAGTTAATTGCGGTAGCCATAAAATAAGGACATTTGGGAAAGAAAACTCCTCCAGGTTAGCACAGCAGCCTGTGCAGAAATAACTAGTAAGGTCTGGCTGCTCAGCAGGCCTGAAGTTGGTTCACATTTTCTCACTCCTCTGTGCATGAAGCTGCAAAAAAGTTTCGTGCTGATACATGAGATCATCGATAATGTAATAATCCTTTGGGCAGTTTCTCATTGCAATCTGTAGAACATGTATCTTTCTCAGATTTTCTCAGTTCACTTCCTCTTCTAGCAACTGTGAGGGATTTCTAGCAAGGCACACAGACAGCTCTGCTTGCGTTTAAGGTTAAGCTCTTATTTTAGTTGGTATAGTGCTATGAGGGCCATTCTCCCTTCCCCCACTGAGCAAAATAACACTAATGACTAAAGAACTCAGTAGAACATAAAAGGGATTAAAATGAAATATGCTGCTCCTTCGTCACTACACGAATGCATATTTGGTAACACGTCAGTGTCTAAATAAAACCTTTACTGAACAGTTCATCATCACTCACAGCTTTACAAGAGTCACCCCGCAGGGGTGAGAGTGAGGCAGTGAAAAAAAGTCAGATCCTTAGTCATCATTAATATTTGAAAGCAAGTCCTAAAGCATCTGAGGAAGAGAATCACGCAGCAGGACTAAGACGAGAAATAAAAGAATTTAATAGTGACTGAGTAGAGTTCAAAAACCCTGCTGCAGTGCATAGGGGTATTCCTCAGAGGCAAAGCTACACTAACCTGATATCCGGTGTCTGTCAAACATAACCGAACAGAGCCAGATTTTCAATTTTAGAAATGAAAGCAGGGAAAACTCCAGCTATATTTGAACAAATTTTACCTAATTTTACAAATTTTTAGCTTTTTTGGTGATCTGGTATCAAAAGTATTTGCGAGTTATCAAAATATTCAAACGTGTTTTAGTTTGTGAATTCCCTACTCCACCCCCCTTTCTTTAACTCTCAACTCCTTGCCACAGTCACTTTGTGAATAAGCAACTTGCTTTGTGCTGGATATAAAATTTACTTACAGTTTTTGCTCTGAGCCTCGAACAGAAAAAATCATTCCCTCAGGAAGCCGATTTCCACCTTTAGAAACAGATTTGGGCACCAAGTTAGCAACAGCCACACAAGAGACCTCACCTGCCTGCAGGTTTATGATTCTGCTTGAGTAAGGGAAGGGGCAGGAAACACTCCTTCAGCAGGGGACACACCTGGTTTCTAAAGCTTAGAGAAGGGGAGAATCCTTTTGGAGGATCCTCTGTAGCAGGGTTCACTGCCCGCCTGTGGCATGGAGGAGCAGCTGGTGCTCCTCAGCAGCACAAAATGGCGGCTGTGGCCTAGCCCGTTGTGAACACTCAGTTTTTTATGGCCGCCAGTGAGTTTTTCTTCCTCACAAGTCCAACACGGTCCCCTCCCACTGTCACCCGACCCACAAAATGCTGTATATTGGGGGATATCAGGGGCCAGGGTGCCTAAAGCCCACAGCCTGCATGGTGGCAGCCGTTGGCCTTCCTGTCACCACACGCAGCAGCTACCTGCCACTACAGGCAGCTGGGCACAAAAGGGCCGAGTATTAAACCCCATGGGCAAACACCTGCTGGCAACATCCCAAAATGGGGTTACTTCTGCCTGTGGGACAATTAAGACATAGGTTTATGTCCATCAAAATGTCTGTAAAACTCAGAAGATATTCTTATGAGGGGATTGCACTTGTTTTCTCCCCTCTTTTCATAATATCTAGATCTACTCACAATTCAGCTGTTTAATACTGTTTTTTTTTCTCCAGTGACAGCATAACAGTCTAGTAACAAAGTGGATCGCCTAAGGCAAATAGAGGTTTTTCCTCTAGACCATCTAATCCTGTATTAAAGAAACTGCCAAATTACCACCAAAAAAGAGTGAAAACTTAGTAAGAACACTAGTTAGATATTGTTTATCCTCTTGTAGACTGATGCATCAGAAGCTTAAACAAAGGCTGCAAATATCCATACTGTTTCAATACATGTGTTTTTTTCTGTTTTGTAGTGCTTTTTAGCCTTGCAGATAGAAGTGAAAAGCTTTACTTCTGGACTAGCCATAAGGTCAGACATTGTTCAGGAATAAAAGATTAAAGCACTCGAAGTGGAAGATACCTTAAAATAGCATAACCCCCTGCCACTAAGCTGAAACAAAGTGAAAAAATACAGTACAGGAAACTCCCGTCAACACCTCTGGTTGTCACGTTTGTGAAGCATTTTCACTGAGGAAAATATTGCAACTCAGGGCTTTCCAATTCTGCTGAGTGAAGCTCAATAAAACTAGATAACTGATGGCAAAGTGATTATGCTTCTAGCCCATCCTCTGAAAATTGTTGCAGCTGAACTCTTATGTGTTTAATAGATTACATGCTAGATACCACAGTGAACTATTTCATCTTGATAGTGCATACTTGATAAGAAGCCAGTTTTCTGATGATTCTTGGTTTTCCTGACTTGCTTTGCTTGTTTTCTTTTTTCTTTTTTAACTGATACAGAGAAATAGAGAAAGCAGAATTACCCAAAACAATCGATTTAGAGGCCATGATCTTGCTGGCTGGTGCAAAATGTGTGCCTGTAGTCAGATACTAGCCTTTGCAAGCTTGTCTTTTGCTTTGCTCCTTGCTATCATTTCCTCCTTAAAAAAAAAAAAAAAAGGCAGCTGAAGACAGCTCTACTCCTTATACCCAGGAAGTTCAGCTGATTACCTGTTTGCTATGAAGAATTACATAAAGTTTACATAAAACAGACACATTCAGCAAATTTTCATATTGTCAAATTAAGCCTTTCTCAATTAGGCAATGCCCCAATTTACACTGTGCAGCCACAGCTTTGCTCAGATGACCACAGCTGCAGCAGAGCAGATGCCCTGTGACTTGCTCTGTAATTTCTGACCTCTGCTTTTCCCTGGAGAGCCTGCCTCGCCTCTGTCCCAGGATAGGCAATGTCAATAGGCCAGGAAATGAAAAATACAGCTTAAAGCTATATTCTGTGCTGGATTAAATTTCAGAAAAGCTGAAGACGCAGCCCTATTGTTCAGGAGATGATTTGTACCTAAAAATCAGTTTCTCTCACATCTTCCCTGTGTTCTCTCAACTGTTTTTTAAAAGGGCCTTGAAGAAGAGTTTTGGATCAAACTGCAGATTTTCCATACATCTTGCTGTTAAGAAAAGCAAACATATCACTTCAGAGTATGCACACCCTCCTTCCCCTTTTGATTCCTCAACTCCTGCTTTCTTATTTGTTTTCCTAGCAAGACAACAGAACCAGAAGCTGAGTAAGCTGCAGCTTCTTCATTGCACATTTAATGTGTTATGGCTGTGGATATTTGTGTCTGGCTTCAGAGACAGTGAAGGATTCATTACTGGGCAGCACAGAAATCTACCATGCTGAAGGAGAGGGTTGTAAAAATGGCTAACGTGTTAGCTCAGTTTAGCTGACAGAGGAGACAGCCAGCAAAAGCTCAGAGCACATCAAACCTGAAGCTCAGAATTATTTGTAGTACAAAACTCATGCATTCTAAAATGTATTAGCATATTCTGACCCAGTAATATTAATAGTAAAGGTGAGATCTTACCATCCCCAGTTGGTGCCTATGCTTGTAAATAGAAACGACACTGATTTTTTATAATAAAATAGTATTCCTTGTCACTGTGAAATGTACTCCTTGGGAAGTCTGCCAGTACCTGATACTGCTGGCCTTCCAGGTGGAAAGCAGGATTTGAAGCCAGGAATATTGACTTGACCTTGAGCTAAAACATTGGAAGTTACTTCCAACTAGGGTAGCTGTTTGGGGAGTGGCTATTTCTTCAGTGTAGGCAATACAATATGACTTTTTTAATGTACAAGGCATATAGGATTTTAAATAGTAAAGCCTATTCAGTTTCTGTAGGCAATTATTGAAAATAGTCTTGCCTCATTGAGCTTCTTAATCTATAAAAATATAAATACTCACAAAACTTAATATTTTTGTGGCTATTACACTGCATTACTAATGCTACAAAAAAATTCACCTCTGTACTGACTTAGCAGAATTAAAATCGGTCATTTTCTTTGTACACTGTCTGTGCACAGTATCAGATGGCTTGCTGTGCTCCATGGTGCTCATAATATCTACAATCATCCAAATTCTCCATAGATACATTCTGGTTTTCAGAAAATTTTGTACTATTATGTTTTCTTACTTGTAATCCCAGGAACAATTAGCTTTTATGTAGATGAGCTTACTGCAACTTGCCTTTACCCTAGTTTAAAAAAAGACAGACAGACAGACAGAAAGGGTCTTAGCAGTCCCACACCTTTATTACCTGGCCAGGGCACATAGTTAATCCCCGTTTTTTTGTTGCTTCTAGTCAGGTTTACTTTTTCTTTATTTTTTTAAGATAATAATGATGATTTTTAAGATAATGATAATGAAAATGAAATGATTATTTTGCCGTTATAGCATTTATACCCCCATTGCTAGCTGCAGAAGAGATGGAATAGTCAGTAATCGTCACTAGTCTCTAAGGTTCTGGACATAGTAGTGGTCTAAAATTGAGGGCAAATTCCTGATGGAGAAAAAAATAACAATCAAAATTCATTTTAGGGTCAATAACACTAACATCAAAAGATATCAAATAGGGTTCTTACCTGTATGTGCTTTGCAGCATGCAGAGAACATTTAAAATACAAAATGTTCCACCTGCTGCTTGCTTGGCTTTATATAGATGCTGCAAAATGAGGCAAGATTGAGCCACACAAGAAGTGGAGAAGCAGACTGCTCAAGTGGACTGTTTTCCATTCCGAAAGCCACAGTGATCATTGTATAAATTTTAATTAATTTCTATCTAAATACTTTAGCCCTGTTTCAATTGGCTTATGATGTAGCATCAGCTGTGACTTCTCAGTGGCTTCATGCCATGGGTGGCAACAGTGAGAAACTTAGAATACACAAAGTTAGTATACCTAGCTGCTAGTACAGTGCTAAGAAATAAAACCAACAAAAGAAGATATGTATGAATAGAGTCATTGTTGTTGCCTCTGTTTTCTGATAAGGGCTGTCTTTTCATGGGAAGGAACAATAAATCTTTCACCCTCCAAAGTGCTATGATTTTCTAGGAAAAAAAAAAAGGCAATATAAGTTACAGTGAATTCCTTCCTGTTTGGCAGATTGCATCTTGCTCTTGGACCGCTGAAACACTGTGAGATGCTGTAGGGATGCAGTTGTGTGATGATATATGTTTTTTAATAAATAACTCATGTGTCAGATTGTCAGCCTGATATTGTTCCCTGTTGGATTGTTTGGAGTTAAATGAGGGGATGCTCTTTTGGAGAAACAAGAAAAACAGTGACAAAGATAAGATATCATTAGCAAAAATACCAAGCCTGACTTTATGAGGGAGATGGGGTACCCCTCTGTCCCACGGCTACAGCCTTGGGTGTCTTCTGCAAGGAATGGTTCATTAAGGGCTGTGATTTAAGGGCTATTTTTGCCTCAAACGATTTTTGCTTTCACCATTTGCAGCTACTCGTGGTCCAGTTTGCCCAAGTGGAGAACAGAATTAGTGGTTTCCCATGAGACCATGTAGCCAAGCTAGTGTGTCTGTAATGTATTGTGCCCATACAGTACTCCCAACAATCCTTTTACATATTCATTTCCCTATAGACAAGTGTTTGCTGTAAGAGCTGGTAATTCTTGGCATGTGGTATTTCAGTGGTATCTCTCCTCGCTTTCTGCTACAAAAACAACAGTATAATCAGTTGTGGTTCAATAGTGAACTGAAAAGTGCTAAAATAGACTGACTGTCAATGTTTTATACTAGACACCTTTATATTCTTTCTGATCTTAATACAAAATTAGTTGCTCTTGTTTTGGTTTGAAAAATAAGAAAAGATTAACTGTGGAGCTAAATTAAGAAGGAAACTTATTATCAATCATGCTAAAGTCAATGCATGGCTTAATGCAGAGGTTCCCACTTTTCTCTCCTAACAAAGAAATATTCCCCTCCACAAGGAGATAGTTCCAGGACTGCTCCTTCTCTTGTGGCTATTGAAGTTGGCAGTAAGACTTCATAACTGGCAGAGATGGCCCCAGCTCAAGGGAATTTAGCAGTGTCAGAGAGAATAAAATTCAAACAGCTTCAGACACTGTTCTGAATTTCTGTGAAATGTGCCTTAAATGTGACCTACAGGGACTGAGATTTTCAAGTCCTGCCATCTTCAATTGCCTCAAACCACTGAGGTGCCTGAATCACAGCATTACTGCACCCAGTTGCAGTGCGATGTTTCTATCCACTGTTCCAGGATTAGAGAGTGCTGCTTAACAAGAGAATATAGATTCACTCATTTTGATAAAGTTTTCATAGGACTTTTCATTTGTAACTTGACCTGCCAAGTGGGCTAGTCAGCAATCTGTTATCTTAATTGCCAGCTCTGTGTCTTCCAGGCTGAACAGCACCAGGTGGGGAGCTAAATAACAAGGTGATAAACACACACCATAGTGACTCAGCCTACATGTACTATATTCTTCTTCATTAAATGTTGTCTGTGATTTCACAGCTTTATAATTAGAAGTTTTAAGAAACTAAGATGAGTTGTCAGGGACAAAATGAAGTAAAACAGGTCAATTGTAAAAGGAGGAACATAAGTGAACTTCCTCTTTCTCTCTTCCTATACCCAAGACCCTTTCACCATTTCAGTATCCCCAGAGCTTTGACAGGGATTAAAAAACCTGCAGTCCCCAAAGGTGCACTCCACTGATCCCCCTACCTCTATCCTTAAATTAAAAAATCAGCAGGCTGCCTACTCATCATCACCATCTCTGTCTGCAGCAATTCTCCTTTTTTTTTTCCCCTCTCCACTCTTCTACACAGCTCTTTACTTAGTCATCCCCAATTTTCTCCATCCCTACTAGTTGCCCTTGGCTGCTGCTCAGCATGTACATTGTTCTCGCCACTGACAAGATGATCTTCTCATCCCTGCAAGCAGACTTTCTACAGATACCCACAGTCACATTAACTGGTCATTTGCAGGTCAGCACGTCCTCCTTTACAGGAGTCTTAGACCTGCTCTACCAAAATCATCAGAAACACTAACAATTAGGTGCATTTTCACTTGTGGAGCAGAAACGGAACTAAACAATCTTAAGTGTCTACAAACCTGCTGAAAGAGAAGGAAGAGGACCTACAAAACTACCCTAAGTTTATTTTTTAACCTGCATAGTTCAAGCACATTAATGCAATCAAAGAAAACAGAATAACCTCAAATCCACTCGCATAGACACCCCAGAAGGAGCACAGATCTGTTTCTAGCTGTGGAAGTCATTTGGTAAGGACAGCAGCTCTCCAGCAACATTGAACTTCTCTGCTTGTCCTGAAATCACTGAAAAACAAACAAATAACAACAAACCCCCCTGTATTTAGCTGCCCTGGAATTAGTTTCTATTGAAACAAAACAAAACACTTCTCTCTATCCAGTACAGAAAGTTTCTTTTCCAATTCATCCCTGACTGACATGATCTTCTCCGGCCACCAAGCCCTGCCTGGACACGCTGATCAGGGTGTCACCCATTCCCATTCCCGTGCCCTGTTCCCTCCTGGCCCAGGCTGTTTCGACAGGGATGACGCAGGCTGCCTGCCTCACTTGCGCCGCTGCCGGGCATGACTCTGCTCAGAGCATCTTCCCCTGGTAACTGGACCAAGGAAAGACATATCGGGGGCTGAGTCACTGCCAGATTACTGTGGCCTCTTCCGACCCACTTATTTTCCAGTCATTTCGTGACATATTTAGAAAAAACTTTTGCTCATGCTGTTTATTCGTTTTTTTTTTTTTTTTTTTCTCCCCTGGGCAAACATAAGGTCTTTTAGGTTTTGATAATATTGTTTGAAATACCAAAAGAGAAAAGAATAATACATGCTGCTTGGATATCTCCAAGAATGCAGAAGGTTTTTTTGCAATAAACAATTATGAAACAGAAAAACAGAATTACATGGAGAATTACAGGGAGAATATTCAGGAATACATGAAAATATGGAGAACGCATCCTTAAACTAATGCTACTACAATTATTCCAGGAATGGATTGGAGTTCACATTAAGAAAAAAATTTTATTATGTTGGTAACTCATGAGTTTAGGATTGCAGGATAGATATGTAAAATTCTGCTCTGAGGGAAAACTGACATCCTATAACCACTATTCGCCTTACTAATGATTTTGCTACAACATTAAAAATGATTTCACAGGGAGTGGAAAGAACACACCATCCCTTACAGAGGACACAAGGTTCAGAGAAGGTTGTTAATATATTGGAAACTTTATACGTACATCTTGTGTAGCTCTGTAGGGAGCTTAAACAAGCCTGGGGGTGTCATCTCGCTGCGCTGCATCATCCGTTATCAGCGGGGAAAAGCCAGCGTGGTCAGCACAGCCCAGCCCCTGCTTGTGCTGCTGTCCTCAGAGAACAGCCCCGCTGCACAGCAGGCCGAGCAGCGCCTTAAATAAGTGAGACAAGAGCGTGGCTTTTCCTCTGACCCATCTTGCACTTCGATAGATTTGATTTATAGGACAAAGTGCCATAGAATTAAGCTCAAAATGTTTTTCCAGCTTTGCTGTAGAAAGTTAGGGGGCCCAAAGGATTTTTTTTTCTCTACTCTGCAGCTTCCTGTTCTCTTTAGGTTGCTCCAAAGCACTTCTCTTTCTGTACCAGAAATTCTATTTTACCACTCCTCACTTAATTGTATCACGTGATTGCGTTCTGCTTTGCATCTCTGCTCACACATACACACACTCCAGGCTCCTACTTCAAAATATAGCTGGCATGACCCATATTCTGAACACTCTTCAGCTACCTTCAGGTACTCAGGCACTAGGCAATCTACCCCACTGGCATGGGACTAGCAAACAAAGACTTCTAGGATCTGTGGACAGGGATAGCATCAGTGACATCTGAATTGAAGAATATACAGATAATCATAATTCAAACTCCTGCATATCAAGTGAACACACAGGTCTGAAACAAGGGGCAGTACTGTGCAATGGAATGAAGTCTGGCTGATCCCATGAACAGCAGATGTGAGCTTGCGTATCACTGGCTATTTTTTCTGTTTCTGCAGGATGGATGACATCCAGCTGTGCAAAGACATTATGAACCTTAAGAAAGAGCTGCAGAGTTTGGTAGCGATCCCAGGTAATGGCCACCTCCAACCCACCGCCAGGAGAACGCTTGGACACTGCAGGGGACAGCGGAGTGTCAGGGGCATCTCTGCCCCTATCAGAAATGTCCCCTAAGACTGATAAAAAGCATAGAGAGGCCTCAAACCTCCTCTTCACAAAACAGATCTTTGCTCTTGGAACAAGCAGGGCAAAATACCATAAATAGCACTGCTGTGCACTTCCCTCTGTGAAAATAGTCTTTTGACTTCCAGTAATCATAGGAAAGGAAGCTTAAGAGATAAAGGTAGAAAGGGGAGTAGACAGCACCCGCAGGTCTGATGAGGGAATCATGCCACTCACTCAATCCTAGCAGCTTTTTGATGCAAAGTCTCTGGTGATCTTATGTCACTGGAGAGAACACTGCTTCCTCTCAGTCAGAGCTTCAGTTGAGAAACTGTAATTAGATATAAGAATTGCCTTGAATATTAAAATAGAGGAGTACATAAGAAAGCTCCAACAGATTAATCCTGTATTTGCATTTTTTACTTTATCTTAAAAGTGCACTTTTAATTTGTATGTTATTGAGAAGCACATCCACTGGATCTCAAAAGTGAGGCATATATCTTGCTATGAATTGATTTAGCAAGCTCATAACTATTTGTATCGAATAGAGCATTTTCTTGCCTTTGGGGTGTGCCCTGTTAAATCCCTGCTGAGCTGCTAAGTGCAGTAGGGACATTTTTTCTTTTTTCCTGCAGGCTCTGAGCTGACATATTAGTCACAGGCCTGTGACAGTTACAGTACCTTGGGGCCAGCCGTACTTTCCTGAAACCATTGAGCAGCATAGTTTATAGGAGCATATAGGAGTTTGCAGTGGCACAGTACCTAGAAGAGGCTGCAGACTTTACAGCCAGGCAGAGCTGTGTGAATTCCCATCACACAGTTCACTCTGCCTGTTGCAAGAGCAAGATGAGTGAAGAGGTAATCCCCACCACCACTGATACTTTTGTGTACAAAGTATTGCTGTAGGGCATCTGTTTTGCCAGTCCCTCAAGACAAGTCCCTCAAGTCCCTCCTGACTGTAAGAAAAGGTGTTTGGCACAGACTGTGGGGGAAAAACAGCAATTCACAACAGCCGGTCACATGCACCTCTTAAAAGACCGGGAAACTGCATTTACACTAGATGACTCTATATGGTTTCCAGCATCCATCAAATAATTTGCTGTTGCCAAACTAATAAACTCGCCTTCTTTTGGCCACCTTCATCTTATTTCCCTGTATTACTGTGCAACTTAAAACAACGGCTTCCTCCCCAGAGAGGAGGAGCATTTCAGTCATGAAACAGGAAATGAATATCTACATTTTTCTTCTCAGAGTCCTTACAGCAGCCTTATTCAAATAAGAACTTGTTTCTTTGCACCTAAAAAGTATTATAAATAATTTTCCTTTTTTTTTTTTCTAATTACATTCTTATAATGTTGAGTTAAATGGTAAAGGATTATGGATGCTAGAGGATATCTGTGAATGATCCTCCCTGCCTTACCTCTTCTACTCTGCAGCTTCTCTAGCTGTATATTTAATTTAGAGTTGAATTTTTTTTAATTAACTGTTGGAGCATTTTTCATTATTAAAGTCCTAAGGAGAGATGGACACATAAGAGTCCCTCTCCAACCCTGTGCAGCTCAGCAACCCGCGGGGCTGGCAGGGAGCAGCACCAGGTTTCGCCCGGAGAACCGGCCTCGCAACCAGGAGCCGGAGGCCGCAGGCATCCGCACGGGAGCGGCCGCTGACACAGAACGTGCCCATCATGGGAAAAGACTTTCCCAAACGGCCTCACTGATAACTCAGTCTTTTCTGTTGGCTACAGATTTGCATAGAGACTCCTTGTACTAGGTGCAGGAGATAGGTGTTTAATTTCCTGCAGCTGACAAGGAATCAGGCTGTTACAATACAGTCTGCAGTACCTTGGTTGCAATTTTGGACAAATTTAGCAGCCAGTTTCCTGAAAGATGGGATAGAAGAGCACATCTCAACCTGGGAAGAGGACAGATGGAAGAGAAGTAGGAAGTAGCTCCTACCTTCAGTAGTAGGAGGAGATTCTTTTCTCCATAGATATAATAGGCAAAGCAAGACAAGAGCAGCAAGGCAAACATTTTCATTTCTCTGCTGCAAATCCAGCATTACTCCAAACCAGAAACTGTAACAGTGCAGCAGCTCTGAAATCTTCATAGCAGGCAGTAATCACGCCCACTTCTTTTTTGAACAGTTTTTTCCTCCTCTAAAAAGATAAACACAGAGAATACATGCTGCACAAAACAAAGCAGCCTTGCTAGGTATTACAAATAAGCAGTTCTTTGACATTTGTAGGTTTCCCCTCTGCAACTTAAAATGCAAAGTAACAGCCTGTTTTCCCTATTTTTAACCAGAAAAAGAAAAAACAAAGATGGAAAAACAAAGAGAAGATGAACTGATTCAGAAAATCCACAAGCTGGTACAAAAAAGGGATTTTCTTGTAGATGATGCGGAGGTGGAAAGATTACGGTAAGAGTTAAAGTAACCAAATTTATTCAGATATTTCACAAGTCTAGTTCTACACCTACTGGAGTGAGTGACAGAGTTTGCATTAGCATGAACAGCAGAGGATTAATTCTTTAAAGCAACTTATCAAGTTAAAAGCCTCTGCCTGGTTTCACAGGAAAAAAAGCACATCAAATTGCTGCACTCTTCTCCTTCTATAAATAACTGTCATCGGCTCATGATTCAAGGGTTACCATCTCTTACTTTCTCACTAGAAAATGACCGGGCATCTAATGTTATTAAAAAATATATTTTTACTGCCAGCCAGGGGAACCTCTTGGCATGGGTAGTAAGTGTGAAATAGAATTCTACTAGGGGCAGATTTGTAGACATTTAAAATATGATCTTATTACACAAAAAATAAGCACATTAGTGATTTATTATTACTCTTATCCCATCTTTGAGACTACCTGCTGGTTTCAAAAGAGGAGCATGTAATCACTAACACAGATCTACCTGGCCTAAAGCATGAGTGGGTTCAGAATGGTTTCACCTCCATATTAGCCCACGCGAGCAGGCTGCATACTGAGGAACCAGTGGATTCCCAAGGCAGTTTCTAATTGTTGTACCAAGATCCCAATAGTCACAAGACTAATTGTTATCCTAAGATCCTAAGATCACAGTTAGTCAGGGCTTGCTATTATTTCCCTTACTTCTGCTTCAACATTAATGCTTCAAGACTCCACCAATCCATTTCTCCACAATGACAATATCTATCTGAAAAAAGCTTAAATTCTAAGCAGGCAAATGCTGGGAGAGGAGGAATGCCAGAGCCCTGCAGCCGATCAAAGAGCTGCCAGAGGCAACAGCTGGCAGAAAGCCTGAGCTAGTAACAGGATCCAGGGCACTCAAAGGCACCTTCAGGTGCAAACCCCAAGGCCTCAGCAGCAGCCACCCAAAGAGCAGCCTGACAGGAGGCTGCCCACGACGCCCTGCTGTGCAGCTGGGAATGCACTAGTGCCCATTCACATTTGTAATAAAACCTTATACCTTTCTCTAAAGCTCTTCCTAATGAAATCTCCTTTTCTTCTACTTAACTGAAACACTTTTCCCCATCTGTATGCTCAGTGTTAATGTTTAAGTATGAAGTGGCAAAGGAACTTCATTATAGATACAATGGGAATTGTGTCTAATGGGAATGTCATTATTAGATACAATCAAGCTTATAAACATTTAATGTTTATTTTGGGCCTAATTCTGTCATCTTCGTGCAATCAAAAATGTATGTGGCTTTGGAAAAAGCTGAACGAAAAAGTGTCATAATATCCAGTCTTTTAGCTAAGTGGAACCTCTAAGAATAAGTATGGTAGCACATGCATATCGACTGCTTTGCTTCAGTTCCTCAAGGAAGTGTGGGGAAAGAGCAGCTTAAAGCAGGTGATACACCATGGTTCAAAATCTCCTGACCAGGGAATAGAGCAAACCCAAATTTTTCTGTGTTATGGAGACAGCCAAAGAGGCTTGAGGGGAAAAAACACTGTTTTAATTCTATGTGGTTTATTATTAAATGCATTGGGCAAATATATTTTGCTCTAATAAGGAGCAAGTTGTAGTTAAAAGAACAACTATTTTTTCCTCCTCCTACTGACTGATTTGATCCAAACTACTCTAGGTTTTACTGTGCTATTTGCAGAGAAAGTCACAAATTTATTTTCCTTTTTTTCTCTCTAGAGAGAAAGAAGAAGACAAGGAGATGGCTGAATTCCTTCGAACTAAGTTAAAACCCCTAGACAAAGCAACCCAGTCTCCTACCAGTAAGTTCATAATCATTAAAACAGAAAACAAAAGAAGAAAAAAGCAAGGTTACACACCCTCAAAAAAACCCAAGAAAAAAAGAAAAAATAACCTCCAAAAACCACTGGAAAAAAGAAAGGCATTTTCAAAAGCCACATAGGGCCTGGCACCCTGTTCCCATCAACAGCCAATGTAACATCACACTGAAACAAAACGTGCGTCAGACTTTGCTCCCAGCTACTTAAAATTTGGATTCCCAAGTCTCCTGAACATTAAATTCAAATAATCTAGGGCCGCTTTAAATCACTTTGCATGTTTTGAATATGCAAAGTGCATTTGAATATGCATATTGCCACAGTACAAGATTGGATTGATCTGGTCTTGCTAAAAAGTTTCTAGAGGTATGTGGAATGACTGAAATTCAAGCCCAAGGTTCATGCGTATAAATAATTAACAATACATTATATTGAAATATATTCTTTAGTCACAGGGAGCATTAATCTCTTCCCTTGTTAGTTTACTTAAAGTAAGTGTATAAAGGTAGTAATATGAAATGCAGCGTTAGTGCTAGAGAAATTCCTTTCACGACCAAAGGTTTTTTAATCTTGTTCTACTAATTTGGACATCCAAGTTCATGAGAGCATAAGCTCTAGCAGTACTTTTTTCACCTTTAACTTGTTAAAAATAGGTTTAAAACACAATAAGCTTTCTGTTGAAGGACCTGTTACTGACGCTGCAGCTGTCAACTAGGGCACCTGCATTGAACATGGCACAAATGTTTACATCCCAGTAAGATGCATAGGTTCTCTAAGCTCTCATAACACTCACCCGAACGGATTAAGTCTTCCAGAGCACTTTGACTACACCTACCTTGATTTTTACCAAACTTAGATATATTTGTTCAAACTAGCATTAAAAACTTTCCGGAAGAAAAGCTTTTATTCTTGGTGTAAGCCAGATGTAGGCAGAAATCGTTTGAAATAGCCTTGATTTTAATGGTGTCCTGTTTTGAAATTTGCAGGTACGCCAGCAGAAAAGAAGGCAGAACCTCCTCCAAGCAAGCCCACCATTGCCAAGGCAGGCTTGGCTATTATTAAAGATTGCTGTGGGGCCACACAATGCAGCATCATGTAGCTCTGGGCTCTCTACCATGTCTGTTTTCTTTTCAAATGTTTTCATTGAATGAAACTGTAGAGTGTGGAGTTTTATGAGCATCCTGAAAACCAACAAGAGCAACTGTGTTACAACAGTAATACATGGACTGTGTGATGGCAGATTCTTCACTGTTGCATGGATCACACAATGCGCATGCCTAAAAACAAAAGAAACCTACATAGTGGCTATCCAGTGACCAGGAAAGATCTGTAATAGAGATCACAAAAAACACCCAGTGATAAAAATGAGTGAGAAAATGGCACGTTTCACCAAGTAGGCTGTAAATCAGCAATTTTAAAGAGGTCATCACTTTACAAAGATTTGTTATACACTTTTTCCCCTTGGCAAACAGCACTCAGACATTTGCTGGAATATCCCATTTTGGCTACTTCTCAAAACAAAAGCCACAGGTAGTTATGCTGTATATAATGCAACCAATAGATAAAGTAAATTTAGAGTAACTGATGTTGTATACAAGATATTTATCAAACTAGTGTGATGTTCAACTACTTTGCTGTAGAGTTTCACTTCCAATCTTCCTAAAGAATGAATATCAGTGATAGGATGCTGCAAATAGATATACCTTACGTCCTATATGACTTCTGAATTACCCAATTCAAGTAAATACTGCTTGCACTAGTAAAATTTTAGCAAGCACAACTACAGTAATCAACAAATATATGATGCACTCCAACATTACATCATGTAGAACTTAGAACATCAATCACATATTTAATGATTTTGAGATATGTAAGCTAACAAGCACAGAAATGCTGTAGCCATCCAAACTGGCAGATATAATAAACCCAAAAGTAACTATTTATGACAGAAAAAAGGTCACCAACTACACAAAGCGGGCTTAAAACTAAGGAAACCAGTTACCTGTGTTTCACCATTTAATACATTTCTGGTCTCTGCAGACTAAGTCTTGTCACACCCAATATCTTTATATCAGCTGTCAGCAAGTGGTATGTCTATGTGATGGTATTCCATATAAATGTGTTGTGATGGGTGTAAAGAGTAAATAAATGAACATGATCTGACGTGAAAACAATCTCAGGCTTAGAAATAAACAGCTAGCAAAAAGTTCCAAAGTTTTCCAAGAGGAACCTCCATTTTATGAAGGCAGCTAAGCAAGTGTGCACTTACATACAGAGAAATCACTGTTATTGGGGGGAGCGGGAAAGAGGGGATATCAATATAAACCCAAAAATAAATAAACAGTAATATTAGAGAGTACCTTGCTGAGACTGAATGAGATAGATATCAAGTAAACCAGAGTATTCTCGTATGAAATACAAAGCCATAAGACTGGACTGATCCAGTGAGGAGCATTTTCATCTCCAGAGCCGCTGGAGATGAAAAAGGACAAAAATAGATATCCAAAAGCTGGACAGACATACACAGCTATTGCAACCTTGCCCAGATAGAAGTTCACTTGTAATCCTGTAGCTGTTCCCATCTGTTGTACCTGGCATGGGTAGGACAGTGTATAGCACCTACATATATTAACAGGGTTATAAGGAAAACTGCATAGCTTTTAAACAAGAATACAAACTGGAGGGGAGGAAATGCCCACTGGCTTTTGGATAATTCAACAGCCTCTTGGATTTGCTGGTACCCAGTTAAGATGTGAGAATTAAAGATACAAATATTGGATTTCATTAACAAAGGCAAAGTGAAACAGCAGTTAGGAAAAAACACTCTTGTAAAACACGGAACTTAAGCTTCAGCAGCATCAGCTATTATGACCAAGTAGTGTGAGTGCCCATAAATAAGAAAGTCTAAAGTCTCTGCGGAATAAAACAGAAGTCAGGGGAGATTCAGCAGTAGAACACAGGCTGGCATGAAGAGCTCACTAACAGAAAAGATGGAAGTTTCTAGGATTCAGCACTCAGGACTAGGCTACAGAGTCCCGCCCTTACTCAAAATGGAAAAAGCACAGCAAGTATGAATCTCACTCATACAGTTAGCGCTGTCACCAGTGCCCTTGAGGGAATTCATGTACAGCAATGTTACTAAGTTTTCAAAACCTCCTGCCTGGCTCAGCTGAACAGGCCCTTTTGGGCTTTTGTTGTTAATTAAGAAACTCTTTAGTTCTGATTTACTTGGGCAGGTTCTGGCAACTGACTTTGGGGTTTCAGCCCAAAAGGAGTGACCAGTTGCCCTGGAAGCAGTCAGGGATGCTGCCAAGCCATAAAGCCTGGGACTCCTTAGAGCGACGCCAGGTCTCAGCTGTGTTCTTCCCAAATACAGTGAGGGACTTCAAATTCCCTGATCCTAGAAACATGAGTAAGCAGTTTGAAGGCTGAGAGAGGCACAAGAGGTCACAGAATACTACTTCTCTTTGAGAAACAGGTAAAATCAACAGAGAAAATATCCAAGTATTTAGGGGGTTATATGGAACAACTGGCATCATCTCAGCAGACCTGATTTTTAGATGTCTGCAAACAGGGACACTGGCCAACTGGAACACCCAAAATTGTTTCTGCAAATCCTGGCCTGTTAACCACCGTCTGAATCAAGGCAGAACATGAGGCAGCAGAAATAGGAATTTTAAGGTGGATTCAACCAATTGTTTTCTCTGATGTGGTGGGAACAAGTATACCTGCCTGTATTCTGTCAGGAATCTTGGTCTCCAGACCAAGAGCTGACCTGCTCTTTGTACTGATCGCTCTCATTCTACCAGCACATAGCTCCAATTGTACCTTCCTCTAAGCCTACTGAATCTCTTCAGCAAAGTAAAACTCAACATATTTCCAAATAAACTAGGCTGCTGTGTTATACTACGTGTTTGTTGTTTTTTTCCTGTTACTGAAAAGAAAAAAAGCAATTGTGGAATAGAGCAGGAAATCTTTGCGATGAAATGCAGAACAGCTTCTCCCCTCACAGGTATTGCAGCTCTCCCCCATCACACTGCCACCTGCTTGGGCACCTTTCAGGACAGCCCCTGTTTCAGCAGGCAAACAACTCTGCTGTAGCTGAACAGCCTCCTAAATAGGCATGCAAGGTTGGGTCATATTTACCCCAAAATCCTGTCTGAAAGTATTTTGAAGGCTTTTGTCTAAGGATGGTCAAGCTCAAGAGACTACAGAGCTTGTTTCCAAAAAGATTCTCCCGAGTAAGAGAAACACTCCAGGACTTCTACTGCTTATCCCAGGACTCAAAACAGTATCTCCTATAAACAAAGTTATATCCAGTGAATATATGAAACAGATATAACACAGTACAGAGCGAAACATCTGAAATATAAGCCTACTTTTATGCCTTGTCAATGTTACAGGAATGGAATTCCTGCAGGTATTGACCCTTCAAGATCACAAACTTTTAGAGAACTCATTTCTAGGAACTTTTCCTATTTATCCTCCAACACCTTTTCATCCAACATCATTTCATCATAGGCTTTTGTAACTTCTGAGAATACCCTAGAAATTTCCACATACTTATTGCAGTCTACCCTGACATCACAGGGCTATTGCACTAATTGTTCCTCACCCTCCCTTTCTTGTTCCCCCACCACTTTTCTATGAATTCCCTTCACATGTTAATGTTTGTCCTACACTTCAGTTACGACTCAGTTATTTACCTGCAGTTAAGTATGGTGTCTAGATCTCACTGCAGAATATCCTCTTCTCTATCCAACTATTTCAGCAACCACCTTGAGTCCTCAATGCAGAATCCTGGTCTAACTTAAAAGTTCGTAGGTCTTCAAGCACACCAGTCTGCACTGTGGTCATCTCGAAAAACTGTCTCCTTAAGCACAACCAGCAACGTCATATCTTCTCTCAAGCTTGTGACTGCTTATAGTCAACCTAAATGATCAAATGCTTAGGAAAAACAAATGTGACACTGTCAGTGGCCAACAACCAGAAGAAAAAACAAAAATTTTTGCTTACAAAGGCATCTAGACACAAGTGAGCTAGGGACAGGCTAGGACTAGAGAAATAGCTAAGCAGAAGGCCTTGAACTGACACAGAAGCATTTCTCATTCTAAAAAATTGCTCAGGAACTGTACCTTTAACCGACATCCAGCATTTTCTGACAGAATAGTGTTCACAGCTATCATCATAGATGAAATATCAGTGTTCTCTAACAAATGTGCAGCATTACAAAGCAATTTAACAGTCACTTGAATTTGGAAGCATCTTTCTTTTATTACATCTATATTAACTATATATTTTTTAAAGTTAATATAATGTGTCTTTTGATATATGAAAAATAATGCTCAGACACATGGCAAAAGAGTACAGACTGTTTTATATTGTCCTCTGACCAACATCAGCTAAGTTGTTGGAAAAATATCAGAAGTATCTCACTTGTGCCATTGCATATATCCCTTGTAGGACATTACTAGATAGTCATGAAAAGTTGACTTTAAAGTACATTAACATTTGACTTTCTTTGGCCCCAGACACTGAACATGCATCACTACAGTCAAATTCTGAAATAACATGCAAAAAAATAAGTTGCAATTAAAAGGAAGCGATCACTCACTGGTACCATTCAGATTTTAACTGGGCAGCATTGTATAAAGGGGTATTTAAGCTTAGCAAGGCCATACAATGCATTTTTCCTACCCCTCTCAAAGTCCTAAACCTAAGGTACCGAATGTGGTTTTTGTTTGGCTGTGTCCAAAACCAGTCAGCCTGCTGTATAGAAGGATTACTGTCATTCCCGTTCCTCCAGCACCACAAGAGTTGGCTTTCTCCAAAGCCAGCCTTGCCAGCAGCCTAAGCCCTAAGACACAACGCTGCGTGCTCTGCTCTAACTGCGCTTCCCATCGGCATCACTCAGTGTCACACCTAAAAGAGCAACTAAGTCACCTTGCTGCTCTTCATGTGCAACTTTATCATTACGCTTAAGTCCCTTCTTGCTACATTTTTTCTATTTAAAAGTTGCAGTTATGACACTCGTTTCTAACAGAATAGGCTAAAATTGCATAGTTTTATTCAAGATAGACAAAACAAGTCATTTCCATTTTGAAAAAAAATCAAATTTTATTGTGACTTTTAAATAATTTACCTAAAAAGAAGGGAATGTTCAAAGCAAGATAACAAAAGAACAATTAAAATCAAACTCATTATGAACTTAATCACACATGAGGTGATGGAAGGGTTTTTATTAATGTGCATACCTTAAACATCTGCAACTACCAAGAGAATTACAAAGTGGTAACTGTACAGTATTTTTCTTTTTTAAACTGCTATAGGAAATTTAGAAGTTGCTTACCCCTCAATTTAAACAAGTTTAAACAGTTACTTTGAAATAGTTGACTGAATAATGAAGTACTCTGGCAAGGTCAAGCAAGCACTTACCTCTGGTAGACCTGGCATCATTTACTCTAGCAGACAGTTCTACTAAACAGTTGCATTGAATAAGAGTGCAAGTCAGACTATTGAAAAGAGTAGTTTTTCCAGCTCTTTTCCCCATATAGTTTTGAGATGACAGACCAGTCCAACTGAGTTGGAGAACTTTTCTTTTATTCATTAGATTCAGACGTAAAATTCAAAACACTCACTAGGAAAGCTGCAGAGTAACATGGGTACCAAGCCTGAAGCTGCTGGATAATCACCACCGTCAAACTTAAACAATGCTATCTTATCCCAAAGGTTACTTACTAGTCAGCTACATTATACAGTAACATGCCATTAAATTAAATCACAGCAATTTTAACATTTTGAAGTGAGATTAAAACTCAAACTTTTCTTTTTAGAAGCAGTACAGCTTCTTTCAGAAAAAGACACCCTAAGCAGTGTTATGTGAAGAACAATAAGAGATACACAGTATATCTGCTGATATCTGAGCTGCAAAAAACTGAAGAAACCATTATAATTCTTCAGAATTACAGGTTATGGTTTCATGCTTTTTTTGTCTTTGAAAAGTGAAAAAAATAGCTCTGCTCTGCCTGGATGAGCAAACTTCTTGCAAGTGACAGAGAATTCTAGGACAGTTTTTTCAGCTCTTCAGAAAAGGACAAGAGTTATGCTTGCTTGAAAATTTTATTGACACAACTGTTTGGTCCCAACACACAAAACAGCACTCAAGCCACAAAAGAAAGTGTCCAAACAAAGTAGAGAGCTAAGAAGTTTTTTTCTCCCTCTCATCTCAAGAAAGAGATAGTGCATAAATTGAGGGCTTCAGTGACATTTTTTTTTAAACAGACATGAATCTGAAGTAGCACATTTAACTGTTAAATTAAAGAATTTCATGGTTGCAAAGCTTTTAAATCTGTAAGTCACATCATTCATTTAACCCTTTGGATAAAAAAATATATTGCAATTCAATTAGCTATTTTGTTACACTATGAACACAACTTCTCAAAAGTCTTATTCTATTACTTCCAAACAGCAAATTCATCAGAATCACACATGAATCCAGAAAAGATATGCTGACCTCCAGAAATGGTACAACCTCCACACTCATTTTGACAAATACCATTTTTTCCCTCTGTAGGTTCAAAAACCTGGTTTTCTTTAGTCCTCTAGATGACTTGTAACTGCATTTCATGAAAGTATAGTTTCAGGTTGGTCTTTTCCCCAATGCATGTTCTTTCGGAAAAAAAGAAAACGTAGGTGATCAGTGCTAACTATATCCTATCTAAGTAAGGTGAAAACAGATGTTCTTACATTAACTCATTAAAATCATTCTAAGAAAGCTTATATCTACACTTCACTTTCTATAGCAGTATGTCTGTAGAGGTTTACCAAGGACTCAAATACTGTGCCATAATGCTCAGAAAAACTTCCAAGTGTTTCTCTGCATTTATAATGGCTATAAATTTACTACTGGTAATACTTGGCTAAATTTAAAAGATTTTATAACAAAAATCTGTCTAGTAAAATTTTTATCTATAGCCATTATTCAGTGGCATTTCCTGTTGTTGGCTAAAAACTCAGAGCCTACCTTCCCTCGCTTGTGTATTGCTACAGAAACTGTCCAAAACATCCCAGCTGGCCAGTGGAAAACCTCTGGTATAGGTTCTTTCATTACTACAAGCATTTTATTTGCTGCCTGGCAAATACAACCCATTGTAAATGCCACGGTTACCCAAAATGGGTATAAAGTCTGATTCACTGGACATTTCTGCTAACTTGAGTTAAGGTCCTCCACTAACTTAACCTATTTTCCAAGACTGGCCCTTTCAAAAGCCAACACAGGATACCACGAATTGAAAGAAAGCTTCCAACACTAGAAGTAAATTTTAAGAATAAAAACAGACACAGTTAAAAAGACAGCATATCAAAGAATAAGCTTCCCATTTACTGAACGTGTTTAAAAATTACAAAACAAGGTTAGGCTGAACAACCTTAGCATTTCCACATGCAGCTAGAACTTTACTTACAAGTGGAAATAGCATCAATACCTTCTGTCACAAAGCATTTTTAAGACCTGCTCCATTATCCATAATTTATGCATTAAATGCATATTTTAGAAATATTGGAATCTTTCTAACTTCATTTCTAGACACAATAAAAATGTGTGTCTGTTTTCTTAAACTCATGACACCAGGATAGTCTTCTTTTCCTTAACCAAAGCCAAGCCAGACTGGAACTAAACATAAAAGGGAAGCTTAAAACATTAATGTCCTAGAAAGCTCCTAAACGGAACCAAAAGCTACAGAAAACATTTAAAACAAGTTTTGCAAAAAAACACATAATCTCCTACAGACATCTTTCCACAAAAGAATTGACTATGCAGTTACAAGTCATTTGAAGAGGCAGAAAACAAGTTTCTCCTCTGGAGTACAATCAACTCCCTCACTCTTGTCATTTCAGCTCAGCAAGTTAAAATTTCTCAACAGGCTTTTGAAAGACAGATCATGCATTTTATTTATACTGTCTGAAACAATACCAGTAAGCAACAGCCTATAGAATATAATATGCTACATGTATGATTACAGCACCAACAAAGCTTAAGGAAAATAAAATCTGTCCCATTTTAGTTGAATTTATATTCTGCTTTTACTGAACACATATGCTTATGAAACAAACTGTAAAATTTAAGAATAATTTAATGAATGCTGGATTTTTTCAAAATAATAGAAAAAGTTCTGCTCTGCTGACAGCTGTGTTCAGTGTAAAAGGAACAAAATCTCCACAGAATACATCTAAATACAAATTAATTCTTCTAGGCCTTTCATTAAAATATGTAGGGGCTAGCAAATAGCTTTATTTTGTGCAGAGTCCAAAGGTATTTGCCTTTCACATTAGAAGAGTTAAAGCTTGGTTACAGGTGCAAATGAAAAGTTTGCTGCCAATTTCACCTTGTTCTTGTGTTGCTTTTTGGCTGGGCTGTCCATTGCTTCCTTGGTTGGCTGGGTCTCAGGGGACTGACAGGGAGGCACTGAAGTATTCTCTGTGGCATTTGCTATCATGGAGCTGGAGGGCAGTTTTTCTTGAGATGTGGTAACAATTCTTTGTTTTTCTTCTTCTGTTAAAATCATCATCTCTTTAAGAAAAAAAAAAAAAAAAAGAGAGATCTCAACTTATAAATGCTCTGTTCCTGCCAAAAGCTCTCTAACATTCAATAAAGCATTTAAGAACAATCTCAGTCATCTGAAACCAGAACATGCATGTTATTCACCTCTGCAGATGACCTGCAGTTTGCTCTTATCTCTGCTGTCCTTATGTATTCTTTAAGGAGTACAAGTCTCACACATTAAGCCTCTCAGCTGAACAAAGTACTATGAAATTTCCATGCTGAAAAGGTTGCTACAGGCTAGCAGGACGTAGGTGTAGTGGTGGAAGAGGTCATGCCTCGAGTTCACCACAGAATCCCTGCATCATGATTATTGCCAGTACTCTTAAGGGAGCTGCCTGTTGCCAAACTGCACCATAACATATATATTTAAACAAATGGCTGATTTATAAAATTCTATGAATACTGTGTTTTTAGATCATCTGAGTTACCATCCACAACTAGTAGGACACAGGCAAGCAAACCCTTACCAGAGAGGGGTACAGGTCGCTCCTCAAACTGAATGAGGTCAGCAGACTCGAGAACCACTGGATCAGGTCTCAGTTGTGGGGATGGCAAACAGGAAGGAACTGGCTCACACAAGAGGTCAACAGGAGATGTATTTGTGAGGCAAAGAAGTTCTTGCTCAGTTTGGCTAGAAACTACAAAAATAAGGGAATAAGTTCTGAAGCAAGGCCTCCAGAACTATTTTGCAAGTTCTCCAATCTAGAGATAACAAATGAACTGAAGACCACAACCAGGTAAGTACTGTGAGGTCTCTGTTTCCCAGTCATTTCTATTTGAAGACAGATTTATACTAGTTATCATTATCAATAAACCTATGAGCTGACTATTCAGGCATATATCACCCAGACAAGGCAGTATTCTTATAAGATGGAGACAAACATTTTTATCTCAGTACCCTGCCTATGGTTCCTCATTAGTTTTATGCACAATCAATGAAAAACAGTAATCTGAGGTCTATATATTTACATATGATATATATGCACACACTGACAGCTGAGGACAACAAATGCCTTTTTCAAGGACAACATGCCTAACTATGTACCCTTGAAAGTTTAACTGCTTTCAAGCCACTAACACCTCTCCAGAAGTTCAGATTACCCAACTCACACAGCTTTCCCCATGCTGCTTTGCTTACTGTTGATTTCCCCAAAGATCAAATAGATTTAGTATACAAATCAGTTTTGCATTACCAGTGCTAGGTGTTCCTAGACTTAATTCCATTGATGAAGTGGATCCTGGAATCTCCATACTATGTCCATTATGGTCAGCAAGCTGATTTCCATGATCATCCACATGATCAGCAGGGGGAAAACTGGGTGAGCTAAAACGAGCTACAAAAAGGCAAGTTCATTTGGTTCATTTACCAGTCGCCTCAAAGGAGAAGGAATAAAAAATAAAAAATAATAAAAAATAATAAAAAAAAGCAAAAAGTCACCACACACACCACAACATGAAGATAGTAGATCAGAGTTAACTTGCTTACTTTTCATGTCATTCTTCAGTACCACAATTCTCTTATGGCCATGTCCTTTAATCCAGACCACCTAGAGAGGACAGAAAGCTAATTAATAACAGCACACGATCCTTAAGGACTAAAGCATCTTCCTCATTACTGTCATCCAGTCTAGTACTGACACTCTAGGAGCAAACCAAATCACATTGCCAATTGGTATTCTATTATCAAAAGTTCCATCTCAAAAAAGAACTGACACCTATCAAAGACAGCATAGGTCTAGTGAGTTTACTAACTTCCTATGTAGAAACAGAATTGCAGAATTTCATTCTCTAACTCTCTAGAATAGTTTACTTGAAGATAAATCTCATAGCCATAAATTGAGTCACAGAATTACCCTAGAGTGTTTAATGCAAATGGATGATAAAGATGTCATAAAGCTCTGCTATGCCAAGGGTTCACAGCTTCTCACTCGCAACTGATCTACCCTCAACAAAATGAGATTTCAACATTGAACTGGGGGCTCTCAAAAAAAAAAGTTTACCTCATTTGATAAAAAAGACAAAAAACCCTTACAAGGGACAGTTCTTAAGCAAGATTTGACCACATGAGAGATTTTTGTTATTATGAAACGCAGACTTCTCAAGAGCATCTAATAAAAGTTTTACGATAACCCATCTTTAGAGGAAGTAATCATTCCAGTAAATCATACCATCAGAAACTTTATTTTTAACCCATGCAAAAAACTCAAAGTGACTTTTCTGCATCAGAATTCTTCTCACCTGTGGAATTGCTCCCAAGAGCTCTTCTAAATTACTGCACCCATATGCTTTGGGCTGCAGCACTTCTCCTGTGTATTTGCTATACGCCACTGGGAACTCATGAAGAAAAATCTGCTGATAATGGTATGTGTGCAGCAAGGACCTTACATTCTTGGCAAACATATACAGATTTGTAAGCTTCACATATTCTTCTGCTGCACTATTGGTAAAAACCTGCATTAAAAAGTAAAAAGAGAATGAATCAGCATGCATCCTCTAGTCATAATGTCTTCGAGATATCAAGAGACAGCAAGAGAAATTTTGCTGAAAGCATAGTTTAAGAGAAAAAAAGGACACTCCCCTCTCCACTCCCCCACCCCCTCCAAAAAATATGTTTTATACCTCAACCAAATAAGGCAGACTTTTCAGGAGTTCTGTTAAGGTCATAAATCCATATTCACAGGGATTAAGTGAAGTACTGTGGATCGTTTCGTAATGCCTTTTAAGCTGGTCAACAGAGAGAAGGGATGTTCCATCCCAAGACATTAACAAAACTAATAATTGGGCAGTCAGAGTCCTCAGAGACTTTCTATTTATCAGCTGAATCTGTTTACCAGACTCTGTGTCAACAACCTAGAAAAGAAAGTAGGAAGTAGAGTTAGACAGGACAGATTAATTTACGAATAAGTTGTCTTTTTGAGATAACTTACAGATAAGCAGCATCCAATACTATTCTGCCCAAAGTATGTGAAGAAGCTTATTACACAAAAAAATAACTTGAAATATATTTAAGAATGTGTAGACATGGTAGATAGGACTATTTTATGTTCAAGGACAGCTAGATTTATCTGAGCTCCTGCCTAGACACTTGCTAAAATACTAAGAGCAAATAGGACAGTACACCCATGTCTATGTAGATAGAACCAGTGTAATCTTTCCCAGTGAAGTATAAAAGTCACCTATATTTATTTTCAGAGTCAAAGCCTTAAATCACACAGCAAATAAGCAATGTCTTCACACTTAGGATGTAAAGATTAAGAGAGGGAGAATTACCATAGTTACTATGACATCTTTAATGCAATCAGAAGTCAAAAGGCAGTTTCTGTTGTTTGAGTACTAAAATACAACATTTTACATGCTATTTGATGAACTAGCATGAAAAAGCATTTTTATGAGAAAGTTGAAGGGTTAGAGAATATCATCACAGAGGTACAGAAGCTACACGTAAACCCCCCTCTTCAAAAAAACTGTCTTTTCAAGTTAATGTAATATTGTTTCTAAAATACAGTACAAGCAAACTTAGATCAGGACTTAGAGACAGACAAAATACTGATATTCCTTAACACAACACTGCAAACCTTTTAAAGCAATAGATTACAATTGTAAGAAGTTACCTTTACAACATGGCAAAGTTTTTGCATTAAAGCTGGAACTGAGCTAACATCATAGTCATGCAGACGCAGTGTGTATCCAAATGTTTTATTGTATTCTGTAAGCAAGTCGGTCATCATAAGGCAGTTGTCTTTCTGAGACCGCAGCAATTTTACCAACTGTGCAGCTACTGCTTTGACTTGTTCTACCTCTGTGAGCGTAAGAATTTTTTCTTCCCCACACTCCAAAACCTAAAAAACAAATCACACTTAATTTGAATGAAAAATGTGATCTGCAACTAGAATCCAGTATTTTCAGGCAGCCACTAGCTACGTAATCTTGCCTACTTACTTTACAAGAGATACACAAAGCAAGCAAAACGTGCATTCATGAACTATGACATGGAGTAGACAATCAATATATTCAGTTATTACCTTTCTCTCTTTTCCAGTAAATTTAACAGAATTGAAATGAGCTTAGATCTGACTTGGAAAGACCGAATCTTATTATCCAATTTGGATAATTTGCATTTGTTAATAAACTTATTTTGCATATGGGTAAACTTTAGAAAATTTAACTAAAACAGCTAAAAAACGAAGCCCTTCAGAAATACTCCTGACTAATGCTATACTTCAATGCATAGTGCATAACTCATGGTAAAGTTGATGAAGTGTAACTCCTGTTTTAGGAAATGGTTGTGCAGATCTTATCAGAACTGCTAAAATCTACAACTGTGTTTGAAAACTTACTTGCAAGACATCTGGTATGGCTTCAAAGAGTTCAAGCAGCTTTGTAAAACCATAGTAAGCAAGTTTGCACTGACGACCAAAGTGGTGATGATAAGAAGGAATAAATTTATTAAAGGGCATTCGAAAATGGGGTTGGTGGCGCAGTAAGTCAACTACCTCTTTGGAAAACTGCTTTGTTCTTTCAATTTCTTCTTGTGTACGTTCTAAGATTAAAAAGCAAAAAGCCATTAGAGCTAAGCACCAGTACACCTATTTTAAAAAAACACAGCAGGAAAAGAGAGAAAAAACAAAAACACCACAGTAATCAATTTGCAGCTTTTTTTTTTTTAAACAACAATATTTTTTTTGTAAAAAAATACCATGTTTTCTTCTGCTATTAGATATCTGTGCTGAGCTCATGAATTTAATTTCTAAATCTTCAAACTGCACTCTCTAAGATTTTTAAAGGAAGTGACTATTCTGAGGTGTTGGAATTTCACAGCCCCCTTACTTCTGGTGTTCTGATAACATATGTTCAGAGCAGTGGAAATGATTATTTCTCTTCCTTGACAATAAGTAAGTCACTTATTCACTTCAGTTAAATTAAATATTAAAAAAAAAACAAACAAACAAAATCCAACGATTTATTTGACAACAGGAAGAAAAGTAGAGACATACCTCTTTTGGGAATACAAATTACCATTTCATTATCTTGCTGCGACAAACAGATGGTTGTATCTGGAATTTCTGATATTATATCAGCCAGCTCACAAACGCCATATTCAGTAACATCCCAGTCCTTAGAGAAACACCTGAAATATTGGAAGATAAGACAAGTTTTAATGCATCTTACCCAGGCCAAAAATTAGAGTTACAAGTTTATTTAGAAAAATGACAATAGAATCAGCCTCAAAAGCCCAATGAAAACAAGTCCTATTTTCATATTATCTATAATACCACTATATGAGAAACACGAACAACAAAAGTATTCTTAAACCATATCATCTATCCTTTCAGAAAGTTTAAAAATATATTTAAAGACATTAAAAGCTTGAAATTCCACACTACAGTGAACAGGGAATATAATTATCATAGTTCTGTACTAAAGTTTAAGGCACAATCCCTCTTTCAAGCCACAGCTGAAGCCTACGTCCTTCATGGACAGGACATACATTTATGTTTTGCTATAGTTAACTTACCAGTGATAAGCCTGTAGGAATTCCCTCACAATAACTTGCTTACTGGCCTGGGATTTGAGGAGCTTCAGTAAGTCTTGAGTGAAGCGTTTCACCTGTGCCCTGTGTGTTAGGGTTAACAAGCGCTTGGAGCCCATACCAAGAATCTGGAAGAAAGACTAGTTAGATCCTTCATCTCTAGCACCCTCAGTAAGTTCTTTTACTTAATTGCTTTAAATCAGTTCTAGCCTATACAGGCTAGAAGTATTACAAATTAAAAAAAAAAAAATCACTAAGAATGTTCAGAAATGCAGCCTTGAAATCATATTTTCTGTAACAAAGACTATGTGGTCAAGAAATAAAGAATGCTTCCTCCAAGAGTACTACTGTGATTGCTGCATGGGTTCATTACTTTAAAGTTCTACAGCCAACTGGTGTTCAAAGCCACAAGCTAATGTGATTGTAGTATTATTAATTGGTAACAAAAGGCCATGACTTCCTATTTCACATAAAAATCCCTCTCAAATTACAGGCCGCACAGAGCAACTTAAAATATTAACACAATGCTTGCCACATTCCCGTAATAAATGGGAAGCTTTCTATCCAAGAGACTAAAGCCAACTACAAACTTCAGTCCAGAGGCTCCAATTAAACACTGTGAAGCATTAATTTACAGAGAAATATTATTGGGAGGGTAGAAAAAAAATAATAAAAGCAGAAGTTTCTCTCAGAAAAGTAAACAAACTCCTATACTCCAAGGTCCAACTAACCATCTCTTGCCAGGTTAATGAAGTAAATACTGCATCCAGTGTTCTGGACATAATGCCAGTGAGACACAGTTCAGTAGATTCTAAACACAAGTGCGATTTCCCAAGACAAAAGAAACAATTTAACTTACTTGCAGTACATGAGGCACCGCTTCCAGAAGCTCCACTAACTTGGAATATCCGTAGTCAGACACACGGCATTGTTTTGCAAAGTGATGGTGATACGTTGGGATGAATTTACTGACAGGTATGATGCAAGATGGTTGGCTTTTAAGTAGATCAATCACTTCTCTACTGAACTGAATAAGCTGTGGGTTACCTACAGGGCTTTTGGAACGTAGAAGCCAAGGATCTAATAAAAAAAAGTTAACATTACTGAGTTTTTAACCATTAATATTCCTCCCCTACTTATCACCATGGCCAATACCAATGCACAGAAAAAGAGAACAATCAACCCATACTTTCCTTTATGAAGATGAATAATTATTTACTTTAGGCAACTCTTCAAAGTTTTTGATATAAAGATATAAAATTTAAAAAATGATTCTAATAAAAACACTTACCTGTAGTAGGAGGTGGTGGTTTGTTGTGTATCCATTTAATAACTTTAATACCATTTTGAGCAGTAGCAATGTTAACTCCAGGAACACAGGTAATAAGGTGTTCTAAGGGAACACCACCCTTGCCTTCTGGTACCATTTGAAGATCATTGAACTCTGACATATAACAATCAGGAAAACTTTGGAAGAAAGAGGGGAGAGAAAGCCTCCATTAAACATTAGAATATCACTTTTTAACAAACCTCTCGCTCAGAAAGTGTCTCAAACTCAAGGTATTTAATAGCCTACTAACATATTACTTTTTTCTTCTCTCTCTCTACAAAATGGAGATTTTTAAAGAAATCGGACTTTATTTTTTCTGAGCAAAAATCCTCAAAGGAGTATTTCTAAAAGCATACATTTATTTGCTATAAATAGACACCACTGTATATTAAAATGGATTTTGTAGAGGTAGCTTCAGAGCATCATGACAGCTATCAACAAGCTTTAAAACTTAGCATATCAGCTATCACACTACAAAGCCTAAATTATTTTACCTTAGTAAAGGCACAGTACCCTCATGGGTCTGTAGAAGACTGTGAACTTGAGGGGCAAATGTCTTCAGAGATAAAATCACAAAGGGAATTCTGTAAGAATCTGGATCAAACTCATGCTCACTGCAATAACAAGAGGTTTAGGTTAATGTGCTCAATCTATACTCAGTTTGTGCATAATGTGCATATGCTAACATATTAAGTGCTATACTCCATGCATACAAAATACCAATAGTAGATGACACCTATACCATATGCAAGAACAAGCATCTTTCCCACCCCGCTCCTCCTCACATAAGAATGAATTCAGCTACACCAAGTGTATGGAAGACTAACAAGATTTGGAAGAATACATCTTTACAAAAGGAAAAAAGCAACATGTGGGAGAAAATGGGAAAACACATTTGACAACAGCCCCAGGCCAATGAACAGTAAACACCTATCAACTGCCCTAGGAGTAGTAAACTCTGGTCACCAGTGAATAAAACTAAAAGTGTAAGATGGATTCATGAAATCTTCAAATCATTATAAATGACAAGCCACTAAAGATAGCTGGAAGATGAATAAAGAGGAAAGATCAGTTATAATTACATAATAAGAGTCAAACTAGTACCAGCACATAGAACACTCCTAATACCTAAAACTGTAGTCCTCCTTTCAGCTTCTGCTGAAAAGGTATTTATTCTTGGCAGACAGGCTTGAATTCATGAATCTTACTTGAAGAGACAGATTCACCAGAACCTCCCTAGAAGTTTGCTGTGCCATCTCACTATTTGCTGTTCAATTTATTCTTTTAGACATAAATAATGTCTGGAGATGGAAATACTTCTATAGACATCCTCCTCAACCTTAATAGAGCTATTAACATTAAAGGCTATTACTATGACTGAAGTATTTTGTATGATTTTACACACTGCTTACATAAAGTCTTGATTCAGGCAATGCTGCTTACAAACTGGCTCATGATATTCCAACTCTTCAAATATTATGGGGCTGCAGTTTGCAGAAGAACCATCATGCGACTGTGAAGATCCCAAAGGACTCTGGCGGGCTTGGCTGCTGGGCAGAAGACACACCAGCCGCCCACTTCCTTGGTCACGGATTGCCACAGTATCCGTTAGCTTATATAAGTCTGATACAATTAACTTATGCCCAAATCTAAAAGAAAAAAAGTTATAAAATCCCAATTAAATGAGAGCACATTAATAGTTGAGGTACCTACAAAACCATATATCTTAAAGCAGAAAAATTAAAATACTTAAAGTAAAACCTCTAGGGAATGCCAGTACTACAAACATTGTCTCTGGATAAACAGCATGCTGCAGCATCCAATAGCAAAAAGATAATACTCAATTCTATTACTTCCTATATATATATATACACACACACACACACAGAAGTTACAGCAACTGAAAGCTTACTTTTTTTCATAGATTTCAGTGAACTTGAACACAGGTAGACAACATGCAGGTGCATCCTGTAGAATGGAGATCGTTTCTGAGCTACAAATGAAATTTTTTTTTAGTATTAGCACAAGAACGTTCATATCCAAATTAAGTAGGTAGTGTCTTGTCCAATTCAAACAGAATACGCAGATCTTGTCTAAGAACTTTAAATATGATAATGGGAGCTGTATTTCCTTCCATCCCAGCACTACGAAAACTGACACTTCTAATCAGTGGAATGCAAGTAGTACTGCATTTCTACTTACTCATTTAGGAAGCTTCTCTGAAGGAATTGTTTTTCATAGATAGCAGTAAAATTTTGCGCATCTATAAAGACTAACATTAAAGCTGAATTTTTAATAATTGACAGGTCATTATAGTAAGAATTTAGAGTAGACTAATTAAGGCAAGAATTAAGAAACAGAATTAGATGATTACAAGAAGTATATAATCAGACAAGAACAACCTATACTTCAAGCACTATTTAAAGTGGAGTTTTTTGTGAGAAAAGACGCATCAGTCCTCTTCTACTATCTTCCATAGAGAATGGAGATGGAGACTAAAAGAACACCAGTGTTTAAACTGTGTAAGTCACCTTCAAAAAGCAGGTAGTTTGTATGCACTTTCTTTGAAGGAAGAGGAAATCAAGATGCAAAGAGTAATCTTCACCTAGCTGCACAAGGTAAGTCATTGATGTATTATCTGTAGCACGTAAAAAAGTGCAGGGGTGAAGACCTCCCCAAAAGGGCATAAAAAAAATAAAAAACACATCTAGTCTCTCTAGAGAGAGGTCTGAGTTAGAAGCAATGTGAAAAAATGCTAAACTATAGTTTCTAAACCCTACTAGGTCGACAGTTTATTATTTTATGCACTTTGATCACTTGGTCAGAGATTTTACTTTATCTTCCTGTTTTTCCCTTTGCTCAGAATTAATTCACCTCTTTGCATATACTGCATATTAAATATACACAATAATAGAAGAGATAAACGTGTTCATTACCTGAGGAGGGAGAGAGATTTATTAGCAGCTCCAGTTGCTAATGAGACTTGGATCCTTTTGCTACCAATTTTATATCTGTGAAGACTGTTTACGGCACTAATGGCTTCTTGCAGACTTTCCATCTGAACTGTAGCCTTCAACTGATAGTCTGTGTGAGGACTGAGCTCAACAGTTTTTACCTGCAGAAAGAAGGAAAGACCTCAACCTTAGGCATTTATCACAAATTGTTAACCCAATTCAGACTGAAAATAGAGTATGAGGCATGGCCAACGGCACAAGGCAGACAAGAACCATGTAATATAAAAAACCTTGGCCAAAACAAGGCTACGGCATTGCTTTAATGCAAGCATTGTTCCATGCAGGAAGGGATGTCAAAAATGTTACCTGCAGCCCACTTTCAAAGTGACCTATACAGCTGCTTTATATTACTTCACACTCTCCACTTTTTTAAAAAAAAAAAAATAATAATAATAAAGGCAGACTCAAAATAGCCACTCAGTTTACTATTCTTTTACAATGACATTAGGTATTCAATTTTACAGCTTAAGAAACTTGTGCAGTTAAAGCCTAAATCTCTTCCCTGGCTTAAAAAGGAGCCCCAAGAACTACAAAAAAGACAGATTTAATAAAGGTATTTTAGGCTTTACCTTGCCATGTCTTGAGAAAATTTCTTGTAAAGTTTGCTGCAATTCTTTCCTGGATAATCTGTAATCTATATTGCTGATCTGAACATCTGCACCATTTGAAAAAGGATCAGGACAATCTGTACCACTGATATGATTTATTACATTAAATGTCAGTGGAGATGATCTATTTGAGAGGTTTGGAGACATACTCCTGGTTAAAATAAAAATAATAATAAAAAAAATGAACTAAAGTAGTTACTGCACAACTGACATATGCCTCAAAATAAATTATGGAATAAACATGCAAAGAACAGAAATACAGAATTTAAGGCACTTTCCTAGTACATATACACACACACACACCCCCATATGCAAAAGAAACCAAGTTTTACCATATAAGCAAAACATGAGAACAAGACAAGTCTTTCCTATGAGAGAAAAGGCAATCATTCATAACATACAGTGTTTCAAAGAGGCTCAATTTAATCAGTAGAAGACTTGGTGTCAAATTTATATATTGGTAACACATTAAAAAAAGTCAACCTCATTCGCATTATTTTGATATTTGGCAAAGCACAGATCTCTAAATCCCTAGCAGAAGTTTTCCGAGTCGGCTAAACTCTCTCAGGGGCAGGGAGATGGAGGAAGAGCGAGCAGTGAAGTTAGGAGGAATAAGGTGTCTCTAACATCTTAAGATCTTTAAAAACTTTAAGGACAAAGCGTAGAGGAAACAATGGACAGAATAAGTTTGTGTTTATTTCATCCATCCTATTTCTTATCTACTCTCTGCTAGCCATTTATGCAGTACTAGCTTGCTTTTTCTTCCATGCAAATTCTAGTATATTACAATGTTTTTAGTTTATGCAACTTCATATGCAGATGTCAAGAAACAGTGAATATACTGTAAGTTGCCTAGCCCTGGCTAGCCTCACTCCACCTCCCAAACATGACATAGATACTTACCGAGACGACCAGCAACTCTGAGACATGAGTAAGGGACTGAGTTGTCTTGAGGCTGTCAACTTACTGAAAGCAGAAGGGTAGCTGACCTGAAATATAGTTTCATCTTTATCTTTTTTATCTACAGGGGAATTGGTAACACTCCTGGAAGCAGAGGTGTCTCTTCTGTTTATAAACATATAAAAAAAGAAAATACATTATTTTGCAGAATTAACATATTAAAGAAGCCAACATTAAGATCTTTTCTTTTTTAAAACATACTTCTGACTACTTTTATAGGTTGATTCTCCCATTCCGTTCTTTTTGGTTGTCAGAGACACAGGCACCGCTGCATTAGAGTTACTCTGAGGCGAAGGAATTTGTTCTCTTAAGTGCTCTTGCTGGTTTTCAGCATTTCTACTAATAGTCTTTGATTCAAGGCGGCACAGCTCCTACATGAGAGGGGAGGAAAGTCACTGTAAAAGCACCAGACATTCCTGGCCAGAGGCTTTCCTTCAATTAAAAATCTACCTAACTGAATTTTTTAAAGTTACATTTGTATCAGCAGTTTAAAATCAGGAATATTTGATTTTTTTTGGTGAAAGATAAATACTAAACTGTCAGAGAACTGAAAGGCATCTTTGCTACACTGCAATACCAAAATAAAAGTCAGAAGGGCTGTGAGAAGACTCAGTAGACAAGGGTATTTCCAAACTGAGAACTGAGCACAACTGCCTTCAAACTCACTGCCTGCTCTCAAAAAGGAAGACTATTGCTCTCATTCTGAGAAAACAGAATATTCACTATACAATAGCACACTAAATAGGATTGACAAGGTAAAAATAAAGTTGTATTACAAGTAACTCTTGAAAACTGAAGAAATGCAAGAAGTCAAGCAAAGAATACCTGTAAGCTTTTAACATTTGTGGGTTTGATGACAGATCCGTGCATCTGTAATGCTCTCCCAGCAAGGTTTTTGGTGCTGGAAGACTGATCATTTGACTCTTTGCTGAGGAGACACAGCTTTGTGTTCTTGTTAACTTTTTTAGGAGACTTCACCTTTTCAGTGCCAAAACTTGAGCTTTTTGTTTCACTAAGTTCTTTGCTTTTGGGAGTAAAAGACACTACAATCCTGTTGCCAAACACATCTTCATTTTCCATTCGTTTCCGAGCCCGTTCGGCACTTTCTTGATTTAAAAAACGAAGAATTGCACTGCTTCCAGAAATACTCAGCACCTTCCCTCCACAGTTATCTGACAAACGCCTGAGTCTGTTACTGACACTTTTACTGTCTCTGTTTGTTGGCAGGTTGTAAACATATAACAGTGTATGGCATGCCTGCTGAGAGAATGAAAGACTTTGTATCACAGAACTCAATAGTGTTCAGGAACAATATTTTCACTTGTATTTTGGTGACATATTCAAAAAAAAGTATTGTCTAACATTCCGTTTGTTTGGGAAAAACCCAATAGCAAGATTGTGCTTAAGCTATCCAAGAATTTCCTATACTCTAGGAACGTGGGTGAACACATTAAAAAGTTTTTCAAAGAAAGAAAAGCCTAAAGTGCTGTACAAAGGCAAAAGAGCAAATCTGGAGAGCATCAACAGGAAAAAAAATCCAATGGAAAGTCAGCAAACAACTTAGAAAAGCTTTTCTACACTAGGAAAACATTGCAAAAAATAACTTAATGTACTAATAAGTTCTTACTCTACTTTCTTCCTATGAAAGAAAAGCACCTAAGTTATATGAACTGATAAAATATTAAACAGTAACACACTGTACTCTTTGGTTAATTATTTTGTTCTTTTATTATTTTATTCCTTCCATCTTAAGGTAGAAATTACAAATGTATGCAGCAATCACTGAAAGACACACTAGTTAAGTACATGAATGACATTAAGCCTCAGCCTTAAGAGGCATGGGTAAGAGGCATAATTTTAGCCTACAGTCTGCCTAAATTAGAGAAAAAAAAACAAATGGTGCTGACACTGATAGATTTGTTGCATAAGAAATAAAAGTCTTACTGGCATTTTCAGTGGTAACCTTGGTGGCAAGTCTGAAATAAATTCTTCAAAACAGATAAGCTCATGAGCGTGATGTAAGAGTGCTTCTGAAGCTTGATTTTTATGTACTAATATTATCCGAAAACTGTGCCGATGCCTCAAGTCACTGAGTTCCAAAGCAAAGTTGACATCCGCTGGGGGGAGGGAAAAAAGAAACATGCAAAAAGAGGAAAAAAAAGAAAATGAGATTAAACAGCAAAACCCCAGACCACATTTGAGAGGCTCTATTAAATTCCTGTGAATGAGCACTAACAGCCACAAGCTTTCTCAACATACATAAGTTAGGTCAGCAGTTATTAGCATTCAATCTCATAGGCAAGGGCTTCCTTTTTAACACCAATTTTTAACAAGTTTTTGAAAATGCATTAGACTGGTACTTTATATGTATGTTACAAAAAGGATTAACAAGCATTTCATTTAAAACAGGTTATAACCTTAGGGAGAAGCCCAAAACAATACACCCTAATTCAATAGTTGAATAGCTTGGATTTTTGACGTTTTTATGGTAGCTTACTATAATTAGCATACTAAATGATTAGAATAAAGTTATGTTCTTCAAAGCAGCCTGAAAGTTTGGGAAGACCAAATGAGTTTTATTTTAAGTTCTTGCAGAAGCTTTGCAATATTAGACAGTTTCTGTAAGCACACCTCACAGCACTCAGCAGGACACTAAGTTGCAATGTTGATTTAACAAGATACACCTGTGAGCTTACTGTCTCTCATTATTTGTTTGCTAACAAAAATCATTAAGAACAGAGAGCAGCTTTGCCAAAAAGCTCGGGGTCCCAGTAACCGAGCTGAACATGGGCCTGCACTGTCCACTTTGTCCATGTGGATACAACAATATATTGAGTTGCCTTAGAAAGAACTACCAGCAGATCAAAGAGGGTGATCCTTCCTCTTTACTCAGCACTGGTGAAGTCCCATATGGAATGCTGCGTCCAGGGCTGGGAACTCCAGTACAGGAAAGATACAGATGCATTGAAGTGAATCCCACGAAGGACATGGAGATTATTTATTATGGGCTTGTAGCACCTAACATATCAGAAGAGGCCGAGAGCGCTCGGATTGTTTAGTCTAGAGCAGGCTCAGAGAGGAATGTTATCTATATGTATAAAGATCTGATAGAAGGGTGGCAAGAGGATGGGGCCAGACTTCTGTGGTGCCCTTTAGCAGGGCAAGAAACAAACCAAAACACAGGAAATTCCACTTGAATATAAGTGAACACTTCCTGACCATGTGGTTGGCTAAACATTGGAACAGGTGACCAGAGAGGCTGCAAGATCTCCATCATTGGAGATATTCAAAACCCAACTGGACATGGTCCTGCTTGCTGGCCCTGCTTGAGCAGGTTTGAACAAGGTGGGCTCCAAAGATGTCTTCCAACCCTAACTATTCTTTGAATTCTGTAATTCTTAAGCAAGTCAGTTAAGAGCTGATTCTAAACACAATCCTTAGGAGGCATAAGCCTGTGACTCACATTGCATAAAAAAATAGTAAAGAGGGAACAGAACTCAGCTCCCTAGGCTAATGGCTTCAACACTTACTTGACACAAGAACCACCGTGGCAGGTGCAGTGTGGGTATCAGCAAATCTCCTAAGACTCTGTCTGAGCTTATCATCAGCAGCATTCTTGGCAGTAGCATTGATGTGTGCAACAGTCACCTGTAGATAAGCAGGAAGATGCTTTGAAGGAAAGCTTGAATGAAGGAAGGAAAGCTAGATCTATACTAGCTTGAATCTAATTTCAAAAATTAAACAGTACAAGCTCACTCGTGCAACCTCTATTGAAATAAATGTATGCATGCATCCACAATGAATGAATGTGCAGGTCCTTAAAGGTTCCAGTGAAAAGTGACATTTAACGCTAGTTGTTCAGCAATATCTTAGCAATAGCTTGTGCTGTTCTGAGCAGGTAGCTAAAAGTCAAGAGTATTTATGCCTTGTGTTCTCTAAAAGTGTATAGTGCCTCTGCCATAAAACATTTCACAAGTCCTCATTTGAAATACAACAGTAACAAATGCAGTACTGGATATCAACTCATTCTAACTCATATGAATAGACAGTCAGCCTATGATTTGCAAGTATCTTAGACTAATACCATCCAACAAAGGTTGGAGTTGCTGATCTGATTCTAAAGGGCTAGGAATACTAGTATCTGGGGGAAAATAAACAGACTCCACAAATACCCAACATCCTCCCTCACCAGTGCAGCATTCATTAGCAAATTAAAAACCACACAGCAACATAACCCAAACTAAATTCCCTCAAAATAAAGAAACCAACAGAAGAGCTATACAGAAGTTAACAAAAACACTCTGGTTAACAAGAATCATTATTGTAAACATGTGATAAAGCACAAGTGTTTTCAAGAACACCTCAAGTAGATGGTGTTTTCATACCTGACAGTTGTTCAGCTCCTGAATAACTTCTTTATTCTCTTTACTAATGTCACACACACAGATGAATTCAGCCTCTCTGTGACCTTTAAAAAACTTTTCACGAATTCTCTGTACCACTGCAATAGCTGAGCGGCCAGTGGGAACTGAACAATTTTCAATGTCCCAGAAGACTCCAATGGGGGGCAGATTTTCCAGAACTTGGCCCGTTACCGCAACTTCTGGAGACCCTGCACAGGTGACACAGCTCATAGTTTAATCCCCAAATACTAAAATATTAAGCTTTGCATACTCTAAACATGTTCATAAGAGATAAAAAGTGGGAATCTTCATGCATTGGAGAAGAACATGCCTGGGAAGGCAAATTCAGTTGCAAATTCTTAAAGAAACTATAAAACTAGAAACATAGTAATCAAAATTCAATATTAACAGTAAATTAAGTGGGCATATTTTTACTGCTTAGTATTTCATAGCATTATGGAAGTTTCCAGAGTCCAGTGCAGAAAGTTTAAGAGAACCTTTTATATTCAACAATATTAAAGGAGTGCATCCACTAAGTGCAATTTTCAAATGAATGTGGTTTACCATATTTCTGTGGTGATTTGCCAAGGCTGCTGGCCAGCAACAAACTCTTCTCATTTCCTGTTCCTTTGGTTCCACAGCCATTACATATTGGGATAGGAACAGGTGCAGTCTGTGTACTTGGAGGAGGAATATTTGGCCAGATTTTAGCAGCATCAACTAGGCTATTTCTGGTTGGCTGTTGGAACAATTTTTCAAAACACATGTTCATTTAATATACAGTATAAACATTTAACTATCTAGACTAGAAACACTCATTGTAAACTAATATTCTACCTATCAACCCCCAAAGGCAGAGTTCAATTGCACACTTGCAAGTTAATTCAGAACAGTATCACTGCAAGAAAGTTTCTATGCCAGAGTCTCTTCCCTTAGCTCTAGGTTTTCAAATGCAAGGAAAGATTCTTAATATTTAACTTTTCATGTCCAGATGCACAATTTTCTAGAAGTACTAACATCTGCTGTTTAAAAAGAAACATTAGTTGTCATGCGAGAGTAGCACAACTGAAGAGAAAAAGGTTGAATCATTTCCTTCCCTTGCCCACAGCAATAATGGTTATATTTCCAAATATATTTACCTTACTATTTAGCTTATTGAAATTCACCTTTTTATATTAGAAACTCAATTTTGAAAATTAAATACTGAGCTTTAAGAACATTATTTCATCTCTAATCTCCTATTAAAATTCAAGTGAAGCTTTAATTATTTTTGTAAGTTCAATGTAACAAACTGGTCTTGAAGAATACATTACAGATTTGGAAAGACTGAACAGAGGCAAAACTAAACAAAAAATATCCTTGCAGCATCACACAACACCTGAGTTACAAGATGCTGCCCATGGATACACATTAAGTATTACCTAACTTGTCCTCAGAATCACTACTACGGAACATTTTATTTGGAGCTGTCAAGAAGCAAAACTCATCTTTCAAAACTAGTCAAAATTCTGCCTGAGCACATTACAGATCCCCTATTAACTAAACACTGTGGAAGGCCTTTTTTTCTTCCCGTTGAACTGAATGTTAGCCCAATAAAGAAGTCACCATTAAGTCAAAATATATCCACTGCATTTGAGCTATGCGACATCAACATAGAGGGCTCAAGCTCCAAGCCAAAGCTGGTGTTTTGCCCCAAATTTACACCTATTATTCTCAACATTAACCATTTACCATTTACTTAATAAATGAGAAATGTGATGTGTACAAACCTTGCTCAAGCAGTCATTGCAGTAATGAGAGCCCTTTAAACACACTGAAGGTGCCATGTTTAGGTGCAAAGGGTTGGCGCACACACGTGATGCTAACTCCGGCTGTGCAATATGCTCATCCAAGTGGCCTGTAGCCCCACTTGTGAAATCAGGGCAAGGAAAATAGCCAGAAGATGTGCAGCTCTGAAGGGTTGGAAACTGATGCAGTTTGTGCACGTTACCATGACAGGACTGGAAATGGAGTTTTCCACAACAGGGCAGATGTTGACAGGAGGATACACTGTTTTCTATGCACATACCAGGGAACTCACTTGCAATGCCTGCCAAATTGCTTCTAGCTGGAGGGTTCTTCAGTGAAGATGCAGACTGATAAGCAAATCCTGACCCTACTTGACAAGTAATTGTCCCAGTGCTTTTTGAGTCTAATATTGTGCCAGGGCGAATCAAATTACCACCACCACCACCACAATGCATTTGTGGAGTACAAGAGTCAGAGCCATGAGCACAGCAGCTTACTTTCGGGCCAGGTGAAACCTGTATTTGCTGTTGCTGAAGAGGATGAACATCAGGAAGCGGTACTGCTGGAAACAATTTAGAGCCAGCATTATGAGGAGATGAAGCATCCTTCAATTCCACAGTAGCTTTCTTGTTCTCCATGTAATCTTTCTGAATTAAAAAAAAAAAAAAAAGGAAACCTCAAAATTACTTTCAAAATTATTCAAAAGACATCCATTTATACTACAAGCACATGTATTTTTAAAGAGTTACAATTTTGACAACAATAGAAATTAAGAATTGTCATCTTTATGACTTATCACATGTCTGTACATGCAAAATATTAAAATAAATATTATAATTATTTTGCTAATCTGAGGAACATTAGTACTACAAGATTTTAGGAGCAACAACCCCACCCCCACATCACCCCTCCTCAAAAATAACAAACAAACAAGACCACCCTCACAAGAACAATAAACCAAATAACCACAGGTCTATAAAAACAAACCTGACGCGTAGAATAGTTAAGCTAAGGCTTAGAGATACCCTGCAACGGTAAATGATTTTTTTTCTTAAATAAGCAAATACTGATGAGTGAAATGTAAAGTGAAAAACAGGTAAGAGATATAAATGTAATTTTTGGCTTTCAATAAGGTCTCCAAAGACAGCATTAAAATTTTAGAAATAACAAAATGAAATATGAATATTGCAAAAAAAATTAGACATTCTCACACTGATCATGTAAGAACTTATTACCTATACTTCTTGGTTCTATTACATTCTGATTTAAGATATCAGAGCAAAACACCAATAGATTGGGGGTGGGGGGACAGGGAAGGCACAAACGTATTTTTTCAAATAGAGAAAGCAAAAACCAAGTAAGAACAGTTAAGGTCAGCAGTGCAAAGCTCCATACACATCACTGCCCCTGAGCTTCAGATAAGAACTTTTACTTTCGATTTTAATGCATTTCCTACTATATAGCAACGAATAATCAACTCCCCCCCCCCCAAAAAAAAAAAAAACACACACACACAGGTATAGTAAGTACATCAGGTACTTACTGTACCTGATTCCATCTTATAGATGGAAGGCCAACTGCATTAGGCCAATAACTACTTTGAAACTAATTCAAAATAAGTTGCAGAACCGATAGTAACTCCCTTCCTAACCCCTAGGAAGGGAAGATCAACACAACAGGATACCTATTCACATATTCTCCCTACATCTTTTAAGGAAAGGAGAATAGAGAATGCAGAACAAAGAAAGCTACTTTATGGCTGGAGCTTGCTGGCTCAAGCAAGTCATCATGTTGCACAGTGTTCAGAATTTAAAATGAACTATTTCTTTTAATGTACACAATAGCAGTCAGTTACAGAACAGGAATACTTAAAGCCATAAAAACAGGTATAGTTAGACATTTTTGAAGAACAATATCCTGAAATTATGATAACTAAGATTTAAGTAATTTGTGACTTTATAATTTTATCTCCAAACTAAATTATTAAAATCTGTAAGCAGGAAGGATACTTCCAGACTTCACAGCAATAGCTTCAGAGAGCTTTCCAGGATATCCTTATACACTTTTTGAAGTGATCAGTTTTTATTATTCTAAACACACTGGCCAAGAGAATAAAACCTAGCAAGCAGAGCAACTCATACACTTTGACCAAAGCTGAGGAGAGCTGAGAACATAAGACCTCAAATTTCCAGGTAAATTCTGCATTTACAGCGACAAGCACCTTGTGTTGATCAGCTATTGCACTGTAGTTAGTCATATTGTTCTGCCCCAGATTTTCAGCTATGCTTTATTAAAAGCAAAGAGTTACCGTTTTCGCACTGCAAGGCAAAGTTTTTTCGGCAGCAGAAAAGCAATCAGAAAGCTTCCAGAGCCATGGCTTAGCATCGTTCTCTTCTCTCTGAAGCCATCCAAAAGACCTACTGCAGAGGTTCTCTGTCTTGTCTCCTTCCATCATACAGCCAAACAAAATGGTTCAACATTCTTTTGTCTCCCTTTCCTTTCATTCTTCCAGCTTGCTTAAAAAAAAAAAAAAAGGAAGAAAAATAACCCTTAAATCATTGTTATGATAAAGAAAATAAATGCATAAATGTGTAAAACAAATTCCACTGCTGCTAGGTCACCAAACCTGCATTCTTGATGTTTAATTTAATTATGCATGTAGGCACTGCCTTGACTGACTCCTGCAGTAAGGATTACAATATTCCTTGTGACCTGAAGCCCTGTTAGGTAAACTGAGCAAAGAGCTGCTTATGTTTACTGCAGGAGTTCCGAAGTCCCCGAAACCCATTGCTGACGATGTGACATGATTCACAGCAAGCTTCAGTGCATTTCACTACAAGGGGGAAGTAGATTTAAGAACAGCTGAAACACTGAATACAGAATAAGAGCAGCTACACTCAGCTGAATCAAAAGCTGCATATTCACTGTTTTGCATCATCTAACATAAAACTACACAGTCACCTCAAATGCACAGCATTTAACACAAAGTTTTAAATAATTATTACTTTAAAATATTCTTATTAATTCTCAGCCTGCCACAAGGCCCACCACACCAATTTAGCTCGGCAAAAACACAAAGAAACAAAACAACTTGTTCAAGGCCAAGCCACAGCAGGAAACGAAACAAAAGCCTTTGATCAATAACTGCCTTCTTGTGCTCCAGCCACACGTGGTACTTGTTAGCTACCCCCTTCCACTCTTCACACCTACTGCCCAGCATAGAAGCTGCTAAATGTATTCTGTAAGTTAAACTTGTCTCTGAAGTTATTTATAACGAGTAAAGTAACAGTTTGCTTCTCTCTTTACATTTAAAGATGGTTATTCCAGTGAGGCCTGGAGTGTTTCTGCTTCACACTGCGCACAACACCTGGTTACCGTTAATGCTTCCACAGCTCCGCACGGCTTTTAAAAACACCCGACACCCCTTCACCCCGTTGCCGGGCTGCGGAACAGAGAGGAAGAGCGACAACGAGCTGCGCGCCCCGCGCGCTCCCCGCGGCCGCCTCAGAGCGCCCGGAGGTACCGCAGGCCCAACCCTCCCCTCCGCCGCCGGGCAAACGGCCGCTCCGGCCCGCGCGGGCGCCCGCGCCGCTGGAAACCGGGGCCGTTGG
>NW_010583621.1:185563-200491 GCF_000705375.1 Tinamus guttatus
GAGCCCCGAGGAGCTGCCGCCCTTTGACCCCGGGGGTTAGAGCGGGAGGCCTCAAGGTCGGGCGTTGCAGGAGGCGACTCGTGTCGGGGTGGCGAGTGCTTGAAATTCACCTCGGGGTGGGAGCTGTCGCGGCTGCGCTGGTGGCCGGGGGATGAGCGCCGCGCGGGAGCAGGCGGTGGGAGGGAGGAGAGCCCGGCGCGACACCTGCTCCTCCGCGGGCCTTGGCAGTAACCCGGGCACTTGCCAGAACCACTGCCTTCCCCTTCTCCCTCGGGGTGACTCTCTCGTGTATGCGTTAAACAAAAGGAAACGTCCCCTTATGGGACAGGACCACCCTTGCAAGGGAACTGTTTTAAAGAGGTTTAGTTTCTATAATATCGAGAAATTGCTTTTCAGGACATTTGTTGGTTTTATAGTTAGGAAAGTATCTGGTAGGAACCTCATCCTCCGAACCATGACCAAAATGTGTGTTGGTTTTTGTTTGTTCTATGATGCTGTTTTGTTCTTACAATAATTTTTCTGTTTTCCTTTTTACTATTTTATTAAATTAGAAATTGCTCTGAGACAGACCCTAGTGTAACAGTAGGGTAATGTTATGCACCAAGTGAAAAATATTCCCCTGTAAAGAAGAGGTATTTGACATGGAAGGGTTCCTTTCCTTCCTTTATTCTAGACCAAAAAGAGAATCTGAGTTGGTATCCTTATGATTTTGGTGAACCCTGGGCAGAGTTGAGTTCTGGTTACAGTACTCTTATTCTCAAACTTAAATTCCTTTTATTCCTTGTTATATGTGTTGTTCCCCCTCGCCCCCCCCACACTCTCCTGCTGTTACTTCTATGAAACTGTATCTTGAAAGAAACATGCAGAGGGTGTTTTTCTTGTTGCCAAAGTCCATTCCTCACCCACGAACACTTCCACTTCCTCTATGATGTAGAGATTTTGTAGTGTCTATGACCAGCATTTGTGCTGCTTGCACACAGGAAGTGTGGCCAGATGTATCTTCTGGCCTTTTTGGGTGCAAAAACAACTAAGGTGCAGCCGGGGTGTGCATGCCGTAGGCTGTGGCTTTCTCTCTCTGCTTTTTTTTTTTAACACTTTTTTACTTTATTTTATGCATATATATATGTATGATTAGCCCTATTAAAAAGTGCTAAAACCCCCTTCAGTTCTCTCCCCTCTTTTGTACTGATCCTAAACAATGGAAACTTCCTAATTGGTTTTGTTAATTACTTTCCAGTAACTTTGTAATTTCCTACTGCGTTCACCACTTGACCTTTAACTGGCTTGGTAGGAAATTACAAAGTAAAATCCAGCCCTACGCTTTCTACTGGTGTGTTAGGAAGAAAATACTTGAGACTTTGATTTTGTGTTTGGTCAAAAATTAACTTTAATACTTTGTCCAAAACATAACCTTTTTCTTTTCACTTTTTGTCTTGGTGAGCTGTGGTCACGTATCTTATGTGCCCTCCGCACTGGTGTATTCTTAATGGCCGCTACCCTGAGCGGATCTGTGTAGGCTTCTAAATCAGTGTTTACAAAGGCACTGAGTAACAGAAAGGGGCAGCATCTTTACACTTCTCTAAAAGTTAGCAGGATTCTGTTAACTCCATTTCAAATTTATAGCCCGGTTAGCAAATGTATTTTTGGATACGACACTTAAAATCTTAAAAGAAGGCAGATCTATTGGCTCCTTTTAGCTCTAAGTGCAGTGTGAAAGGATAAATGAGACCCAACTATAAGGATATTAAATCCTTGGGGGCCACAGGAGCTGTCCCTCTTAACTGCAGGTCCTTTGATTACAAACTGGTTTTGAGCACTTTCAGGAGCAAGATGACTTGCATTTCTTCATCATTTTTTTTTTTTTTTTATATCTGTTGTCTGTTTGAACAAGACATTGTGATAGTATAATCCCTGCATCAGCCAGAAGAATTCCCTTTTGGAGACTTCTGAGGTCAGTTTTAATTTGTGTAACCAGCTGGGCATACCCTGGGTAGAATCTCTATTCTTGGAAAACAGGAACTTTCTATGTATCTTCAAGTGATGAGAAATAACCGTCTTGGGGATACTCTGCCTTGCTTCTCTGGAGTGCTTTGCCCACTATAATGGAAGTTGGTCGTTCTTGGTTTCTTGTTGCCACTGTGTCCCTTCTTTGCACCTGACTCTCCCTCCTGTCCCTCATCTGTAAAGGAGAGAAAATTGTCTTCCTCAGAAGCTTTCTGCCTGGATTGATGAATGTGTTCACACTGCCTTAAGTAGGCCTATTAACATCAAAGGCACTTTCAGTTTGCTTAAAAATGACAGAGTAGATGTGTAGTAAATACTCTTGTGTCAGGAGTGTTAATTGTGCTTGATCTTGCTTTTTGTATTTAATTGGCAAAGGTACTGTTTGGAAAATCTGTGCTTCTTTTTTGCTGTCCTTTCCCCTTTTTTCTGAAAATACAGACAGCCTTGATACTTCTTGCTGGAAACATGTCAATATGTCAAAAGTGGTGCTCTTATCTGCTATGAGAAAAGAGATGTAGCTTTGTTTAACCAATGATTTGTCTCAAGAAATTGAATTGGATATCTAAAATGCAGTCACTTTTCCTTTACCCTTCCAGCTCCCTGTTAAAGGCGAATATAATTTTCATAAGCATGTGCATGATACTGTGCTTCGAGGGGATTGGGCACAGTCCTATAGATGTTTATTCACAGCCCACTTAGCTGTGACAGCCACTTATGCTTTGCTGGTTTGCATCCTGAAAAGTCACCTAGGCTGTGAAAAGCCACTTGTCTTTGGCAGCACTGCTTGGATCTTTCAAGATTAGACTTTAGATTCCCACGGCTTTTTGAGATACCTTATACTGATGTCCTCACTAGAAGTAAGAATTTTTAAGGCTTGCCTCAGGAGAGTTGCCAGATATAGATGGCTGTTAATCGTCTTTAAACCGGAGAGCTTCCAGAAAAGGAAAGTGTGATCACAGGTTATGAATCACTTTTGTACATTGAGTGTAGTGTGTATGGATGTGCATTTTCTTTAACTATGACCTGTAGCTCAGAAGGTCTACTCCAGTGTTTCCTGAAAATTCAAACAGGAGAAGTAGAAGGCAGGACTGGTATCTAAAGGCTCTCTGAGGTCTTTGGCTGTGTTTTCCCTTTACCCTTTTACCCTATCAGGATCACGTCTGGAGGCTGTTTTCAATTTGTTTTGTTTTTGTAGATCTAGAGCTGGGACTGGGTAGTTGGTTTGTCAGGTTCCTTCAGCCTTTGGAGTCTTGTAATTTAGGCTTCTGACAATTGTCACTCTAATATGGTATTTGACTCCACCTTTATTTACTGTGCTTGATCTATTGAGGTTTCTATTAAATTGATAATGACTGTAGAATCGTTGCCTCACCTAGAGTTGCACAGGAAAGATTATCTAGAGCATTAAGTCTGATACTTCTCCGTTGTCAAGAATTACTCATATAAAATGATATTTGCTGGTGATGTATTCCATTATTAGAGTGCATCAAGTCTAGTCTTCAAGTAGGAGTGACCAACTTAAGGCTCTTGATTTCCATGTGGTTCTCTTGCATGTGTCCTTCCCATCTGGGATTGTGGCTAACGTCTGTGTTATGTGCAGCATGCCCAGAAAGTGGGGGAGATTCTGCTGGAAGATACTACTACTTCACTTTTTATGGCATATCTAATAGGGCCTTGCCAAGGCTGGTGTTTAATTTGGTGTCCAGGCATCCAGTGACTTAATTCAAGGAGAAGTGCACCACTGTGCAGGAACAAAAAAAGCCACTGAGGTAGTTTGGTACAGAACCTTAGCTCTTACATTTGATCCTTTAGTTTTCCAGGAGGGAAAATGAAACACTTCTAACTTCAGCTGAGGCTTGCCATGGAAGACTCAGAAGGACATCACTTCAGCTCAGTGGAAGAGGAGTCTAGATACTGGAAGGAACTGGCTATGAAGTATAAGCAGTGGTAAGGCAATTTCATTCTTTTAAGTTGTTCAATATGTATATGCTGAGTGCAAAAACACAGATAGCAGCACATGGGGAGAGAGGTTCAAGACGGATGGGGTATCTTGAGTGGTAGCTGTAGCAGTGTAGTGGAACAGGCTGCACAAACTACATCAGTCAGAGTCCTGTGTACTCATTTGAGCGGTGAAGCTTGCTGCTGCAGCAGTGTTGCTTCTTGATCCCACTGTGGTTTGAGTTGGACTGTGTTTGCTGTCTCTGTGCTTTTGACCACACTCTGCGTGACCTGTGTAAATAGAACACACTGCAGAACCTTGCTGGGATGGACAACCCAGGCCATCACAGAAAGATGCTGCTCTTCATCTTTCACATATCTGTATGGATCAAGGATGGTTTGGCAGCGCTTAGTTGAGTGGAGAGCCCTGGCTTAAGGTGGAACTTGCTTTGCCCTTCTTTTTAGCTCAGTATGTCAGTCAAACACGCTAGAGGGTAAAAAATTCCAAGCTTGTCCGATGCTGGCGTTGGTAGATCCTTCTTGGACCAGTGTCCAGACTCTCCAACACTACTTGTACAGATTACTGTAGTTTTGTTCTTCAGGGGAAGTATTTGCAAACAGTCTTCTTCCTTTTGAATATGTAGGTTGAGAGAGAGGGAGGCAGAGTATCCTTGTGCAGAAGAGCAGTATATACAGGATTTTTTTATTTGTCAAGTATACAGGCAAGGATGGCTTGGTTCATTGTGGTAAGTTCTGTTGCTGAAATTGCTCTTCAGTGCTGAGACTACACAGGAGGAACTGCGTGAGTTCCAGGAAGGGAGTCGAGAGTATGAAGCTGAACTGGAGGCTCAGCTGCAACAAACAGAGTCCAGAAACAGAGACTTGCTGTCAGAAAACAATCGTCTGCGAATGGAGCTGGAATCGTTTAAGGTAAGAATGGGAGATCTGTACAGTGCTTGCATCCTGAGCGTTAAGATGGGTGAGGCTGTACTGATCCCACTTCCCTTGTGGGCAGACAGTTTCAAGGAAGTTGAAAAGGAAACTGAGAAGTCATGAAAAATATCCACTGTGAGTGGTAAAGACCTCAGTTAATGTTACTGAATCCATTTCACATATACACATGAAAGCTGCTGCATTTGGGTAAAAGACATAAAAGTTCAACAAAAATAAAATCTGTAGTCCATTTACTTCTGATTTTAGAAAGAGGGTGGGCTGTTTTCTTTCTCAAGAAGAGCTGAAGTGACAGGAGGAGTGGACTGTAAAAGCCATCTTACCACAATGTTTGGGAATGAAATAGGAATCAACATAAAACTTGAAGTGGAGAGGAAACATTTTTAACTATAATTCTTCTTCACAGTAGATAACCTTATAAAAACATACTCTGCTTAAAGCAACCTCTGTAACAATTGGTTATTCATGTAGCCTGAAACTTCAGTACCAGCCTGCAGTGAAGGGACAGAGACTCCATTGATGGTCAGATCAGCTGACAGTTTATTACAATTGGCTAAAAACAAAGACTCAAACCTTGCAGTTCTGGTCTTTTATCTGAATCAATTCAAGAGCAAAACATTAAACTCTTGAAGCTGTTGAGCAGCAACGTTAACTGGGCCCGTCGAGGGCTGGTGTCTACATGTAGGTCAGCACTACTGAAGCTTGCCAGGCCCACACAGCTTGTTGCTTTCAGCTTACCGGCCTGTTGTGTGTGCTTGCTCTGTCAGAAACCACAGAGTTCACAATGCTTAAAACTAAGTGGAAATAATGCTTTGGAGGGTTTGTTTAATGAGTCCTGAAAAGGCAGCTGAAAGTAATACGTCTTTTAGAGCTTAGGGCATTTAAATTTATTGTGCAGTTGTGCTTCAGAAAGGAGGAATTATGGCAATGTGCTACTATCCTGTAATCAAGCAGGAATTTCTTACCTCAGAAGGGGTATCTTTCCCTCCTTGTCTCTGCATTACATGTGGTAAAACAGCTCTCTGTATGAGTCATGCTAGGTTACACACCCTGGTTTTCAAGTTCCTGTGTGGGGATTTGTTTTAAATGACTTAAGTGTATTGTACTCGCAGGCTGGACTGCGAAGCACTTCAGGAATGCTAGTGATACAGCAGTCTGGCACCTTCAAAATAAGTCCCTGGCCTGTTGAAGTGATCTGATATTGAGGTGGTGAGGATAAAGTGCTGTGGTAGATGATGTGCTGTGAGCTGACTGCATTTGGATCTGACAGAAGGAGAGAGACGGTGTTGAATGGAGAAGCTAAACCTTCTCCCAAATGTACTCTTCTGTATTGTGCCCTAAATGGAGACAGAGGTTGTTTTAAGATAATGTCCTAATTGTGTTACGTAAGTACACTTGAAATGTTTTAGAAGCTAGAGCTCTGAATATACTGTGGACTAATAAAACCACAGGGCAGTGAAGGATTTTGCAGACTCCAAAGGAGTACGTAACAGGTTATGATGGCATGCATAGATTTTTGTTTTTTTCCTTTCTCTTCTTATTTAGACTCGTAAGTACTACTTGACCTTGTCTTGTAGTTGAAAATAAGTGGCTCTGTTCACATACTATTTTGTGCATTGCTAGAGTGCTTGAGGCTCAGAAATTGCACCAGGGTCTTTGTCAGGGATGCACACAGGTTCACTTTGCTCCAGGAAATCGGTGGATGCTGATCATGGAGAGGTGGTGGATTTTCAGACAATCCTGTTCTAGCCAGCTACTTGCCTAATGAGTCCTCTAAATTTTCTGTGCATTTTTTGTGGCAGTGCTGGATGATTTTTTTTTTTTTTGAAATTGGGATGCTGGTTGTTGGGCCTTGCTATCTGCACTGTACAGCAGTAATGTAGCATTTCTCCATCCAGTTGTCTCCGTTTTTTTCCTTTCCACGCAAATTTTATGCTGATGTGAGAGCTCTAGAGCTCTGTCCCTGTTGCATGCTTGGTCACCTGCTTGTGCTGGGTAGGTTCTGGGCATGCTCTTTTCTTCGTCTTGCCTTTGAGTAAGGAATGTTGTGTGTGTGAACAAGACGGCTGCAATAGTTTCATCCTTTCCTGTGGAGAAAGGCTCAAAGCTCTCTGTATGCAGATATTTCTTGTACCTTTGCAGGTAGAGGGGAAATGGGGAAGCACAGGGGAGAATTGTCTGGGAGAGAAAGGAACATCCTTGTGCTGTGGAGGCTGGAAATTGCTCCCCAGCACCATCTAATGATAAGGAGTGATAGGAAGAGATCTTACCTACTGGCAGCCCAAAGGTAGGGGAGCAATTGGCCTTAAGAAACATCACCTTATAAATAGTAAAATGTTAAAAATCTTACAGAACCGCCCCCTCTCTTTAGGGGGGCTAAGTCAAAACCAAAGAAAGGAGTGAATGTGCATTGCTGTGTCCCTGATATGCTGTTTGGTTTGCTATTCTTTAGGAAAAGATTGAAATGCAGCATTCAGAAGGATACAGGCAAATCTCTGCTCTGGAAGAGGACTTGGCACAGACAAAAGCTATTAAAGATCAACTTCAGAAATATATTCGAGAACTTGAACAAGCCAATGATGACTTGGAAAGAGCAAAAAGGTGACTTTGGTTTGTTTTGCTTTTTTCTCCTCTCTCCAGCTTTGTCTTGTCTTCTGAGCTGGGTGACCCTGAGTTGTTGGTGGTGCTTATTAGTGCTGCCATTCTAAACTAATCACTCTGTAGTGATTTTAATGGTGACATTTGTGGCACATGAGAAATGTGACACCTCCCTCTTTCCTCCCCAAGCACTTCTTCCCTTTCATATCTTGGAAGCAAAAATACAAAACATCCTGCTTTCTCTTGCAGGACAAGCAGTCCTTGATTGTGTTTAAAAGATATGGTAGTGTCAACTTGTACACTCTCTTTCAGAGCCACTATAATGTCTTTGGAGGATTTTGAACAGCGTCTAAACCAGGCTATTGAAAGAAATGCTTTTCTGGAGAGTGAGCTGGATGAGAAGGAGAATCTTCTGGAGTCTGTGCAGCGTTTGAAAGATGAAGCTAGAGGTTGGCTAGGATTGATGTTCTCTCTCACTTTCTCCCAATCTGTAGCTGAAACGAACTGTTTCACTTGCATTTATCATGATGTTTACATATTCCAGAGATTTTTTTGTGTGTGTGTGTTGCTTCTCTCGTAGATCTACGACAAGAGCTTGCTGTGCAGCAGAAACAGGAGAAACCCAAAACACCGATGCGAGCTACTGTGGAAACAGAAAGAACAGACACAGCAGTGCAAGCTTCCTTATCTGTGCCTTCAACTCCTTCGGTACACCGGGCACCCAACATGAACATATCCACTCCTGGGACATTTAGGAGAGGTGACTGACAGGGGACCAACACAAATATTTTATACACTTGTTTTCACCACATTTTTTCTTGCTGCAGGAAGAGTGAGAGAAAAAAGGCACCGAGATGCATATTTCATTGTGATCTTGGTATTCACAGATGGTATTTTGTGTGTTTATTTGTAGACTGTTAATTTCCGCTCGTGTCCCTCACGATAATTATTACTAGATAATTCACAAGATAAGCTCTTGATTTTTAGTTATCACTTCATAATTGTCCCAGATATGTTGGGCTAATTTAGGAGAAGATTTTTTTGAAAATTCAGTGTGATCTTGGATGCCACACCTTTGTTATGAATTGGCTTCTCAGTGGTGTAGTAGTCAGACATTTTTTTTCTCTCTTTTTTTTTTTTTTTTCTTTAACTCTGCAATAGCAGAGTAAATCATTTTAGCTGTCTGCTGAATTACTTCATCTTTGCTTTCATGCCAGTAATAACCTGTTTATGAGCATGTATTTATATATTCCAGTGTCCAATACTAGCTCTCCATCTTTTTATCTAAAAAACTAGAAATTTGGCTCAGAAAAGTGATTAACTATCTTCATACGTACAAGGACAGTAAATGTGGAGAGTTTCTTCCACTGTCATACACTGATGTGATATTTTAGCTCTGATTACTAACAAAAGCTGATTGTCAGGTTAGGTACTATCAACCTAAAATTAAGTTTCACTTACTCATGCTTCTATAAAAAACAGGATTCAGAAATTCTAGCAAAATGAGATGAAGATCTTTTCTAAGAACACATCTCCTCTGGTCTCACTGCAGCAAGAGAGAAGCAGGGTGGATGCTAGTAGACATCTCTAGAAACCTAAGCCACAGTATATCTGGAGGCTTTAGCTTACAACAGTGTAATCTGAGCCCTGTCAGTGTGGCAGAGCTTCATATTTTTAATGGATGAGGAATATCTGAAGGTCAGATTGGAAAAGGTGAAATACAGAGTGCAGGAAACATCAGTATCAGGCTCTCTTCTGTCCTCCAGTGTCAAAGCTTTTTTTTCGCAGGGGGTAATGTTTTATTCTTTAACCTGCCCTGCAGGTTTTGAGGACAGTTACAGTACAACCCCTCTTACACCTGCTGCCAGAATATCTGCACTTAACATCGTGGGAGACTTGCTGCGGAAAGTAGGGGTGAGTGATTGGCTCTTAGCCAGTGTCCTGGGAAAGGCAGAGCTGTCTGAGACAGCAGCCAGAGCTGACCCTCTGCCCTGTTGCTCAGGGGAGAACTGAAAGAATAGCTCAGCCTCTGTGTTGACCAAACATGTCTTGAAACTTGGCACGGGCTTTTTGTGTTTCTGACCACCTCCAAGTAAATATGGAGGGCAGAGAAAAACTGTTGCCTGCTGCCCAGTGGGGGATGCGAGCGGGTCTGCCCAGTAATGTTTTCAGCAGAGTCTAATGCCATGTTAGGCTGTGGCTTGACACTTAAGGCAGTGGTGCTGCTGAGAGTGTTATCCATGTGTTCTTTGTCATCTCCATAACCCCTGTACTTTTTTTTTGGCTCAAGCATTTGTATAACTCTTTGTGCTGAACTGCAGAAGTGATAGAGCTGAAAGATAACCCACAACAAAGCGGGGGTTATCTAAGATGGGAGCATCCAGTGGAGAAGAGGGTATCAGTGGCTCAGTTCCCTCAGACATTACCTAATACTTGTCAGCAAGATTCCTGCACTAGACAGCTTGTCTAACAAAAGACTGTGCCCTGGATGTCATTTTGGTGTCTTGAGAGGCAGATGTGATCACATGCTACCTGATACTTGTATCATCTGTGTTTGCTTTAGGCTTTGGAGTCCAAACTTGCATCTTGCAGGAACTTTGTGTATGACCAGTCCCCAAACAGAACCACGGTGTCCATGTACATGAACAGAGATGTCCTTGAAACGCGCCTGAGTCCTCACCAGCCTCTGTGTGATACAGGGTTAGTGCTGATCTGCTGTTGCTTCTTAGTGAGAACCCTGTGGCTAGTAAGGTTCTGTTTAGTATTAAATCTTCAAAATAGTGTTTTCTTATTTGTTGATTTCTCATCCGTAGTAGATTTCTTTAGAAGTGACCAGTTAATCTGAAAAAGTTGTAAAAACTGAACAGCAAATGCACTAATTGCTCTGTCTTGTATTTGCAGGTTAGTGAAACGCCTGGAGTTTGGAACACGGCCTTCAAATATTTCAGGGTCAATGGGCCATCCCTCACAAGGTGTTGTCAAGATGCTGCTGTGAAAAGACTGGCTTAGGAAAAGAATATATATATGTATTTTAAACTTTAGTTTTAAAGAGAATACTAACAAGCAACCAGGCATCAACTTAAGGGTAGGTGAGAACTGAACAAGAAGCTACAACTGGCACTGGTCTCCTGTGCTCATGGCCAGTGCGGCCTCTCAGCTGAGCTGTGTGCCTAGTGTGATGAAGCAGCGCTGCCTGCCAGCGCAGTACTTGAAATCGCTTCCGATGTCAATTGCTATAAATAGCTCCTTGAAGGTCACTTCTGACACTGTCAAAGCCAGTGCCCCTGCGCCTATGGCAGAGGCAGTATTCCCTGTGCAGGTCCTCAGGCTTTTGCTTTTAATACAGCACCATGATGTTCAAGTGTGAATTCTAGTTGTGCTGGCTTTCTAGCTTGGGTGTTGTAGGCCTCAGTCACCCAGATTAGAGGAGATTTGTTATATATAATATAATTTCTATATACCCTGAGAATCCTGAGATTTCTGTAGGGAAGCTGCTCAGCTCTTTGCAGGATGTTTGTTGTCCTGCAGGAATTCCTGTCTCTCTAGGAATAAAGTTTTGTAAGCAATGATTTGCAATTAGAATAGGTCTAATGCTTGGAGTATGCGCGAGATCCCAGGCATACTGTAAAGCATGAGACTTTGCACTGGCTTAACATAAAGACAACTCATTCTGCAGTGTACAAACCCTGGCTGTTGTAGGACGCAAGAGACTGATCGACTTGCTAGTTCTAACATTTTAATAGATGAGTATATTACTTTCAAACTTCCTTTTTTTTAATGTGCCTTGGTTGTTTGAGAGGCTTTTTAGTTTTATTTTTGTTTTATTTTTTCTATATGCGTATATATTTTCAGCTGTTACTAATGAATAGAAAGGACTCTTTAACCTGAAAAGTCATTTGTTTACTGAAGGTATCAGAATACTGAATTATTTTAAAATTAGAACTCTTCCCTACCAGAAAGTGCTGCATTTTGTCTTGTTTATCTTTTTTTCTTTAAATGGAATGGGTTCACTCATGGTATTAATATGTGTTGCAGAAGCTGGTACTTAATCATGGCCAAACTTTGTTGTTGTTGTTGTTGTTTTAGTTTGGTTTTGGTGGGGGGGAGCTTATACAACAAAAGAATGCATAAATATTTTTTTAAAAGAAAATGCTGTGAAAACAACCACTGATGCATCTATTTCTCTGGAAGAGTAAATAACCACAAATCATTCCCATTCTTCATACCATCTACAAAGCTGGCTTCCTTGGGAAGTAGAATAAAGCTTATTTTGAATGCTAATTGTTGGTTCATTTTATTCAGTTTTTCATTGTGATTTATGCACAGATGTTTGCTGCCAGTATTTCAGGTGTTTCTCCTCAGTGAAGCCTGAGGAGACCTTGCTTGCTGAGCCAACATGCAAAGATCTTTCTGTATCTTTTTCTTGCTCACCTGGTTTCTGACGTTGAGGATGTACATAATGCTATAGTTAAAGATGCCCCTGGGATTTATACTGCTTGCTATTGACATTGTGCTTTCTTATAATCTTAGCTCAGTAGTCTGTTTTAATACTGTAATATGTTTTAACATGACTTTTTACTCTCCTGTCACATAGGGAGGAACTGAAGTGCATGGACTGCTCTGTCATTTGTACTTACATGTGGACTCCAACTCAGTGCCCTGTGTAGCCTGGAGGGATGACTCAGGACAAGTTGCATTTTCCATATGATATTGCCAGAATTTGCCTGCTTGGTGTGAAAGGTGGCTTGCAGCAAGGTTGGGAGTCACCACTCAGATAAGGTAGAGAGTTGGGGTCATGCTAGAGCCCCAGCTGTCAATTTAAAGTGACTACTAGAGATATTTGATGTAGATGTACTATAGATAAGTTGTTAGTATATTAGAGATTGTGTTAATGTAACTACAGATACAGCCAGACAGACTATTGGCTGATGCGCCATTGAGAAATTTTCAAAACTATTTAGTCCAGAATAGTCACCTCTGTAGCAGGGCTTCTTCTGGGAGAGGACTACTAATAGCTATTTTAGGACTCATAAGATGATTAAGAAACTGAACAACTCTATTAAGCGAAAAGACTGAGAGAGCTGGGGCTCTTCATCTTGGAGAAGGGAAAAGATGATGTCCCAGCCTCAACCCTTCTGTGATTCAGGAACTTTGGCTAGGCCCCTATTGCAAAAAGATGCTTTCTGTGGTGGTTTTATTAAAGAAGTGCTCTGATTCCTGATTCTGTCACAGGCTTCGCAGAACCCTGACTGGAGCCTGCAGGGGTGCTGTTGTAACCAATGAACCAATCTCTACTGCTGCGTGTGTGCAAGTGAATTTTTCAAATGTGTTCCCACTAGAAGAGTTCTGTGTTTGTTTGTTGCTTCTGCGTTAAGCATTGCTGTTTAAGACCATGCTCCATGAAGTCTCACTTCATTTTCTTTCCATGCATATAGTGATGTGCTTAACAACCTGCTCTTAAGCATTTCTACAGCACTGGGCTCTGTGGCTGATCAAGCAATGAACTCAGCTATGTGCGCTGTTCTGCTAACTCCTCATATCCCTCCTTGCTAGTTTGTAAACTTAATGACTATAAATGGTTTCTTAGTTAAACTCTTCTCTCTTCTGAGGAGACAAGTCTTCTGCCTCTAGTTCTGCCTAATTGTGCCTAATTTGAAGCTAAGTTCAGTGCTGTTAGGGACAATGTTTAGATTTAACAGATGATCACATTAGCTGTCAAGGTGAATGATTCAGTATGACTTACTCTTCTGATAGTTATACTGCATTCACCTACAGCTGTATGAGTAGTTTTAGAAAGTTAGTCAATTCAGAGTAGCTTCACACGTGCTTTTTCGTGCTTTTTCTATGTCTGGTTCTCTGCTGCCTCTCTCTGCAAAGCCAGCTGTTCTCTGGAAGTACTAGAGCTGCCACAATCTGGATAGTTCTTGATAGGTCCTGGGACTGGGCTGCAGTCTAGTGGATACAGAATAGCTTGGCTTAGATCCTGCATTCAGTGTGGGTTGTTCTTTCTCATTGTTTGCCCCCTGCCTTAGAGGCTTCAGTTGGAACTATCCCTACAGATACGGACTTCAGGGGTTGGGTCAGTGCCTAGACATAGGCTATTATGGCCCTGTCTGCTTTCTAGCTGCAGCACCAGAAGAGTGCAGGTCTCTTGCAGCTCCTGTGTCATGTTCACCAGCCCTTAGATGCGCCCTAGGATATCTTAGAGATCACTGTGTCCCTGAGGTGGGCTCTGGGCCAGGCTGCTTTCCTTCACAATCCTTTGCTTTAAGAAAAATCAATCTTTCATTCCAGTGACTGCAGTTCATCTTTTGGGAAAGGTATCTGAGTTGTAACGAAGCTCTGTTGCATCTCCCAGTATCTTCCAGCGTGCTGCCTTGCACCCCCATGACTCCTGCACAAAAGGAAACTCGAGTGGTTTTTATAGCCTTTTATTGTGTGTAAGCACATCCATGGTGCATATAAAACTGTAACAGTTGACTTAATTTGAACAAATGATATTTTATTTTTCAATAAGTGATTAAAAAGGCACTTCCACCTTGTGAATGGTGCATCAGGGGTGTAGTAACCAGGAAAGAAAACCCATATATTAATCAAATACTCAAGACAAAATGAAAGGTAGACAGATTTAAGAAAAGCTGACGATTGTCTCTTTCCTGCAGCAGTCTCACAAATCTGTGTAAACTGCAGTTCACTGGGATTTAAGTTGAGCTACTAGAGTTTGCTTTGTGGAAATTCCTCAAAGTGAATTCATCTGAACTCAAAAAAAAAAAAAAAAAAAAAAAAAAAAAACTTTTAAAATACACTTCATGGAAAAAAAAGTTTTTGCAGTACTTCAATCTATACACTGGAGAGAAGGCAGCTGTGCTTTTATCATCAGAGGAGTGGGTGTATGTGATCTTGACAGTAAGAGTAGACTTATACAGTGCTAAATACCATCCTCCCTCCCCTTGCTGCAGTGCAATTTTTAAGCGTGTTGTTTATTCACTGGCTTTTGTTCCATTGATATCTCCATCTCGTGCATCGACTTCTTCGGCTCCTTCTGTTGCATTCTCAATTGCTCTTCTGCCTCCAGATCGACGGGGTGGGGGGGCAAAAGATACAGGCTCATTTCCCCTCCTGCATTAAGGAGAAAATCAGGCTTTAGATAATTTGTAGTCTTCATGACTAAGATTTGTGCATGAGTTTTGTAATAGCACCTGGGGGCCTGAGGTTTCCAAATGTAAAACCCTGAGCAGCTTTGGACCTAGCACACTTCTGCTGTTGATCTGTGGATGGGCTCAGACCCGGAGTTGCTTGGAAGTGTGATGGAGTTGCCTGTTGATGTGCTTGAAGTTCCTTTCTAAGTAGCCTTGTCTGCCTCAGACACCCTGCTCTACCCCTGCTTCGTGTCACTGTGTTTGCCTTTGACAGGGACTGCAAGGGTGGCTCTTTCCC
>NW_010583622.1:7492-49162 GCF_000705375.1 Tinamus guttatus
AAAGGAAGTTTGCTATATGATCCACTGCTTGTTTTGAAGGGCTTTTCCAATCAGTTTGGACTAGCCATTGGAGCAATGCTATAATAATATAAAAAGCTTCTACCACCACCACTAGCATTTTTAAGGGAAGAAGAATCACAGAACTTCAGAATGCCTAAGGTTGGAAGGGACCTCTAGAGATCGTCTAGTTCAACCCCCCTGCACAAGCAGGAACACTCAGAGCACGTGGCACAGGGTGGCATCCAGGCAGGTTTTGAAGATCTCCAGAGAAGGAGACTCCACAGCCTCTCTGGGCAGCCTGTTCCAGGGCTCTGTCACCCTCACAGTGAAGAAGTTCTTCCTCATATGGAGATGGAACTTCCTGTGTTTCAACTTACGCCCATTACCCCTTGTCCTGTCACTGGCCATCACAGAGAAGAGCCTGGCCCCATCCGCCCTACATTTACCCCCCAGGTACTTGAACATGTTGATCAAATCTCCTCTTAGTCTTCTCCAGATTACAGTCCCAGCTTGCTTAGTCTTTCCTCATCTGATAGATGCTCCAGTCCCTTAATCATCTTTATGGCTCTCCACTGGACCCTCTCAAGAAGCTCAATGCCCTTCCTGGACTGGGGAGCCCAGAACTGCACACGGTATTTCAGGTTTGGCCTCATCAGAGCTGAGTGGGAAGGGGAGGACCACCTCCCTCGACCTGCTCTCAGCGCTCCTCCTGATGCAGGCCAGGATCCCATTGGCCTTGGTCACAAGGGCACATTGCTGACTCATGGTTAACCTGTTGTCAACCAGGACTCCCAAACCCCTCTCTGTGGAGCTCCTTTCCAGCAGGTCAACCCCTAATCTGTAGTGGTGTCTGGGGTTATTCCTGCCCAGGTGCAGGACCATGCACTGTGTTGTCTGTGTTGAACCTCATGAGGTTGCTCTCTGCCCAACTCGCCATCCTGTCTAGGTCTCTCTGAATGGCAGCACAGCCCTCAGGAGTGTCAGCCACTCCTCCCAGCTTGGTGTCATCTGCAAACTTGCTGAGGGTGCCCTCTGTGCCCTTGTCCAAGTCATTGATGAACAAGTTGAAGAGCACTAGGCCCAGTACTGACCCTTGTTGGACACCACTGGCCACAGGCCTCCAATTAGGCTCAGCCCCATTTATCACCACCCTCTGGTCTCTGCCATCCAGCCAGTCCTCAATCCACTTCACTGTCCACTCCTCTAATCCACACTTCCTGAGCTTTCCTATGAGGATGTTATGGGAGACTGTGTTGAAAGCCTTGCTGAAGTCGAGGTAGAGAACATGCACGGCTCTCCCACTGTCCATCCAGCCAGTCACCTCATCGTAGAGGGCTATCAGGATCGTCAAACACAACTTGGTGAATCCATGCTGACTAGTCCTGATCACCTTCTTTTCCCTGACATACCTAGAGATGGTCTCTAGGATGAGCTGCTCCATCCCCTTTACAGGGATGGAGGTGAGGCTGACCGGGCTGTAAAGAAGAAATGGATTCAAATAGCTGCAACTCCACTAGACTGATCTCAGGCAAATTCAAGACTGCCTGGAATGCTAGGTTTACAGACAAGGCTACCCGAAAAGTAGGAAGTACTGAAAAACATAAAATGTTGTGACAGTTTATAGTGGACACATTGCCATCTGTTTTTCTTTTGATTATCAGTTTTAAAATTTCTTTTTAAAGCAGAGGCAAATCGAACAGAGTAACAGACACTTAGACTTCAAACAACTTTCTCATATGCTTGTGCCCTGACAGATCATGACAGCTTCTGGTAATCTCAGTTCCCATTCCCCTTTCTTCCCACTGTATGTAGTTTAGCATAAACTGCTTAAGAGCAGGTTTGTGGGATGTTGAAATGTAGAGTCAAGAATGCTGCCTGTCTGACGGTCATGAAAACATTAAGCAATATGCATGTATCACCAAAAAAAAAAGCTTATTATTTAAGCTGTTTTCCTCTTCAAAATTAACACTGCTCCAAAATAATATTTTGATGATGCTTAATGTTTTGAAAGTTAAGCTATTTTAAGTAAAGCAAATATTCCTTTGGAAAAAAGCCATCTTGCAAGAGAGTGTCTGTGTTGAAATATCTATTTCAACAGGAGATTTTTTGCAAGGAAGTTCAGTCTCCAGGTTAGGATTCGTGTTTAAAGAAGCGGGGACTGATTTCAGAATAGGTAATATACTTTGGGTCAGTATTTTGGGGACATGCTGTGGTTGAAACCTTTTCTCTGAAATGGGCAAATGGAGTCTCTTGGTGAACGCAGTTGCCCTGTTGAATGCGCTGGAGTCTCCGAAGGTGTCCGGTGGGAGCCCCGAGCCTCTCTGCTGCAGGTAATAGGAAGTGGCCTTCCTCTTTCCGTAGCTGCCTGACACAGACGGTCTTGAAATGTGTGTCAGAATCGACTTTAATTTACTGTTGCACCCCCAACTTCTGGGGGAGGAGGTCTGCCTGGCCCAGCTTGCAATCAGGTGCCTCTTCGACACGGTCCTTTGAACAGAGCTCAACTTGGGCGCCATGGATTGCATCCATGGATTGCATGCATGGATCGCATGCATGGATCGCATGCATCTCTGACGCTTTGCGACTTTACCTGGTGAAATATAACCCGTGCAGACTGTGATAAATCCCTTCCCATGCTTTTATGAAAGATGGCATTGAAACATAGTGCTTCGCTTCGACAGCCAGACACTTGCATAAAGTCCCACACGAGAATATTGATCCTTCTAGCTTGGGTTTCACGTCTATGGTTTAGTCCTTAAGTAACTGTCTTGATAACCATGAGGAGACTGGTTTCTAGATCGAGCAGTGGTCTTCAGACCTGGCTGGGTCAGTGCTCAAAGAAACCTCTTTCCTCCATAGAGATTTATCTTATGAACTACGTGAAATTTGATCTCTGTTTTGACATTCTTTTGAATGTAAATTGCTGAGTTTGGTCTAGCTTTCTGCGCTCCATTTTCACTTTTATTAGGGTATTCTGTTCATCTTTGTTAACATCTGCCTGGTATTGTCTGCTGTTGACAGCAGTTACAAGCTCAAGTCTCTCAGTTCGGTTCCTATCTGTTTCGTTGAAGCTTTTCTGAGAGAGCGAGGAGAATGTGAAGATTTTAGGAAATTTCAAAATTGTGGTGTTGCATAGCTGTGGCTGTAATGCTTCACTTCGCCCAAGGAATGCAAGGGAAACATTTGGGAGGAGCTACATTAAACAGCACAATGTATTAAACAGCACAGTGTATTTATTTGGGAACAATGTATTCTGGGAATTTTAAAAGAAATCGAGCTTCAATGCACTAAGTCTTGTTTTTATGTATTATGTTAAGGCAAGGTGTCATAATTTTCTGTCAGAAAATAAGAGGAAGGAAAAACTAATTTGGCGAACATGAAATCCAGCATCAGTGGGAAAAGGCTAATCTGTCAAACACAGGGTTGCTGAGCTGTAAGCTGTAGGATTTCTCCTGGGGAACTGGGAAAAGATCTTCCCGATCCTTTGCTGCACACTCCACTTCTGATTCATTTTTGTTGCGCAGAAGTGGCTGTTACTTGTTGCCTTCCCTGGCCCCTGGAGTCTGCTGGGAAGACCTGTAAAATCGGAAAATCATGGATGGGCTTTTTGTTGAAATGTGCTACAGCTGTTACTAACTTTTTGATAAAATTATAATCAAAGTAGTGAAGGAAATAGTCCAAAATTAATGGTAGTTGTTCAAAAATCAAAGGAATTTTGTCCACTGTGGAAAAAAAATGCTCTCACTGTTCATTGGGGTGTTTATACAGTAGTAAGAAAAGATGGGGCTGATGGTGCCATCTCTCAGTTTTTAAGGCCACCAAGGTCCTATGCTCTGCAGTGTAGCTGGCAAGGCCTCAAACCAGGAGCTCTTTCAGTGCAATTCTATTGCTTGGAAAATTTTGCTTCATTGAGAGCAGCTGCTGTGAGAAAGAAGACATCTGTGAGAGAACCAATCTTTCTAATTCTAGAGGATATTTTTAAAAATGGACTTTTTGAGGGTAACTTGACTAGGAACACGTGATTCTGAGGTTAGATGCTTGTCTCCTTGCAAAGACAAGAATAGAAATCATATCACGTATGTGGAAAAAAAAAATATATTGTAGTAGTTCTAGGGGAGAAAAATGGTGAAAGGAAAACCTCTTTTCCCCAGATAGGATAGATTACAGCGATTGCAAACACTGAATTCTGGATATACCCATATAGAAAATGCTTCTGGTCATGTGAAGTTTATGCCACAAACCACCAGCATCCAGGAAAGCCAAATCCAAGACTGACCCTTTGTTCTTAACACACCATTAATTTTGGATAGGAGAAAATACAGCCCTATGAGTTAGAGAAGGGGCTTTAACTTCGAATTACCAGCCCTTCTGCATTGGCTCAACCTGACCACAGAAAATGGCTTGGGTACGTGTGAAATTGTTACAACCGGAAGACAGATTTGTGGAAAAGCCATCACTGCATCTGCTGCATCTGAAGCAATTTACTTGTGGGGTTATTGCGCAGAGTCTTGATTATCAACATTATTTGCTAAATCTGGTAAAAATAATTACCGATTCATTCTGGAAAAGGACATTTGAGCTTGAGACCACCATTTTATATTATAAAGCTTCATTATTATTCTTAAATTTCAGGGCCACATGCTTGTTAAGACAATATTCTTCTTGCCAGACCATAAAGAAATGTGGCTGCCAAATTTAAGGGAGTAGTCTCCTCCATTGCAAAGTCAATAGTCTCTAATGCTTTTTACTTTAAAGCAATAACACTTTCACGTTAAAAAAGAGCCCTGGTGGGTGACTGCACAAGGTAGAATTACTTGTGGCAAGATCAAAGCAGTACAGCTTTAAGGGAGTCTGAAATTTATGGGATTTCAATATATTTTTCCTATTTCAACTACTATTGAAAGGGGAAAAGCCTCAATTTACTTAAGAATAAAATACTCAGTATGCTGCATAGCAACTTTTGAATATTTTCTTAATGCTTTACTTTGTGCTCTTCTGCACCACAGCAGATGTGAGTTTGTGTCGTGGGATGTTTGTTTTATTACTAGAAAAACATACCCAAGAGAGATCAGCACCATTCTTTGCATGGATAAACCAATGCATTTAAATTCTATTTCACTGATGAGGTGGGACCAGCCGCAGACAGGATCAGAGGGTTTTGCACTGTGGGCTGCCTTGGATTAAGAGAACTGTAACGTACAGTCTAGCTTGACAGAGCCGCGGGGGCGTTCGCTGCAAGTTTGGTGTGGTCTCTGGGCCAGAATCGCGTCCCTCTTGTGCATCCTAAAGCCTGTGCGGTCCTTGGGGCAGCTGGAGGAAGGCTGAGAAGCAGGAGCTACTTGAGAGCTGTAGAAAGAGGAGAGTGGAGGGAAAGCGGCGGCTCATTTCCAGAGGGAAGGCACTGGCGTGCTGCTTTCTGGGCCTGGGTGAAGGTGGCCTTCCTTCATGTTGTAATGTTAGGGGACATCCTTCCCGTGCAGCCCTGTTCCTCTGGCTTTCCAAAGTGCTGGTTTAGATGCCGGCCGCTGTTTGAAGAGGTTCCCATAGAGAATGGGAAAGGACTTGGCAGCAGAGTGAGAAATTCACTTTAGAAATCCAAGGAATATCTTTAAAGAGTAAAAAAAAATCTGTCGTGGCTTCTCCTGACCTATCTGGTGCTTCCTGTGACCTCTGTTTTCTCCATTACTAGTTTTGCGTTTATTTTGTAACAGAAGGAAGGGGAATAAGAGGGTGGAAGGCGATTGTTTTCTCAAGACTTGGAAGTTTAGGTATGGTAGTGAGCTAAACTACAGATGAAAACCTCACTTACTGCCCAGTGTTGAGTTTTTAGCCTGCCCAAATTCGTATTTTGGGAGAGAAAGGAAGCAGGGTGAGGGAAAGATGATGAAAGGCAGAGAAGATGTGGACTTCCCATTATATTTCAGTCTTGAAGTTTGTTCCTGCTGCATTTTAGCTTTACTCTTGCTCCTTTATTTCAATCTCCCAAGTAAAAAAACAAGCTGACCTCGCTCTAAGGTCTCACTGCTTAATTATGAATTTAATTATAGCTCACATTTTTAGGCAGGGGAAATCCTACATGACTGAGGTAATTGCCATTGTATTGACCACAGTGATTAATATTTTTAGCCAATCTGAATCATGTATGTCAAACTAGCAGGCCAGGTTTTAATAACAAAGTTGTGTTAATAGATTTTTTTATTTTTTATTTTTTCAACAAATAACACTCCTTTTGGAGCGTTGACATAAGATTAATGATTTGGTCTTTCACATTGAGTATGTTGCATTTCATTGAACTTGATGAACACTGGGACTTTTGAAGTAGACTTGAATTCTGCTTGCCCTTGCGAGTCCTTTGCTATCAGGTAATGCTGGATTGTATGACTGCACAGGAGAAACAGTTCATGACCAGAGAGCGATTTAGCTGCTTTACTGGAAGTTTGACTAAGTGATTTTTGAGTGGTGGTACTTGTTTTTCGTTCTGCTGCTCTGAGGCTTGCAGGGGTATTTATATAATATATATTTATTGTGAGAGGCTTCAGTTGTTTTGTATGGTTATAAACATGGTTGTGTATGTTAGTGCCTATGGGACAATAAAGGTGTGAATTTGTACTGTCACTTCCTACGCAGTAACTGATGTGTTCATGTTTTATGTCCTCGCCTCCAGAGAAGGATAAGGGTGTTCTTGGCAGAAGGGAACTGTGAGCTGCTGGATGATAGAATTCTATTTTTCTGTTTAGTGAAGTATCTTCTCCTGGTGACACTTATTAAGCAGGGCTAATGTTTGTACAGGCACTGGGGGAAAAAAAAGTAAAATCTCTTTTTAAACTTTTTTCTTGTAAAGTTCTCTCTGTGTGTATATGCTTGGGCTTGTTTGCAGATGATAAGAAACACTTGAAAAATATTTTTAAGTTCACCATTACTTAACTTTGACTTTGACCTGGCTTCTTTCTTGCTTACTTTTTATAGATGTAACAGTGAGAGTCTGCGCAAGATGCCAGAGCAATGGTTATGCCATGTCTTGGGAGAGATCAAAACTTGTGATCCCTCATCTAAATTATGTACAACCAGGCGTAGTGCTGGAATTCCATTCTACATACAGGTATCAGTTGATTCTATCTATATACAGTTATATCTATATATTTATTTTTCCTATTGAATGTTTATTTATTTTCTACCTCTGTTTGGTCAAGTAGTTTTTGTTTTGTTTTGTTTTTTTTTTTCTTTTTCCCTCTTTTTTTTTTTTTTTTTTGTGCAACCGCAAAGTAATTAAGCTGTTTAGTGCAGTCTTGCTGGGCAAGTCTACTCAATCTTTGGCTGGAGGTAGATTCAATAATTGGCATTTCAGAGATCTGAGCTCAGGGTGGCTCCTGTGAAAATCCCTGCAAAATCATTAATTACTCCCCTGATTAAGTAAGCTTTGTTATCGAGTAAGCGTCTGTTTTCCTTTTGGAGAGGGGAAAGACAAGCAGGAAAGTATATTGAGTTATGAAGGGACAATGACAAAATCATAAAATTACCTGCTTTTCTTCCCTCTTGTTCTTAAGGTGGTCGTGACCACCTTCCTCTCAATTAACCCCCATCATTTTAATTTTTGGCCAATTTTCTAAGAAACAAGCCCAAGATAACTGCGTGATTTGTAACCTTCTCTCCTCAGTCAGTGTGTTCCCAGAGCGTGCGGAGCTCGCGCTGCCAGGAGAATCCGTGCTGTTTGCTTCTCGCCCTCGTTTGGCCCGGGGAAAGCTGCCTTTGCTGGGCATCTCGGGAGGCAGTTGTGGCTGTTCTGGCTTGGCCACGTGCATGTGTGCGCTACACAGCGCAGATCATGGGAAGGGCATTGGTTTTAAAGCTGTTTTTCCTTTTAAAGTTCAACAATTACAGATATAAAAGGGTATTTTGATCCTTAAGGCCTCTGCAAAATGAATTTGGTGAGTTCATGTCTGCTGGTTTCCCCATTCACACTCTAGTGTTCTAATCCAGTGGGCTTTAATGCTGAGTATGTGAGAGAACAAGCATATTTTAGTCAGGTTTTCATGTAAAACGTAAGGCTGGGTCATGTTAAGGACTGCATGGACCCTATAGTCTTCTATTTCAGCAAACATTTGTATAGTCTGAACTTGATCAACTTTACTAAGTACCTATAGCAGAGCTTGCACTGTGCCATAGTTGTTTGGATAAACAGATGCCTCTGTTTTGAGATTTCTCAAAGTTCTTGAAGTTTTTCTAGCCACTTAATGAAAACATTTGGAATTTACATCATTTTTGGTCTAATTATTTTTGAACTACAATTTTATGTTAAGGAAAGGTGATGGTGTTCTTTGGCAGTGCTGGCTTTTAAACAGTGTGTTACATTTAGATTATAAAAATATAAACTCTCATGCACAGTGTAGTAGTCTTATAAGGTCATTTTATTAATGCATAAAATCACAACTCAATGTGGTCTCTTTGCCATCTGCTTCCTGTGACATTTATTCTTGATTTAGTGCAATATTTCTGTTTTAATGGTTATGCATAATTTTTAAGATTATGAGCATTCTAAATGACCTGTTTTAAACAGTAATATTGTTAGCTAATAATACAAATGGATGCAGAGGAAATGGTGGGAAAATGCTGGTTATGGCCTTCACATTTTTAGGGTAGGGGATTCTAGTAATCACTTCATTCTCCCGGTTGTTTGGCATCTTGGTGGGTTTCTTTGTTTCTCGTTTTTTCTTTTTTTTCTTTTTTTTTTTTTTTTTTCTCTCTCTCCCGTTTTCCCCCTTCTTTCTCTGTACATTAAAGCCATTATTAAAATGTCAGGGACGACTATCAAATATGTGCCTAATATCTACACTCCAGGACTAAGCACTTTGAAGGCTTTTTCGGTTTGGTTGTTTTTGTGAAGTAATGTACTGTTAAATACTCCCTTTGAACATATCCTGAACAGACTCTGGACCACATAGCTGAAAGTGGTAATCATTTTTTTTCATTAGACATAAGTAATTTATGATTATCCATTTTTGCAGAGCTGAACAAATTCAACTAGTGATATTAACAGAGAGAAATAAGAATTTAATCTTAGAGGATAGAATTAGAGTATTTTCATCTCAGTTGAGTGCCCTAGCCATTGAATTGTTACTGTTTAGAGGTGGATGTTTCATTTCTCTGCTTTTATAAATGAACTGCTGCTTTTATGCACTTCTTTATTTATTTTTTTTGCAAAACAGGATTTATTCTTTGGCTAGCTTATGGCCAACATGTACATATTATAAAGCCAAAGAATTGTCTGTATAGGAAATACAAGTAGACATGATGCAACAGATATTTTTTTTTCTATAACAAATTCTCTGTTTTGTTAAATGTCATAACTTATTACCTGTTATATACCAATAGGTTTTCATGTGCAAAGGGCAAGTTTTCTTACTGAACTATTGACTCCCGAGGAGGCTATGAACAAGACGAGAAGAGTCAAAACTGAAACTTACTTTTTTCAAACTTTTTTTAGTTCTTGTATATGGTCATAAGGTAGGCTGTAATACAGTAGCTATAGGAACTTGAAGGAGAACTGATAGTAAAGAAAAATGTCTAGAAATATGTGATTTTTTTTGTTTGATTGTTTTTCTTTTTAAACATTCTGTAGGCTTTGTTAGCTTCAGAGCCAAAGAAGGGCAAAGCAGACTTGCTGAAAATGACAATGAAAGAATTGCTAGCTTTGGCTGCACCTCTGAAAGAATCAGCAAGTGTAATTCCACAGGTAAGATACTATGTGTAATCAAAGGCAAATGTCAAAGAAGTGTTTGTTTTTCTTCAGTTAAGTACATTTTTGTTGTTGTTATTAGTGTTTTTTTTATCATCTATAGCTGCATTTTAAAATGCATTGACAGAGATTACTTCCATTACTGGGGTTACTGGAATTTGCAATATTAAAAAAAAAAAAAAGGGACATAATTTCACCTTTTTTTTTTTTTAGTGCAACAAATAGTCGTATTCATTTTGAATTTGTATGATCAATTTACTACTCATAGTAGAAGTTCACTGATTTATTTGTTTTAAAAATATACAAGGAGATTAGCAAGCATTTGTTTACATTTGAGGTATAAAAATGCATTACATAAACCATGGAAATGATTATTGTATGCAAAAAAAGTGTAAGAAAATCTTATACCTACCAAGTAACATGTAAAACTCAAATATAGGCATTTTACATGTAAAAATTTGTATCTTCAGAATTCAATGACCAAGTGCTTGAAAAGTGTTGGCAACAAATCATGGTTCACATTTACAAAAACAGAAATTAACTGGGTTCCAACCACTATGGCAGATCATCTTCTGATATAAATTTACGTAGCCTTATCAAAATCTGTGAAGCTACACAGATTACCACCTTCCCCTGCAGAGTATAAATAAAGATAAGAAAAAGCTCCATTTGGTGAGGCAAGCCTATCTGTCAGTTTTAGTTTAAAATTGGTGATTGTTTTCCTCCTTTGAGTTGCAGTTATTTTTTTCTCACAGTATCTGCAGCAGTATCTCAAGAATGTTGAGAAAGATTATTATCTACTCTGAAAGTTGTTTTTACAGTCATGATAGCTTAAGGAAAGGAGCATGTTGGCCTTCACTGTGATGACTGAACTGTATTTGTTAGAAGAGTATATTATAAAATATTAACCACTTTTAACACTGTTTCTGCTGTACCATTTCAATATGTTATTTTTAATGGCAGTATTTCTAGATTATACTTAATATAGACTTGAAGTGCAAGTGCGCATACAGATTATTTTTGTTTCGTGTTCATTGCTATGATTAAGTTGCATTACATTTAGGGTCTTCTGCAGTTAATAGGTATTTTCTTCTGTTTCTCTTCCCCATACAGGTTCATGCTTTAAATATCCTGCGAGCGCTGTTCAGGGATACCCGTTTAGGTGAAAACATCATGCCTTATGTTGCAGATGGAATACAGGCAGCAATCCTAGGTTTCATGTCCCCTGTTTGGGCAGTAAGTTAATCCTTTGTTTTATTTCTGTAGCTTGAAAGAATGCATAGTGGTACTCTTCAGCAGAGCTTTGGTAATGTTTGTAATAACAGTCCCAAAGTTGTTGGAATGTTGTGTGATGTAATATTCTAACGGAAAATAAAGAATAATGGAGACCCCAGAAAACTCAAGTTCAGTCATGGTATTTACTTTTTTTTTTTGGTCATTTTTTTCCTGTAGTATGAAGCGTTACTGATAAGAACGAGGGACAAAGATTACCTTTCAGATGAAGATATATCTGTGACAGATTTTGAGTCAGTATGTCTAGTTAGTCAGAATTAATTTATATTTCTTCTTTCTGTTACTTTGACCATTCATTAAAATATGGAGTGGTAAGCTGTAATGTTTCATGACCTGCCATGGATAAGGGTGAATGCTTTATCTGTTAGAAATCTGGATACATTCCTGTAGCATACAAAAAGATATCTGCACAAAAACCCCTGCACTTTCTATTAGTGCCATCTTGACTTAACAGAAAATACTTTCTGAATGTATAGTTTCAGTGTACTGGCTTCCGAACAGTAGCACATGAGGTCCTTCACTTAGTTGCTTTTATGCTCCGTTTTAAAATTAAAAAGTTAGTAAGTACAACTTAAAGATCTTTTTAAATCTTCATCTTCTTTTCTTTTTCCTTTAGGTAAGAAATTCTTCTACTCTTCTTTTTAGTGCTCTAATTACAAGAATTTTTGGAGTTAAAAGAGGGAAGGATGAAAATTCAAAAAAAAATAGGTAAGCTGTTGTTGGTACCCATTTTAAATTTCCAAAACATATCCTTAGCTAACAACAATGGAAAATGCTGCTTGCTGTATGGATGTTTGAATCGTAATATTATAAAAACATCTGTCTAGGTTGGCTTAAACTGTAGTGTCAAGTGCCAAGATGCCTGCTGAGCTGTAAACTGTAGACTCTGCTGTTTGGCAGAGTTAACTTGTGCTCATGTGTTGCTGCACAGGGAAGGGATGCTGCTGAGAGGTTTGGGCACCTACTGCTCTTTCAGGTGATGAGTTTCTCTTGTGGTCATGAGCTATGGCCGCTCTTTTTGACAGCACAGGGAGGAGAGAAGGGCAAGAGGGGCAGTGCTCACTCGTGTGTGTTCCTTTCCCTATGAGGCAGACCTACAATCTCAGCCCTACTGTTTTGCAATTTTTCCCTTCGTCCTTTTACTCTAAAACACCTATGTCTTTCCCTCATCTCTTTCCTCTAACCTTCAAAAAGTCTGTCCTGCAAAACAACTTATTTTCCCAGGAATTCAACCGTTGATCTCCACAGTCCTGCTCCAAATCCTCTATCTCACAGGTGCCTTCTGTCATCTCAAGTTTCTTCTGACCTCAGAACTGCCCATTCCTGAGTATTTCCATTTCTTGGAGCCCTCCTACTAGAGCACAAGCAGAGAAAGTGTCTGCTCTTCCAAAGGGGCCCTTTCCCACCCCTGCACTTGTCCTGCAGCCCTTTAACTTCTGCAGCAAGACATGTCCCTGCCCTGTGCTCTGTAGCAGAGGCTGCTGTTCTAGTAGGGATTCAGAAATAATCCAGAAAAAAACTAATTAAAAATATTTATTGATGAGACTGCAGGGCCACTGAGTGTTCACATTATGGATAATTACTATAAACATTTGAGAAATTTCCAGTAGATCTCCAAAACATAGAAAAGATGCTCAGTTTCTGAAAGAAGACAATTCTAATGCATCGCTTCTGAAAATGATGCTCATTTTTAACTATTAAGCAGCAGTTCTGTATCGCTGCTGTAGTTTCATGCCTCCAAAGATGTGGACTGCTAGTGGTTTCTGTGGTGTAACTGTTAGCTGTTTAATATGCTTACCTAACTGATTTCTGGTGTCACTCAGTCATAGGAGCACTCATAGAATCATAGAATGCCTAAGGTGGAAGGTACCTCTAGAGGTCATCTAGTCCAACCCCCCTGCACACGCAGGGTCACCTAGAGCACGTGGCACAGGACTGCGTCCAAGCAGGTTTTGAAGATCTGCAGAGAAGGAGACTCCACAACCTCTCTGGGCAGCCTGTTCCAGTGCTCTGTCACCCTCACTGTTGAGAAATTTTTCCTTAAGTTCCTGTGGCAGGTTATTTATGACGATGATAACACAAAAACAAGAGTGTTATCCCAGTGAAAAATTAGGTACTACTATGGACATATGAATATTAGAAAGAAGCACAAGTGGGAGATCACAGAGGGAGATTTCCCTTTAAATATAAATAATAATCTCTGCTTTTGTTAAGCCCAGATCTCTCCTCATTCATACCTGGAATCCCACAGCCTGTGAACTCCAAGCATCTTTTCTTCTCTTTTCACATTGGTTTTGTAACACTGTTTCTTGAGTTTTATTTTCAAATTTTGCTCTTATTGGGCAAGATCTGTACCTCAGCTCTTTCAGACTTGTCCCTCAGTGAAAACCTTAGCAGTACCCTCCGCTCTGCAAAGGTGGACAGGCTCCTCGAATCCTTGCAGTGTGAGTGCTCTTTGTGAACCTGTGCAAAGTCGTGCACCTCAGCATCTGCTGGCTTGGGAAATGCAAGAGCAGGGAAAGTTAATTTTCATGCATTGGCACTTGAAGTCATCAAAAGCACTGCTAATTCTTATATAACCAGCACTGTCAGCTTTGAAACTTTTTGTTTACAGGAATCTCCGTGTAGTGATTCGGTGAAGAGAGCTTAAACCTGACTCTCTTTCTTTTTCTTTTCACATTCTACTGCATGAAAGACTTTATTTAGCCAATTTCTTATTTATAGGCAATGCTGCAAAATACATGATGGGAAAACATTTTTTAGAATAGGTCAATAACAGGGAGGAAGTATGAAAAACAGTTGCAGGACTTTCAGACTGCCTTTTTCTTCTTTTTCGAGTGACTTGAAATCGACTAGGTGATCTCTGTGGCTACTAATATAAAAGGCAAATGATACAGTTTTGCTGTTTCATGTGAAGCTCCTCTTTCTCTCTGCAGAGTGTGTGGCTTGGGGGTAGTTTGTGCTCCGTGGGGACGCGACGTTTGGGCAGTGGCGGTGCCCGCCGCGAGGTGCCACGCGGGGTCAGTGTCGCTCCACGGCTCCTCGCGCAGCTCCTCGGGGTGCAGCTGCGCTCGGGCACCTCTCCTCTTCAGGAGCTCCAAACCTGTTTGCTTTAATACTTTGCTAGAACAGGATTTTTATGTTAAAGTGATTTTTTTTCTTCTTCCCTTTTAAATCTGGTGGTTTGTTTTCAACAACGCCAGCATTGTAGCAGCTTGCATCTACAGGAGACTGTGTGAAAGCCAGGAGATCTCTGGCTTTGAGATTCTCGTTCTGTTGCTCAGAGACTTGTCTGTGTGCAGTTAAGTGGGAGCCTGTCTGAAGCCAGACAGAGCCTGCATCTGTGGTGTGGCCATTAGGACCTTGCATAGGTTTCAACTCTGCCTGATTTTTAGAAAAGGAGTTTTAAATGTCCTCCCTTTGTCAATGGGAGCTGCCTTACTGCTGGGCTATTCTGGGCCTCTATCTAAAACAAACAGGATGGGTTATGGTCATTTTCTCAACTAAACTTTGTGTGAAATTGATATGCTTTAGGTAAGGAAGTTTGTAAATAATTCAAGCAAGAAAGCCTTGTCAGAAAAGTACTGACAACACCCCTGCTGTTTCACCACACTGTGTGTTATGTTTCCCTTTTATTTTTTTTTCTGGATGGAATGACTGAATGAACTAGAACCAGTGTTGGGTCCGTAAGCCATTTTAGTTTGCTTTTCTGGGTGCATGAAAAAATGATGGGGTATGATTCGTTGTGTCTTGTCTTCCCCTCCAAACATTCCTTTGTCATTTCGTCCATTCATAGTAGAATAGTGTGAAAGGGTTCCCCATCTCAGATAGGCAAGGGATTAAGCATGTTGACAACATAAATACTAAGTTATATCTGCACTGACCATTTGTACTGCAGGCTAGAAGCAGGAGAGGAAGAGGAGCTGGGCTTTAGGAACATGAAATGGATATTAGGTTGGTCAGTAATGTAACCACAACAGTGTTTCTGGCTCTGAGGATGAGACTGTACTGGGACTGGTAGAGAAAATCCTTTCTCTGAAAACTTGGGTTCTAGTTTGAGTAGATACTGGTAGAAGATGTTTGTCTTTGTTCAGGTGTTGGTGGGATCGTGCTGTAGATGGGTCATTTACCCTGTGTTTGCATCAGTGGCTGTACTGGAGCGAAGAACTGGGGCAGTGAAGGACAGGGATTTCTGGAGCAGAAGAGGAGCTACGCGGGTGTGAACAGCTTGTGCAGAAGCCCTCTGCTTGCTCTGTTTTTGTTGCCAAGTGTGTGGCTGACCTTTCTCAGCAAGCCTGCACGTTTGAAAGTAACTAGGTAGGACCAAATTGTTGTACAGTTGTACAGAGCTCTGATGGGGCGTCTGGGGTGGCTGCCGCTTGCAGACAGAGGAATTGCCTGTAGTATTCTGGGGATAAACTGAAGTTTTTGTGGCACCAAGGTGGCCGAGTGCTGCTGACACCTGGTGTGATAACTGGACGGCACTGTGGAGGTGTCGCTGAGACGCTCATTGACTGTAATCCGGAAACGCTCCGCTCGGACTGGGAGAGGCACCGCTGGCAGGAGACCTCTGTGCCAGCTGAACTGCCACAAAGCCTGGCAGGGGGTGAGCAGCGCGAGGGGTCTGCAGCTCTGGCGTGGAGCGGCTGTGGGGAGGCCGCAGAGCTGGCCTCTCGGGCTGCCTTCCTCGCGCCAACACAAATGTGGCGGGATTCATAAAACCTGCCTCGGAGCTCAGGATTTCTTGGACTGCCAGCTGCAGGGGAAACAGCTGAGGCTGCTTTATCTTGGATCTCGCCACTGCTTCCCTAGTGGATTTTCTGTAGCAGCCTTAGTCTGTCGCAGCTTCTTCCACAGCAGTTGAAATCCTGGCTCAGTGATGATGATGTTTCATGAGTCACCTAAGGAGATTAAATGCCCTTGGTATGTCTGGGCCTTGCTCTTCCTCTGAGCTCCTTCTCGACAACATTTTGTCACCCATTTTCCTCCATGCCACCTTCGTTTTTCCAATGACTGCTTGCAAATGGGGGTCTGATGCAGTAGATTATCGTGTGATGGTTTGTTTTTGTTAAAAAGAAAACACTGCCCCTTCTTTCTGTTAAAAATAGGCCACGTTTATTTTGGTCAACTTTCTTTGTGCTGTTTTAAATGCTCTGGCTCTTTTTTATTGACTTTGACAGATTTGGAAGACTTAATGTCAAAACTATCTCAAGAAAGCATGCGAAAGTTCAGGTTGAATCAGATAACCATTACAGCTCTACTGATTAATAGTTCAATAACAATATGCTTGTTTAAATATAATTTGGAACAGGCTTCCTATTCCTAAATGTTTTTACGGTGGGAGTAATGGTGATAAGGTGCTATTAACTGGTAAATGTAAGATGAAAGTTTTGTGCAGAAACTCGCACACATTAAAAACAAGCTCATAAATCTGTTTTTCTCTTTATTGTTACTTGAATTATTTTATTCGTTTCACAACTTCAAAACTATCTAAAATATTTAGCCTATGGTGAAAAAAATTGACTCTTCTCCTTGAGCTTAAGGATGGTGTTTGTCTATGTGATTTCAGCTGATTTTAGGAACAGGAAATGCCCATGTCTTTTTGAAATGCCTAGTGGCAACAGGACTGCTTTGACTTGAAGGTTTTATTCTGTAAACCCTTTGCTAGAACAATACTAATGTGCATGAATTCCATTCAGATCTATGGGACCGATGGGGTGACACACACACATGCATCCACACGCTCCCGACGTGGGAGAGACTTCATAATGTGATGTCCTATGTCAGAGACAGAAAACAGAGATGAGTGCAGTAAAGCAAACTGAATAAAGGCTGGCCCACAGTAAAAATATGTGTGCTGCTCTGAAGTAATTTCAACCCATTCATTTGTTTTAAATAAGTTAAGGGCATAGTGTTAATGTTTAACATAATGAGTAAAATATATTAGATGAAATAAAAAGCATTATAAGCCTAATCATCTCTGTAATTTAGTTTCTGTTGCAGTGATAAAAGCTTTCATAAGTTTGAATTGATGCAACTGTTCTATTTTGTTTCATGCATAAGGTAGACAGCCCCTAATTCACAAACTTTATATGTGAAGTGAGCAGCAGTTACTCTCCACAGAAGTACTGCCAGATAGTGAGAAAGAGTGCAGGTTATGATGTTAACTTGGTGGGAAAAATTATCAAGATAAATATATAGGAAGTTACTGAACAGAATTATTGGAGGCTTTTCTAGAGATATATACATTTCTCTTAATTATGCTTGTCTGTATGCATGTGTGAATGCACATGCATGCATATACACGTGGCTTAACTTTCTAGAGAAATAGTTGTTAAAAAAAGTATGTGTGTGTATGTAGGTATATATAAAAAATCTTATATTGATTAACACATTGCTGTAAATGCAAAGACTGTGTCTGTGATGTTAAGTGGTGCATCCCTGTTTTTCTTGCGAGCCCCTTGTGTGTTTACTTCTTTTGCTGTTTTATCAGCAGAAGTGCTCTTGGAAAAAAGACTTTACAAATTATTTTAGTCAACTGCATGTTTCATAATTATTCCTCTCAGTCACACTTTCCCTGAAGTATTTGTTTGACACAGGTGCACTTGCCATACCTGATTACACAAAGGTATCATAAATAGCAAACCAAGAGGGATAAAGAAAATTGTGCTTAAAAAGAGATCAAAGCAAACTAGACCATACAGTCCTTAGGAAATCTTGGCTAGCTCTCTTGTAAATAAAAGTGCTTCTAAAGCAGAAGGTATTCAACTACTGTATTTATGTAGGCCTTGATTGACAGTTCAGTTATTAACCTTATAAAAACACTGCAACGTAAACTAATAAGAATGTTTATTCTAGCATTTCTATCTGAAGGGAAATGGAAACCGAGATATAGTGGCATATTCTTAGTTCCTCTTAAGTATTTATTTTAGGACTACGCAGCATAAAAGAATGTTTTCTCAAGTCAGTGAACTCGAACTATTTTGCTTACTGTTCTGAGTTCTGAGATTCAAGTATTTTCCTAAATCTTTGCAAAGCAAATGTTAGATTTATTGAAGGTGCAAACCCTACGTTTTTATAATGATTCTTCTATCCAGTTCGTAGTGTTTTTCATTTCATATGGGGTAAAAATGAAATCTGAATCTGTGTGGGTTTTGTTGTTGCTGTGGTGGTTTAAGCTGACTTGATAAGCTGGTGGACCAGTTGGCCTTTGCTGTCGCTGAAGAGGTGTCCAGTACCATGTTAGGTCTAGAAAAACAAGCATGCAATAATCTTGGTTAAGTCTAGAAAAAACAAGGATGCAGTAATCTAATATGCCTTTGCTCTTAGTCTTACTAGCTGATATATCACACTATTTTTTACAGTTGTTTTTTCCAGTCTTCACTGTGGTTCCCCAAGCATACCCTCAAAAGTACATGACAGCTCTGTCTTCCATTTTCTTAATAAGAATGGTGGTGGTTCACTTGTCCTCATCCAGAGGAAGTGCTAATCAGGAGATCTCACAAGTACGCTCCTGTCTGAATTGGAGAAAAATTAAATGGAGAATTTTATTTGGCTTGAAATGGGTATTTCAAATACTATAGCACACATTGTGCCAAAAATAATAGTTTATGCTGAAACTAAGGCGATGTTACTGACTCTTTCTAAAAAACATATAAATCTTGTTATTCCTAGTAGAAACTATTGTTTACTGAAACTTCAGTAGCAATTCTTGACTTTTAAATACAGGAAGGGAAGAAAAACACTGATCTATTAAAGAGATCTGCTGAAGTTAAAACCATGGTGCTGGAGTGGAACATACCTTTGTGGAATGATAGAAACATAGACTGGAAGGAGGGCCCCTTGATGCCATTTGCTTTTTTCCAGCTTGAAGCTCTGTCATCTTCGATTCCTCCAACTCATTGTAGCTTGCTGTCAGGTTTTCCTTTAGCTTGCTCTTTGTGGACTGAAAGAACCTTCCTCCCTCAGTGGCTTCTCCCAGGGCATGTCCTGTAGGCCCCAGTGTCTCACCAGCTGTTTGCTGGACCTTCTTCAGGTTTTTCTGATGGCTTTGGAACATGATAGCTCAAAGCCAGATGCAGAATTGTGTGCGCAGCCTCGCAGTGCCAAGTAGAGGAGAACAGCTTCCCCTGATCTTCTGCCACGTTCCTCCTAGAGAACGGAGCCCAGGACGTGGTTTAGTCCGTTTGCAGTGGGAACCTGCCATGGGCTCGTCCTCTGCCTGGCAGCCACGGCAACCCCCAGGTCCTTTCCTGAGGGGCTGCTCCTGAGCCAGCTGCTCTGCAGCCTGTGATAATGCTTGGGGCTGTTCCACCCAGGTGCAAACTTTCTACTTCTTGAACTACATGAGGCTTCTGTTGGCCCAACAGGTCTAGCTTTTCTCCAGATCATCCCATGTATGTTTTGGAAGATTCTTGCATATAGTCTTTTCTGAGCAGTGGCACCAAGGTTGAAATTGAAAATTGCCTGTTGCTAAAATATATGTACAGGTTGATATTTTTATTTAAATATGTGTGCTATATACACATGCATGCATGTGTAGTATATTTTTGCATGCACATGCGTATTGTGTATGCACACAAAAGAATTATCTATGTGTGTATGTCCATGTGCACGCGCATGCAGTCACAAGCACCAGTGTGTGCTGATGTATGTGCATGGCAGCCACAGTTCCATGAGCTCCTCTGCATGTGTTTCAGCTTTGAGGGTCGGCGTTTCTGTGCACACTGGCAAGCCCAGAATCACATGAACACATCATAGTAAGGGTCCTGCTGGGACATGGGCTTGGGTCCTTTCATAAGCATATAACAAGGATACGCTTTAGTTTCTTTTATAAGCTAATCAAGTCACATCTTTAAAAGAATTTGCTTTTTCCTCACTATTCCTGTGGGAAGACTTCTGGAATGCTACCTTCCCAAACAAACTTCTCAAGAATCTTGCTGCTTTGATCGCTGGAAACTTAACTTGCAGCATATATTTATTCATGGCCATTTAATACTTATTTGTTCTTATGCCAGCATTGTACTTTATTTTAAATAATTATTTTTCCTCTCTGATGCCTCCCTTGAGCTATTTGTAGATGTCAGTCATATATCCCATCGGTTAATTTTGCCAGAGAAAACAAGCTGAGGCCTTTAAGTCTCCGCTCCAGGAATTTGTTTTCTATTCTCTTGGTCATGTGAGTAGGTTCTTTAGACCTCTCTTTTATTTGGAAATTCAGCATGGTGTATACCAGGTTACATCCTACCTTTTTTTTTTTGGAGCGTGGTATTAAAACTTTCTTGTCCATATTGGCTGTATCATGATAGATATATTGCAGAATCACATTGCCCTTAGTTGCTTGTTGTGTTGATGAGGGGAACTCGCGTGCTTGGATCGCTTTGTTACTTCTATCTGATGAGCTCTTGAGTTGCAACACCTTTTTTGATTACTTCTCAGGTACAGCGTCCTTATCTGCTATTACATTCTGTGTCATTCTACTACTCTAGTCCTCAAAAGATACTCGTGATTGTTTTATAGTTTGAGGCTTTATTCTCTGCACACAATGCCTCCAAATTTTGTTTCATCAACAGATTTTTATTAGTGCTCTTCCAAACTCTTACTGTTGTCTTCAGTTAGAGTATTAAACAACATTGTTCCACGTCTAGATTAGCTCCACCAGCAAGCAACTTCCAGTTTGCTTGTTTGCTTTTCAACATAACTGGCTTTGCTGTTAAGGCCTGTTGTCTTTAATTTTTCTATCTTATCTAATTGCAACATGTGCCTCATCTAGATTAAGCCATTGTATAACCTACTCAAACAAAACTGTAGTTAAAATGTGGACCTCATGTAGATTTTTTTTTTTCCCCTCATACTCTTGCAGGGGGTTGTCTACTCCTTGCTCTCCTATGTGTCTTACAGAAATCCCATGGTATTTTCTAGCTGTGAAGGAAGAATTGTGGGAGGTGGATCTCTGCTGAGACCTAGAGAGCTGCCCTATGTGTGTGTGTGTGGTGTGTTTTTTTTTTTTTTTTTTTTAAGCAAATCTTGATTAAAAGGTTTGCACTTCTGAATTAAGTTACACAAGAGACCTTGAGATATCATTGTCTAGGAAAATCAGTTACCTTTCTTTACTAAGGTATGGGTGAGGTTGGTACAGCCTAGTTTGGTAAGATTTTTGCACATTCCACTTTATTCCATTTTTAAATAATTCCTGTACCTTTAACTGTTCTCTCAAGCTGCTTTTTTCCCCTTTTAAGAGATATGTCTATGCACTCTTGAGGTCAGAATGAAGGTGTGTAGTTTTTCTAAATCATTCTCCCCACCAGCCCTTTTGAGTAACTTAATGTTACAGATTTGCTTTGACAGTCATGCCACATTATGCTGTCCTGTTTTTTAAAATCCATTATAGAGATTATCTTCTGAATTGTTTGCTAAATTCTACGTTTTGCTTCCCTTTTTGTTTTTTAATTTCAGTTAATTTTCCTGTCATGAAATGGCAGTTATATTTTGCCATTTAATTGTCTGTCATATTCTTCAGTTCTAACTGGGCAGTAAATGAATCATTTACCATCTGAGAGCATTAATGAATTAGCTTTGGTCTTTACTATAACCTCACTGTAAAACATCTTACTGTCCATTCTCTCCTTGTCTTTTTAGATAGATGAAGAAAACTTTTTGTCAGTTATTTTAATTCTGTGCATCTGAAGTGTTTTTGTTCATAGAGAAATAAGACATGTCAATTTATAGAAACAGAATGTGAAGTCTGAGGTAAGAGGATCTACCTACTTAGTAAATGATGTGAGTCAGGTAAGGAACATAAATGTCAAGAAAGGCAATAAAAAACTGCTGCAGTTCTGTTTTCTTTCTATTAATGAAGGCAAAAGAAGCAAATATGTAAATACGGATTGTCTTTATAAATTTGTCCTTTTGGATAGCAATTATGCCAAAATCAGTCTTGGTTTAAAATGATTTGGTCAAGAGTTGTTTCTGCAGTGCAGCAAATGAATTTGTTTTTCATGTTCCCCATTATTGCTCTTTGACTTAAAGGATCATCTGATGTGTTGCAGTTAATAATTTCAGTATAATCATTGGTGTAATGAGAGTCCATCTTGCAGGACACGATTAAAAGAGAACTTACACCATTATAAAAGCAAAAAATAGAGCAGAAATATGAAAATATATTACAGGTAAACATTTAGAGACATAAAGAGAGAGAACCTAGTTTTCATGAAAGTGTGTATTTCAAATGCTTAATATATATATATTTTTTACTTTGTCACGGGTTTGACAATGTATTTGTCACACAAGAGGTATTGGGAATATTCGTGTTTAAAATGAGCCCTGGAGACCCTAAATGCCCTCTGAAGGTTTGTCTCTAGATGTAAATATCACCTGTGTTAAACTCAACTATGAGCATATTTACTGCGAATGTTCTTTAACGTATCAGTTATTAAAGGCAGGATACAAGGCTATAAAGCTGTTAGTCCTTCTGAAAAGCATAGGAAAGAACAGAAGCAGGTAATCTCCGACACGTCACAGTAAAATGATATGTGTGCCCCAGTGTCACAGCAGCACTTTAATCTCCTGTTCTCTTAGGTCTACAGCAGTGCTTGGCCAAGTATGCTAAAACGTCCATGAGTTTGTTCTCAGATGTATTTTCTTAAAATCCGTTAAAATTCACATATTAAACAGAAATATGTACTATTTTTTTAAAAACACACTGACTATAACAACACAGATATTAACCTGTGAAGTACGCAGCATTGCTGCATTAGCATCGCTAATTAGGGAGAAAAATGAAAAGTGTAATAATTGGAGTTGTCGCAGTTGTTCAGTAGCATTTGTGAAAGAAGTAGGATGAAAAAGGATCTCCTAGGAACTATTTGGGCTCTTAAGCATGGCTATAATATTTTAGGAAGTTAGAATAAAGCTACAAGTAAACAGAATGCTTTAATCTGAAATACCTTTTGTGAATTTGGTTATAAAAGTTTGATGCTACTTTACAACCATAACAGATAAAAACTTGGAGGTGTACAGTGTTTATAAATTGCTGTAAAACACCTCAAGTTCCACTCTTATAAGGGAAAGCCAAAGAACCAGTGCTGAAAGAATAGAAGAGCTGTTGACTGTCATCAAAGGTATAATAAAGGCTTCTGTTTTACCTTGTTTTGAAGAAAAAGAAACTGTTCTTTTTCCTTTTTTTTTTTTTTTTTTTAATATGAGTGTTAACACTATAAGCTTTACTCTTGCTTGTGCTTAAAATAGACTTTTCCTTTAGAAAAACTTAAATCTTCAAAGTCAGGTTTCAGTTTTAAAATCTCTGCCTTTGTTTTAAATTTTACTACTAGAGGTAGTTGTAAAGTCTGGATAGTTTACCAATGATTCACTTCTATCTTCCGAGTCCTTGCCGATGGGAATCACGTTCTATTCTTTGTGGCATCACGTGCCTTTAGAGTAACTTGTCCATCTACGTGATCTTTGTATTCTGTAAAATGGCTTTCTTACTATCATCATGATGTGTTTTTGCCTTTCAGATAAACCCTGGTACAGATAAAGGTGGGAAAGAATATGTTGGGCTCAAGGGCTCCTAGGATGGTTAGGAGCGGCAGGTAGAGCTTGATATTGTGTGGTTATGGCAGACAAGATCCCCCTGGGAGACTGTTTTTTAGTGGAATCTCTCCTCAGGTGGGAGACCTGAGCAGAAGCTGTTAAGAGACTCAGGTAGGTCTCCCGTTCTGTGGAAACACTCTTCATCAGCCTTTCTTCTGCAAAGTGCTAAACACGACTGCTCCGTGTAGCCTTCCCAATTGAGCCTTAGCATGGCTGCAGTGTATTCTAGGTATTTCCACAGATTTGTTTGCTTATGCGGAGTGTATTCTAGGTTGGCATCTGGTATTTCCACAGATTTGTTTGCTTATGATCATATATTGACAGTGTTAAAATGTGAAGTGTCTGGGGGGAATATGTTGCATCTTTCCTCCTACTTTTTACTAATGTGTTGTACATATACATGGTTTTGCAAATAATTTTTACAAGTGATATTTAGAAGGATATTAGTGTTTTTATTAGTTTACTTCTCAACTTTTTGACTTTAAACACATTTTTAAAAAATGTCTTACACTGAGGAGGGGGATTTATTGTAAGGAGCATCAACCCACTGGTATATTTTCTGTCTAAGTAAAATACTTCCGATTGCAGTAAATAATGTGCCACCCATCAGTTGTTTAGATTTCAGTAATCCCATTTGAAATTCTGGATTATGAAACTGGCCTTCTTTGGGATGTGAATAGGAAAAAAAGAAACTACTGTTACAGAACATGTGGCTGAACATACTGTTAAAGAATGAGCTCTGAAGCAATATAAAATATTTTCATCTGGACATGGGAAAAATATTACTGTCTTAAGGCTCTTCCCAGTTACGTCTCTCATAAACATGCTTTAGGGTGGGTTGCTATAAAACCCCGTGATCCACCAAATGCTGGTTTTAAGGATTTAATTATGGTAGTTGCACTGCCAAAAATCTGTGTTTGAACTATGTCAGTGACTAATGGAAAGAATGAGTAGTTATCTGTATCTTCAATTTAAATCTATCGTTTGTTGTCAGATTTACTTTAGGAAAGGAGGAACAAGTTTGTTCCGTGATAACTGCTAACAGTGATTTTGGATTATTTTAGTCAACATTTAGTTGGTATGTTCCTTCATAATTAGAGATATCAAATGCTTATCTTTTGAAGATATGAATTGCATTATTAATTACAAAGTCTAATGCACATCTGTGTGTGCACATGCCTTTATGCTTGGATCTTTTTATATCACTAATATGAATGAGCCTGATCTTAATGTTGGCTTTGATTTTTTCAAAGCAGTATATTTTTGATGAAATTAATAGAAAATATATTGCATGCTGTCCTGAACATTTTTTTTTCCTAAGAGTAACTCCTTCATTTTGCAGAGTTTCTGCTAATACTTGGCCTTTCTTATTTCTTCTGGGAATTGGAAGCCATTTAAAATTATCACTTGGCAGTCAATCTGCTCATAGGCAGTTGTGTTTTTCTCAAAGAGCCTTTGGGCATCTCTTCTGCAGATGACTGGTGATTAAGGCAGCACTTTAATTAGACTACCTTTTCCCCTCATGTAACCTGTGGAGCAGTAAACCAAGTAAAAGTTTAGGTAAGTTAACCAATTCAGTCATAGACTGTCCCTATGAAAAACTTGTAGGAAATGACAAGAAGTAAAGGCTGTCTTTCTAAGAATATGCAGTTTCATCATTTATTTGTTTTTTTTTCAACTTGGCTGACAAATTTAGAGTATATTTAAAATGGGGCTGTTCAAAAATATGTATTGCATGAGACTAATAACAGCCTAACCTACTTGCATGTCACCCTCTTCAACTTCTGACCAGAAGCCGTCCATTCCACAGGAGATTTGACATCTATTCCGCCTTTGCCTGATAGACTTGGGCATAGGACCTGGTCGTGTCACAGTGTCTTTTGAGGACTGATTTTTAAATACAGGATTTTAGTGTTTTAAGTACAAAAACCTCAGTAGGATGTATGCCATGTGCTGTTTGACTTGATGCGTTTACACAAAGCTTGTGTTTTACCTTGCCTCTGGCTTGTACACTTTCAGCTTGCTGCACAGCGTTTGTACAGAAAATTTGAAGTTATTTTGAAGTTAGATTGGCTGAGAAGTTGCAGCTTTGGAGTCTGACTGGGACATTAGGAAGCATTTGGTTTCACAGAATCACAGAATGGTTGAGGTTGGAAGGGCCCTCTAGGAATCATCTAGTCCAACCCCCTGCTCCAGCAGGGCCACCTAGAGCACGTGGTACAGGGTGGCATCCAGGCGGGTTTGGAAGATCTCCAGAGAAGGAGACTCCACAACCTCTCTGGGCAGCCGGTTCCAGGGCTCTGTCACCCTCACAGTAAAGGAGTTTTTCCGCACATGGAGGTGGAACTTTCTGTGTTTCAACTTGCATCCGTTACCCCTTGTCCTGCCTCTGGCCACCACACAGAAGAATTTGGCTCCATCTTCTTTACATTCTCCCCTTGGGTATTCTTACATAAGATCCCCTCTCAATCTTCTCTAGGCTAAACAGGCCCAGCTCACTTAGTCTTTCCTCATACGGTAGATGCTCCAGTCCCTTTATCATCTTTGCGGGTCTCCGCTGGACCCTCTCTAGAAGCTCCACGTCCTTCTTGTCCTGGGGAGCCCAGAACTGCACCCAGTGCTCCAGGTGCGGCCTCACCAGAGCTGAGGGGAGGGACAGGGTCACCTCCCTCGACCTGCTGGCAACACTTGGGTTCTGTAATAAGAAATTACATGTTTTTTAGATAATCTGTGAATTAGTGAATAGATGTTGACATTTTAAACCATTCTTTTTAATGCTTCACTTCAAATTCATTCATAATTTAAAAGCTGTTACCTAAACTGGTTTTGTTTTGTTTTGTTAGAACTTACTGCAGAATCCTTGGCCATGCTTTTAGTTACAGCATTTCAATATGCCGTTCTTACGTGCCTTGAGAAGCTTCCTGAATCTCCTTGTCTGAACATTTGCTTCCATCCAGTGATCTGTTTTTTTGCTGTGTTTATTCTATGGCCTGTGGCTAAGGCATGTTTTGTTAGCTGAGTGCTGGATGAAGGTTTGGTGATGTTTGCCATGTGCTGATTTAGTCTTGCATGTTTTTGTTTTTCTGTTGTTGTTTCTTATGGTACACATATTTTATACAAACATTCAGTCTTACTGTCTCATCATGTTATTTTTGTAGACCTAGGTCTGCTGGTTTGAAGCTTTTGCAGTGGAGTCAAGCTAACATATACTTATTTTTGTTGATCGTGTGATCGTATGCATTTGTCTTTGTTTTTGGAACTCTATTTATGCAAAGCGCCTATGTCTCATTAAAACTACCCTGTTGTAACATTTAAAAGGCTCCTTGCTTAAAAGATGCGTAATGGTTTCCTATAAACAGTCCTCTCTTATCTGTTCAGAAGGTTGTAAAACAAACAGGAAAAAAATATCTCCTTATCTCTTTAGCTTGGATTGATATGCTGTTGTGGCTTGAACTGGGGTGCTTCACTAATCTGGGCTGCTGCTGAGTTCGATAGGCATCACTGCACTGTTCTGTTTTGAATGTGGTTATTAGATGGAAGCTACATCTACACAAGCAAAAATGTGCCCTGGAAATGCCACCGCCGACATATGATGGAAAGGGTGTGAAAGGGCTAATGGAAGGCCAGACACTTTTTACTGCTATATTTTACAGATCTTCTTTGAATTCTGTGATACTTCTCAGGACCATTTAAATATAAGCATCCACTTAGTGTATTGTATATTAAATATATGGTATTAGCTATTTAACACTTTAGCCATGCTAATGCAAATGCAGGCTTCTCTTGTTTGACCAATATGTTGTTAAAATGGTGCCGGAAACTAAGCTTCTGTGTCTTTTCTTTTTGTTAATTGCCTTAACATTCTTTTCTCCAAACAGGCCTGACAGTCTAGTTGATGAAGTCAGTATTCACACACAGAGTTATGTAAAAGGTGTAAACTAGACTGTATCGTCATTTCTAACAATAAATTTTACCTCCTCTGAAAGGAGTTCCTCATGGGTACGCGGTTCTCCTGGCTCTCCAAGTTCACTGTATCACCAAAAATCTAGTAAGATATTTTGAGGATAGCGTTTTAATGCAGAATGCTAACTGTAACCCTTATTCCTTCCCTTTTTCAGAATGACGGGAAGGGAGTTCTTCTCTCGGTTTCCAAGTCTTTACACTTTCCTTCTCAAACAGTTGGAGGTTGTAGCCAATTCACTGGACAGGTAAGGGAATATCTCAGCAAGATTTTCTCCATAAAGTGCCCCGTAAAGGTTAAACTGGAAAGAGGCGTCACACGTACCCTAATGCTGTTCTTCTTGTCAGTGCTTCTTGAGCATGTTTTGCTAAGCCTTTTTTTCTTATAACTTTTGAACATTGCAGCAAGTCTCTGGAGTATGAACTAATGTTGAGTGATTAGCAGCTGCTTTTGTTTCTCCTGGCTGTTGCTATGTACCTAGGATTAGACTTTAAATAACTAGGATATCTTTTCAGAGAAAGATTTTAAAAAAAAAATGGGTGTTTGGCTGTTTGTCTAATGTTAAATGGTGAGTGTGACTTGCTAAAATGTTTAAATGATACAGGGTTATACGGCCTCATGTAACCCTACATGAGTACTTTTTAGCTCATGACGCACTGATCTTGGGGGAATGTCCTTGATCTCTTTTGAAGGCGTCCACAAATGGTGTCTGGGAGTTCCAATTTGATCAATGTGGATAATACAGTTTGGATGGCTGCTAATGCTATGACCCCCAGGTTCAGGAACTTTTAAAGTAAACCTTTATGGCGCTGTGTGTTTTCCATGCTGTGGTTTAAGCTGTGGAAGTTCAGCAGCTGATGTACAGGCGATTCAGCCATCTGTGATGGTCTGAAGTGGGTAGGGGGGGACAAGAGTTTCAGCAGCCGTTAGGTGTTGCCCTGTCTCTGCTCCACGCTAAGGACGTGCATGTGCTGCAGGCAGTCTGCCCTGCCTGACGTTTGTGAGGGGGACAGTGTCATCACCAGAAAATATAAGGACATCTTTAAACTGAGAAAGATTGAATGCTTTTTATCAATGCAAGTTAAGACTTGTATTCCACTCCCCTCCGAATCTTTAGCTAAAACAGTAATTATTGATTGAATTGGATTGTATTTTTGATCATTTTTACAATATAAATATTAGCCAGTCGGCATTGTTTGCATCTATCTGCCACAGCATGTTGGTTGCATCAGTAGCAAGGCCATCCCAGCTGTAAGCCCCTTTGAATAGGGGTCCGCAGTGGTGGGTAGGAGAATGTCCTGGGTGATGTGTTGGATCCTACCAAGGTTTTCACGTTCTTCCAGCGGCCAACCTTAAGCACCTTCTGTAAATGCAGAAGGGTACTGAGTGTGCAAGTGTCCCAGGGCCAGTGTGAAGGATGATGTTGTGTAGGGTGGCTTTCTTTTTTTCTTTCTTTTTTTTTTAACCAAATACTTATTTGTTTAGGGAAACTGAAGAGTTGAAACTGCATCCAAATTTGTTCCTTTTGCTTTTAATTCTGGGAAAGCTGTATCCGTCTCCAATGGATGGCACATACTCAGCCCTGAGCATGGCACCATTTGTTCCATTTATTATAAGGTAAGGTGTTTTTTGGTGGACTTTGACAGGACGTGTTCTTTTTGGAATCTGTTTTTACTTTTTCTCCCATTAAAGTGCCTTTTCTTAAAGGAAAAACATTGGTGTTCATTGGCTTCCTTTTCTTATTAGTGCTTGTTTTCAGGGACTAGAAAGAATTTACACTGTGTGCAGATGGCTGTATGACTTGTTTTTAAACTTCATCAGAAAATGCTGTACAACTTGGCTGCTACCAGACGGAGGGTAAATGAGAACTCATGGGCTTGGCTGGCTTCACAAAGTATTTCTTGTAATGCTAAAACTTTTTTAAGGTTCTTCAGTCCTGCAGAATGATTGCTGGTAACGCATAAATGTAATGATTCCCATATCTAATATATTTCTATGGTGTTAAGCTTTTATATATAGTGAAATCTTCATTTATGTAGAGGTAACACCAAGGTACTTGTAGACATTTTGCAGACATTTTGCTGTGGTGCACACTACAGCTGTGGGGGCTGAGGTGCTTGATAAAGGGACAGAACTGTGATAGGTGAGGAGAAACGATCAGTGATCAGTTGTTTGACAGGAAGTCCTGCTCTCGGTGTGAAGCGGGGTCAGAAAACTTCTGTAATAAACCTTGTGTATTTGAGAGTGAAACAAGATAAGCTAACAAGATAAGCTTGTTTCTATCCTAAGATCTTCCAGTTTTAGGTATAAGCTGCTATTTATATTAGAAAATAATTGCTCGGTTGCTTGTTTTTCACAATAGATGTGATGTTATAGTGTCTCCTCTTTCTTGCAATGTTTGGAACTTTCAAGAATAAATAGTAATCTATAGTGTTGGAGTTCCTTTTTTTCTTTTTTTTTTCCCTCTCTTAAAAGAAAGTGCATATGCATTTCATTTAACATTGTGTCTAACAGCATGTAAGAGCACTGTCTTAAAATTATACTTTGTTTTGCTGCTGTCCTTGAATCTTGAATCCTTTTTGGGGAACTGTTTTGAACTCATTGCCTACATTACTTAACACGTGTGTGTGTGTGTGTGTTCCTGTAGTAGATTAAAAAAAAAATTATTGGTTAACTTTTGGAATTTTATAACATATTTTCCTCTGCTACTGCATCTGCCAGTTTTAGAAAGGTACATACCCCAGCAAAATAACTCATCAACAGAGCTTACACTTATTTGGTGCTTTGTCTTGTGGTTGTTAACTGCTTTTGGAAGATGCAGGTAGAAAAAAAACTGATGAAATATGTCAGCAAGATCTTAAAACATTGAAAGTTTCATCATTGGGTCTGCTCCTCTTTACCTCCTGTTAACTCTACTAGGAGTAGTGGTGGTGGGAATAAAATAAGAGTGGTGATGAAGACAAATATGGTGTTTTCTGGGTTTTCTTTCTACTGAACTTGACAGTAAGGACTGGGAATTCTGCTGTAAGCTTGGTACAAAATTCTTAAGTCTTGCTGATAGAAAATTATGTTGAACACAGAGATCTGCATTTTCTGATGGCTTACTTAGCAAAGCATTGGTATTTTTTGTGGTTGCCAGGAAACAATGCTAAAGATTTTGCAGGGGAGAATGTACATGTTTATGATAGAGGTCAGCATGACTTTACTGCCTGTATTTCTGTGTGCAGCTCTTACGCACTTGTTTGTGGGTATCGTGTTTATTTTCAGTTCATTCTAACTGCATTAACCAGTACCTGCAGGTGACTTAAACCTGGGAAAGATAAACCTAACTGCTTCCTTGTGAGATTTTTCTCTTCCTCAGGAGCAGATGAACTAAAGCAAAATTCTTTCCTAGTCATTCAGTTGTTGTTTAGAAGATGGTAGTGAAAATTATTGTGAGATGATCACTTGGAGAGGATCTAAGAGAAGGCCTGATGCCCAATGCCATGTTCGTCAAGACACTAAATCGTATATTCCTTTCACTCAGTGTATTGTATTATATAGTATGTATATAATTACACAGTAGCCCGATGCTGCTACAACATTTAATTGCCATATTTTGCTGTGAGATTTTTAGGTTTCTAAGGCAGCAGCCCTCTGTGAAAGGTAGGTACTGCTTATGCACCAGAGGAAAAGGAAGGCTTTAAGTATAAAACATAACTGATCGTGAGACTCTTTCCAGGGCTCTGCCCACAATAAAGTGGCATTCACTTGTTGATCTGGGAGGATAAACAGAATTCTTGGTGTGCTTGCAGGCGACTGGGCAGCCCTCTGAACAAAACTGCTTTTAGCAGGAAGAATTCTCATTAGGCTCTTGAACGGTTTCACTTAAGCCGGAGTGGAATTTTCCATCTAGTGGGAGTTGAGCTGTGGTTGCTCTGACCGTGCTGAGAAGAATTGCACAATATGAGTGGGATTAAATGCTGCAAGGACAAACCTCAGTCTCCGTGCACATACTTGCTACTCCCGGCTAAGCGAGGGCATTTAGTTACCTAGCTGCAGTTCTATTAAAAGCCCTTTCTTCCCCCTTGCAGATGTTTTATTTGGAAGAGAACACTTTGATTCGCAACTTATTACTTCACTTGATTATTTTAACTTTTTTAAAAAAGGTTTTTAATTCTCTTCTTAATTTGGAGCAAGATATCTTCTCTTTAGTGATTACTTTCTAAGATGAAGGAATGTACAGAATGCCTTTGATTAGCAAGGGAGGTGATCAGGAGGTAATGTTTTAAGTATGAAATGAAAACAACCTCCCTTTCTTCTCCTCCTCCTCCTCTTCCCTATGTCCAAAAAATCTCTAATCTCTTCAGAATGATGCAAATTTGAGTTACCTTATGCCTTTTCTGGTACCATAGCATTGACAGAGTGTTTGTTTAGCGTTAAGTGTTCGGTTCTGAATTCTCTGGAAGAATAAATTGGTATTGCTGCAATGACTTGGATATTCTTATCTCCTTGAAGTCTATCACTTTCTAGGAGTAGGAATTCTGAATAATTTAAGCAATTTTTTAAAAAAATAAGCTTTAAAAACTCCTAGATATATGTGCCTCATGTTCTTCCTGACAGTTTTTTTTATTCTTAGTGGAATTTCCCTTTGAAATTATTGTCAAATATCCAGATTTCAAAGCAGTGTTACCCCTGGTTGCGTGATGTTTCAAGCCATTAAGAAAGTGTCAAGATTTTTCCAGGAAATTAATATATTTATGAAGTAGATGGTATTTTCTTTTCCAGAATTGTGTAATTTAGATCTTTCTGTAAAAACAAAAAACAAAGATAGATTCAAAATTTGATTCATGAAGAGAAGATATGTGGTGTGTTTTATTGCCAGCCAGGCTAGGTGGTGGTGGAAGGTACCTTGGCAGTCCATCCCTGTCCTTCCCACACTCCCCATTATGGTACCATTTGGATTTTACACAATACAGACAATTAATAGACAAGAATAATTCCTCTGACTCTGCTAACTGGTGATGCACACTTGAATATAATGAAAACAAAATTCTGTACAATGAGGAAAAAAAGTCTCTAGGATGGGGTTAGGGTAGTAAGGAGCATTACCAGCTGCTCCATTACCATAAGCAATTCCTAAAAGGGGCATTGGATACAGAGAAGCAAAGGAGAACTTTGCATCCACTAGGAAGAGCTCACGGAGCTCAAATACTACCATGATAACTATGACAGGAAAGCTCAAATAAATCCGTTACTTAGGTGGCCTGGGTGCAGTTGCTGCAGCGTCCACACATCTAGATCAGTCAAGTTATGTCCTGCCTTGGCAGGGCACAGGCAGCAAGTGAAGATGTCTGCATGCCCTTCCTGTTGGAAAGGACTGTGTGGAACTTCCTCATGTGCTGCTGGCAAAGTCAGCTGGCTGCTGGCTACGTTTCTTGGCTGTATTTGGCTGGAGTGGTGCAAGATGTGCAGAGTACCCCGTGATGTCCCTCCAGCAGCGCTGCGGTGGCGCTGGTGAGTGGGGACCCCTGGGAGCCACCGCAGGACGTTGGGAGGGTCAGTCACTTCATTCTGCAGCTCTGCCTCCCCCCTCTGCGCGCGGGGGGATCTTCACCAAACTCTGTATTTTTCTTCCTTTTTGAATGGTTTAGACCCGAGAGACCCTGTGTCTCTCTGGGATGTGGGGGACTTAGGGATTTGGATTTTTTTTTTCCTGGTATGCGGTAGTTAGCACAGATTTACACTCGGGAGCCCATTCCTCTGCAGGAAGTGATGCTGGTTATTGTCTCCATTTTTTTTTCAAGCTTGGGAAGGAGCCAAAAATCTGCAAGGGCAGGAGTTAAACCTTTAATCCACACGTGTAATTCAATTTTCTCCATTTTATTCAGTAGATAAATACAGTGTAAATTTGGTTAACTTAAGAAGGCTGTTTTTTTTTTTTTTTTTTTTGAAACTAAACACCAATCCAGACTGATGTTCAGGGCATAGAACATTTTTCCTTAAAGTTTAAAAGCAAAATGAGTGTTTCTGTTATGAAGGATCAGGCTCATTCGGTGAAGTCTATGAGGAGTTCATTGTACAGAGTATACATTACACAAGTTGTCCTGTACAAAATACTATTAAGTTAGGCATTCTCTCAGATATAAGCATGCTTAAAAAGCTATTTCTAAAATGCTGTAACTAAAAATACTAAGTTTGGATCGAAATACTTACATGAACTGTAATCTCATGTCCTTAGTTTTGTTTTGCAGTTATTCGTTGACTAAAGTGTATCAAAATCTATCTTGACAAATACTTGCTTGAAATATAAAAATACACCTTCAGTTGCACTCTGTGTGATCACAGTACAAAAAAATGCATTTTTAACTGTATTTTGATCGGTAAGATATTTGGGATCTTTCTGATGTAATGAAACAACCTAGTGAAGTTAAGTAATTAATGTATTTCATAAATACGGATGTTTCAGGCCTGTCTTCTTAATCTGTTTACATTATTGTTCTGTGTTGCCACTGACTGATTCCTACCGGGTTCTTTGGTTTTCCTGTGCCGTTCATTTCTGTGCCATCCTGATGTGACTTGTCCTGCTCTTCTTCTCTGCCCGTTTGTTTTTCACTTCTCACAAACTCCTTGCCTCTTCCTTTCAGTCTTTATTGCTACCTACTTCAGTTCAAAAAAAGAGGGACTATTACTGCAAGAGTTCATAGTTTTTGTTTTTGAACAACAAAATCAGTTGTCTAGAGAGGCATAGATATAATTATGACCTCTCTGTCATAATTTTATACAGTTACTGGAAATCATTCACTATTTTAGACAGTCTGTAAAAGTGTGTGTTAAGTGACATTAATCCACATTTATTTTGGCTCCTTAGGAGAAGGAGCACATGAACCTGGGTTCTGAGGCTGTACAGGAGTCAGAGTTGTCTACTATTTTATCAAGTGTAAGAGGTCGCTTCTGATCTAAACGAAAAATAGCTTGAGAAAAAAAGACCCAAGTACGTAGTATTCTAGGAGATGCTACAAATATAAATATTCTTTGATAAATAATGTTACTTGCATTTGGTATGATGGGTGGTTTTTGAAGAGGATAATCCTTACTGGCCTAAGTTATTTGGTTTTACAGCTCTGTGTTAAGTAACTTCTTTGTATCTGCTTCGTAGGCATTGGGTCTGAGTAAGAGAGAGTAATGAAGCAACAAAATCAAATTTTAAAATCAGAATGTCTGTTAGACTTTGAAACTGTTAGTTGTTGATGTTTATAACCTTAGCATTAAATAAACACAAGAGAAGGGGGAGTGAAAGCTTATAATGAGATACTTCAGTTTGTTTGGGAAGAGCTTGATTGCAATAAGTCTTGTGTATCATCTTAAAACTTTAAATAATACCAAAACCGCCTGTTGAAGAGCGTAACTGGAAACATTGCTGCTATTCTGTGCTATTTAAATAAAGCTTCCCTGCCTTTGATTTGTTTCACACTTGTGCAGATGCATATGTGAATTTCATGTGCATATTGCATATGTGACTATCGTCCTGCCTCTGACTTGCAGTCAGTTAATGGACTTTCTATAAGCCGAACACTAGTATCTTTGGTAAATGGCCAATCTAGATTGCTAAAGGGTTGTGTTCACTGTGTATCTTCTTTCTCTTCTGTTTTCTTTATTTTCATGTGGACTAGCATCAGTTGGAGAATTAAAATGTGCCTGAGTTCAGCTGTCGTTTCTGTAATACAAGCAATTTTATCAAAGGTCTTCAAAATGCTTCTGTGAGAATACTGTTTGTATTAGGTGAAGAGAACTGCACGTGCTTGTTGCTGCTTTCTTGCATTAAAACATGTGCTCTTGACTGCAGTGGTTTGTTAAAAGCATACTGCTAGGGCTTTGTATTAAAAGCACTTTTTTCTTTGATGAACTATCTGGTCAATATAACTGTTCAAATGTATTATCTGAAAGAATTTATCTCGCATCACCCATTTGAGAGTGGTTCCTGTCCTGCGATTTGGGCCTCTCTCGGAGGGCTTCCCTTTGGGGTTATAGTTTTTCTCAGGGTAATCCTGCTTGCCCTCATCGCGTTGTTTCGCAATAGGATTCACAGGAAGGAATGAGAAAATGAAGAGAATATTGCATAAGCTATACAGAAGAAAGTAACTGAGTCATGACAAACTATTATATACAGTGATACTGAAAATATCAGTGTTATTTAAAAAGAACAACCTTGGGTTTGAGAAGAGTCGGCATTGGGAAAGCTTTTTGGCAACAGACTTTTGGTGGCTTTGGTAGAAGAAAAAGCCTATAAGAACCCAGATCAACAGATCAACAGTGGTTGTTATGGGACTGGTAGTGTGATGGGTCTGATAGTTTTGAAAATCACTCTTGTTGCCTTCAGTTCTGCAGCCAGCTGAAGCTCTCAAAATCATTACAAAAAGTTGAAACTTGGTTTGATTTCAGCTTTCTTTTCATAGAGTTGAAAATAATGAAATAAACACAGAATAGAGGTTAAGTTCTTTGTTGTCTTCCCCTGTCCCCCTTCCCCGCCCCGTTTTGGTAGTAGGTGATGTTGTTTCCTTCTGTGATTCAGAGTTGTGAAACATCATAGTAACTTTTCAGATGTTTGTGTGAAGGGTTTTTAAAATCTTGCTTTTACGTGATCCTGACCTGAGAGCAGGTATTGCCACCCTCCCACTCCGCCAGTGGTTTGAACCAAATACTGGTGGGCAGAGGCTCTAACCTCAAGTAGTTTGAACAAACAGTTAAATAAACCTCAATTAAAGTTAGCTACATGCAGATGTTGCTTGATTTATTGGTAGGGAATGCAACCAAGAGGTGCAGTTCAATCACTGATGCAATTCAGGGAATCTCCATTTGAAGGGAAAATAATTCTATGGGTCTGAAGTCTACACCCAACTTGTGTGTAACAAAAGTAACAACTTTTGTGCACTTAAGTATAAAAAAAACTCTTCAATGGCTGATTGAACAACAACAACACAAGTTGCCGTTGCTGAAACAGCTTGATAGCAGTTGGCCACCTTCTACAATAGCCAGTTCTTGGTGGCAAGAAGCGAGAAGCGTTTTCTTCCCAGAAAACTCTTGGGAGTGCATGGATGAAACCCTTCTTGATACAGCTTGTGGGCCTGCTTGGCAAACAAAAGCCTGTTTAACTTGCCGGCATATTTTCTGCGGTACTTAGAGCTATTCTGATTCCTTAAGTGCTTGTGTGGAAAACACTGCCCTTACAAAAACCGTACAGTTTTATCTTAAGTGGCTCTTTGTAAGATTAAGATACTTACCACTTAACTCTCTATAAAGAGACTATAAAGAAATTTGAGCAACCATTAACTTTGCTTCTAAGAGAACTGGTATGAGTTCTGAGATTTAGCAGTGCAAAAATAGCTTGAAATTAAACTGTTTCTATCTTGTATTTTGCTGGATTGCATTTTATGGGGTTACATTCATGTGGTGATTGTAGTTCTGTAACAGACAAAAAGATATTAATACTTTATTTTTTTCTTATTTCAGTTGAAATTTGAGATAACTAGATCAACACTCAAATTATCCTGATGTTTTGTTTGTTTGTATTTTGTTTTGTTTCCTCATTTCAGATTGAAGGAGGTAAAGGTGTCATCAGGCTGATCATAATACAGGTCCCTACAATGAAAAATGTGAAAAATCATATGCTTTTGATATTTTAATTTCTGGCCCATCTTTCAGGCTGTTGTTCCTGACTTCTGACCATTTTGTCAAGGCAACGTATGTGAGAACAAAATTCGTGATGCTGCTATACTACCTAAGGGACTGCAAGAACAAATACCTGTGGTGTTAATAAGCAATAAAATTATCAGTGCATAGCTTGCTTGACAATATCCTGGAAATAGATATTTTTCCTTGTTAATCCCTATTCTAAGAATTTTAAGTGTTACTTAAGGGATACATAATTTTTAGCTATAGTTGATTTCTCAAATAAATTCTACTCGTTTGTTTTTGTGACAGTCATACGAACATTAATGTTCCCTTGTTAATTTAAATAAGATGTGCTGAAAGGTGGTAATAAGAAAGGGAGAAAAAGACATAGGAAACACCTGTGGTTTCTTTCTTTTTTTATTAATGTTCTCTGGTTAATAGCTGGAGTAATAAATTAGATACTTTGATGATATGTGCAGAGGAGTACAGAATCTTTCTGTGCCTTATGTGAGTTGCTCACATAAATTATGCCAGTTAGCAGGTTTGTTCAAGATCTGAGTGTTAAAGCTGGAACAGGGCAGTGTAAATACATTGAATCTACAGTTACACAAAGTGAAAGCTGTTCAGATTTATTGACTTTTTGTTCTTGTTCATGAACTGTTTTAAGTAAACATGTTTACATCCAGTAGCTCATGTGCACCTAGATAAACAGTACCGAATTTCACCCAGAATACTACTCCCAACAGTTTGCTAATAACCCTGGGAATTTAATAGAAGCGTGTCATATAAAGATTTTACAACTCTTCCTGTTGGTTGTTGTTCTCAGATGCAATAAACTTAGGCTGGTGTACTGCATGCTTTTATGTACCATGATATCTAGATATTCCGTAGCTTTTTGAAGTCTGTGTTATGAATGATGTGCATGTGAAGGAGGTCACGTCCTGAAAACAGATCTCCCAACCATGGAATATTTTGCAGGTGGGGAAGGACGTGCGGGCATGTGGGGGTTCCCCTGGCAGCCCCAGGCCCCATTGCCCCATAGGGAAGCAGGAGAGCAGGGTGGCTCGTGCCACCTTCCGGCCCTGTCCCAACCCGTCAGATCGCTCCCCGTGCTTGGTGCGAATCATGTAAGAGCACAGGTCAGTATTCAGGCCCTGCGTAGGTGGACTTGGGAGCTGGTAGCACAAGAAAACAAGTGTTGCTACATTCGGGTAGCTTTCTGTTGTCTTGTGTTACCCAGTTACTGTATTTCCATCCATTCTCTATCTCAGTTTTTGAAAACTTCTCTCAGTTTTGAAAACTGATCCCATTTAATGTCTTTACAGACAACAGGTGATACCTAAGTGAGATCCAGCAGAAATCAAATCTGCCTGTTCTTTGTCTAAGGTGCTCTTACGAGTTATGGAAAAAAATAGTGTATGTTATGATACTCTCGTGCAAATATCTGGTATGATTGAGGAATGCAGCCAAGTGCCTTCAGAACACGAGAGGTACATGAGGCATGCCGCAGGGAATGCCGGCCTTCAGGGATCGGTCACCAGTGAGGACCTGGTGTGCCGCCTTGCGTGGGTGTGTGAGAGGCAGAGCGCCCTGAAGTGCCGTCGGCAGCACGTTTATTTGATGGCAGGACATGGACAGATGAACAAACTTTCTTAGCTGATTATTAGGAGGAGGGGGGCTGGAAGAAAGAGGAATGTGAATGCCTTTCAGATAGGGGAAGCTCTTTGACAGTGCAAGATGTCTTACAAATTCTGCTTGTGTATTCCTATAAAACTTATCCTATATCAAACTTTTTGTAGTGCTTCCTCAGTAATGATTTCATAGAAGTGCTCTTCATGAGGTTTCCCATGAAGAAGCCAGTTCTTGTGAGCATGCACTTACAGTGCAAGCAGTTACAGTCTCTGTTAGTGTGTAGCGCAGCGGGTGCTTTGCTCGAGGGCTGCTTGGTGGTGAAGTTGCCTTTCAGGCAAGTAGAAGCTGTGGCTCCGCTTTGCCCATGGGCATAGAGGGTCCCTTGGCCTCTGGGTGAGTTGTGGGCATCGGGGAGTTGGGAGGGCAGGACTGGTTCCTCAGAGAGGCAGAACAGAGCCTGATATGGGGGTCCTGGTGAGGCTTTGCTGTCTGCTGAGGTCCTCTTGCAGACTTGAACTTTGGGGCACTCAGGGAAGTGAAAAATGAACTGTCCTCAATTCTGAGAATTGCACCTCTGGCCTCAGCGTAAATGCGGAGGTGCAGAGTCTTAGGGACCCAGGCTGTGGCTGCTAAGAAAATTCTACCCTTAATGTGAAACTGTTTCTGTCAAGCTAAATATATAGTGCTCACTTTTATTTCTTTAATAAATTTTATAAAATAGCCATCTGGAATAAAAGTTTATATGGAAAATACTGCTTTTTCTATACATTTGTAATTCATGTGTGGTAATTATTTTAAAAAGATTACAAGAGGAAAAAGTCAAAATCAAGTTACTTAGGCCTTGTCCTCAATGCCATTTTTTCTGTTTATTATTGGGGAAAAGGCACACAATTCCATTCTAATGACTTGCATTGTGCTTGAGGAGAAAACCCCCTCTGAATCACTTGTTTTGGGAAAGTACCCTCACACAAAGTTGGAGCAAACCCTGGCATTTCCCCCATTTTCCACTCTTCTTCCTGAAGAGATGTCAGATGCCTTGGGAAATGATCTTTGTAAAAGGTCATGAACAAAATAAAAAGCATTCTTAAATATACAGTTACAGCTAACTGAAAACTAAACATTCACAACACTGTCAGTATTGAGTGTTTGACAAGAAACATCTTTGTATGAGTTTTATGGTTAAGAAAACATGTTACAGCATCAACGGAGGAATAGTTACAGACTTCACATTAGATTCATGTACTGTGTTGTAGAACTAAGAAGTTTTTGCTTGAAAAATATAGTTTTTATTATTATTATTAAGGGCTAAGTCATCGTTCTGCCCACGTCTTGCTAATGCCAAGTTAAAGCTTTTCCATATGGAAGAGCCCTACAGTTTTGGGACTGCTCTACTTTCACATCCTGTTTTGAAGAACAACTGCTGCTTCTCATTGCTGAAAGATGGTCTGTGTAAAAATTCTGAAGAGGGAAAAGATGGGGAGATGGAGGGTCGAATATGCTGCCATATTATGAGGGTGGTACTGAGTGTCATCAGAAGGCCACTTCTTATGTGGGGCGATGACTCTGTACACCCTCAAAATACTGTTTGTGGCTGTCAGTCATACAGACTTACCGTGAGTGAATTGTCAGAAATATTATCCTGTGTCAGTTAAACCTTTTTATTTTCTCCTATTCAAAACCCTGTTAATTCAGTTGCAAGATGGAGACTGTTTTTTGTGTTTCTTTTATGTGAACTAAAGTAAACAATCGGATTGAGGTTTGATTTAAATTGCTAGGGATATTTTAAACCTTAAAATGCTTTAAATTTTATTCCTTAAATAAGTAGGTATGAGTCTGCAGGGATGGTTTGAGAGAGCTGGAGTTTGCCCTTTCTGGCACAGGCCAGTCTGAATTACACGAGAAATGGTAAACCAAAAAGCAGCCCAGGGAAAAAAGGAGAGGGAAGGAAGGAAGGAAGAGCATAGCCGTGGATTGTCATAAGCATCTGGGAGATGTGAGAGCCGAAGTTCTTCTCTAGTGCATTTTGCTCCATCCAAGTCGTTGGTACATCCATTTCTAGACCTGGTGGTCACCTCCTCCTCTGTTGCCCAAGATGGCTGGTGACTCAGCAGTACCTGTCAAGCTAAATATTTCTGTTTCTGGTACCTGTGTTACAAAAGTTAACACATGCAAACACTATTGGCTTTGAAGGACTGGGCCTAGCCTATTCGATTAAAGGTTTTTATTTGCTTTAACTCTGTACACCTGTGACTGAAGTGGTACATAGCTAGTTAAAATGTTAAATATATGTGAATTATACTGCTATACCCACAATCCATGGGCCCTGATGGGATGCACCCCAGAGTTCTGCATGAGCTGGCAGATGTCATAGCTAAGCTGCTCTCCATCATCTTTGAAAGATCCTGGAGAATGGGGTTGGTGCTGGAGGACTGTAAGAAAGCCAATGTCACACCAGCCTTCAAATAAGGCAAGAAGGAGGACCCAGGCAACTACAGGCCAGTGAGCCTCACCTCTGTCCCCAGAAAAGTGATGGAACGGCTCATACTGGCCTTGTCTCAAAGCACATGGAGGACAAGAACGCGCTCAGGAGTAGTCAGCATGGATTCACCAAGGGGCAATCTTGCTTGACTAACCTGATAGCCTTCTGTGATGGAATGACCAGCTGCATAGATGAAGGGAGAGTGGTGGATGTCGTCTATCTCAACTTCACCAAGGCTTTTGACACCGTCCCTCACAATATCCTCTTGGGCAAGCTCCGGAAGTGTGGGATAGATGAGTGGACAGTGAGGTGGATTAGGAACTGGCTGGG
>NW_010583622.1:52938-63238 GCF_000705375.1 Tinamus guttatus
AAGGAAAACCTAGATTTGACAGTGTAGGAAACTGTTTGCGCCGTATTTCCATGACATAGTAGAGAATTTAACTGCCTCTTTGGAATAAAACCAAGATGAAAATCCATACTGAAAATAGTGTGTGTAAAACTCAAAAAAAAAAAAAATAACATCTTTTGAGTCTTATGAAAAGGACATTCAGTTAATTTCATTTAGTTTATCCAGTCCGGTTAGTCAGGTGCTGACCGTGTTCATTACCTAGTTGTTTTTCAATTTTCAATGTCCATATGCTGTCAAATCCTGCAGAGGGAAGTTAGAATTATTCAGACTTAATACTTATGTGGCCATGCGGAACATAATAAATTTTGGAGGTATATTGCAGTTATGCCCCATAGTTAATGCAAACACTTCAGCTGTTCCAAGACAAATGTTAATTTATGGAAAGATCATTATGAGAAAGTTCAGAATAGAGTGTTTGTCCAGGCATAGCGTGTTTTGTCTTTTTTTTTCCCCGCACAATGGTAAGATTGACAAAAAGTATTTTTAATAGTGGAATAGTGGACTTTTAAATGTGCTTAACTCTTTATTCGGTTTGTCTGTGTATTGTTTTGTTGTTGTCAATGAGTAGTTGTATAACAAGTTAATGTTATGTTGACTTAAACGATACAAATTAGAACCTGTTCTGTCTCTGCTTTGAGACCAGCTTCTGCTTCTTTGTTATCCGAACTAGCATGAGGTAGGGGTGGAAGGAAACCATGTTTGTGATTGGGAAGAAACCGCAGAAATCGTGCATTGGCCTTCCTGAATGATGGAATATTTCAAGTGCTTTTTGTTTCATGATCTAATTTTACAGATGAAAGAAAGTGCTGGCTCAGAGATTTATCGCTGGACTCCTAGAGGTCCATCAAAGTCTGTAACTTGGGAAGCCTTCCTATTTGTGGGAAAAACAAAACCAAAAAATTTCATTTCCGGTAGTTGTCAAGGAACAAGTAGTAAAGGAGGTTGTGGAGCATCTGTAGTGCCTTTGTCAGAGGATAATCCATTTTTTTCCAATCCTTTGAATTTCTACAGCATATATTCCACTGATACAGAAAATCATATTGCTTGTAGAATTAAGTAATGATTAATTCAGAAATGCTGTATTCAATAACCTACAGTTATTACTCATAGTTTGAGTATTCTGATTTGTAATGCATTCAGGTAGGGACATTGACTGCTGTCTCACTGTATGTCTACATTTTTGATCTAAAACCCCTTAGGTATCACGAATTAGTCAAGATTCATCCGAGCATCAGTAAAGCTCAAGATTGTCTTCACATTGAAGCAAGTCTTAAGAAAAATCAGGAATTATGGAGATTTGTTAGTTCTTCACAGAAACAATACCAAGTGCTTAAGTAGGAGTTAGCCTAATGCAGAATAGAAATAATACATTAGCATAGCTCAATTAAGAGTTCCTCACTGAACTCACAGAGGAAACCTACGGACACTAGACCAGGACAAATACAAAAAGAAAGCCAGAGCCTGCACAGATGAAATGGGAAAGGCCAGCACAGAAGTGAGTTACAGTTATCAAGAGGTTTCTACAGTAACCAAAATTATTCCAGAAATACTTGCCCCTTGAAAAGAGAAAGCTGATGCCCAGAAGAAACACTTTTTCTTCATTAATCCATGAACTCAGTCAAATATGAGCCTGAAAAGGGGAAACTACTTTCTAATGTTAAGGACACATTAAATCTGGTATTTATGAATAGATTGGGCAGATGTACCAGGAAATATTTTGTGTATGTGACCCTGCTTGGGCCTGGAAGATGGGCGAATGGTCACCTGAGATTCTTTCCCTCTCTTTTCCAGTGATTCCTTTATCTTGCCAGTGTTTGGGGCTACTGTCACTAAGACATGCAGACTTTATTGGTTCTCTGCACTTGGTTAATTCTCATCTGCATAGTTTGTTGGTAAAATGCTTATGGCTTTTCTCATTGTGTATCTATCTTCTGTAAGCCCTTAAAATTTTGATGTCAGAATTACTCATTTTTAAATTTATGTTTGTTTAATTTGATTTATAAATACAAGCATGAAGAATTGGGAAGAATTGATCGCTAAACAGTTTTCTTTATATAACATCAAGATAGTGTGTTCTGTAGAACTACGTTTTATATTGAACAAAAGTTTTTTTGAGTCAAGTAGGTGGACTTCTAGGCAAGCTGAAGGAAGAAGTCCTGGCCTTCTGCTCTTCCTTATTACTGGTCTGTGTCTGCCTATTGGTCAGAGTAGATGAATTCTCAGCCGACTACTTTAAATAGAAGTTATAGGAAGCCTGGCCATGGAGTTGCCCAGCAAACTATTCAGCACACTTAGTTCATCTAGGTGATTGTTTTATGCATATAAATATGTGGATTATATATAAATATACCCACACATATACATATAAAATCCACATTTATATGTGGATTGCTTTTTATATATATAAAATGCACATATATGTGCACGGATTATATGTGCACACACACTGCGTGTAGTTGGTTTTGTTTTAAAAATTTCCAAATGCATGAGCTTTCAGAGTGCTTTGCGAAGGAGAGCAGATGTTAGACTTTAGTGTTTGTTTCTGCCTTGTGAGAATATGTAATGTGCTTGTTGCTTGATTTGCAGGGCTGTGCTATGTGCATAGACCTTATGTCTGTTTTTTTTATTATTATTATTAATACAGTAGAATAATAGCACTGTAACTGAAGCTTTCAGTTACAGATCTGTCTGAGATGCATCTCTCTCATTTGTACATTATAAAAAGTTTCACTCTAATGGGAGTGCATATACTCTCTCAAACTGTTCATTCCAAGAAGATTTCATTGGACTGCTGTAATTAATCATGGAGCAGATGTAATTACTATTAAGATTTATTTCTTTTTCAAATTAAAGCATCTGCACATCAATTAGATCATCATCTGGCATGTTATCAGTCTAATCCACCTCTCATTGACTTCAGCAAACCTACGATTATATATTTTTAGAAGATGCAGGATCAGATAAATGAAGGTTATTAAAGGAAACGTGTTTTCACTTAACTTCTCTGTGCATTCTTCTGGACCCTTGCACAACGCTAGTAACGTCAGCCTACTTTCTAGAGGTCTCGTGTGGATTTATAACCAAATACAGACAACGTCTAGCCTGCGATGGGTATAGAACAGTAGAAAAAGTGGGTTGTTTATGCTCTGAGGGTACTTTGCATGAGCAAGCGAACAACCGCATTGAAGAGAGTGGAATAAAAATCCCTGCCATCCTGTTACGTCTTGGTGGGTGGGTCACAGCAAGGCACAGGAATTCCGCCCGCTTTGATGTGGTCCCTGGGAAGTTTCCTCGCAATTCCCTTGTCTTTCCCTTCCCTCTGGGGCCTGGCTGGCTGCGTTTGGTTCTTCTGCTCACAGTAGTCTTCCCACTTGTTGCTATATTACTCTCAACTCTTCCCCATGTTTATCCTGAAACTTGTGCTGGGAGCATATGCCCCTGCTTTCACGGCAGGGCGAGAGCAGGCGCTCCTCCTCTCCAGGGCATCCATGTGACTTTTTTTTCTTAAAGAAATGCAGCTGAAAACAAAGAAATAAAACTTTGGGCTTAGTAGAGAGCTGAAGCTTCATGAAGAGAAAGAGGAAGTTCAGTTCTTTTATGTTGGTTATGCTCTCATCAACTTTTCACAAACTGTTACTCTTGTTTTTCAGATTTTCTCCACACACTGAGTTTTTCCATTCCACAAAGTCCTGTAGTTTTAATTAGCTGAATCAGTGTTGTAGCAGTGGGCTGGCTCAAAGAAGCGTCCTCATTTTTTATCTTTAATTCAAACAGTTCCTTTGGGCATATGAGTGCGAAGTCTGCTGCAAGGAATGGTGGTTTGAGTTTTGGGGTTTTTTGTTTGCTTATTTTGCTTTTGAAACGGTTAGCTCTGTTGCATCTTTCACAAATATTAAGAACTGAGTGAATCACATCAGCTCAGTCAGTTGCATGTGACAGGAAAAAAAAGGCTTAGTATGAGATGCAGCACTTCATCATCTGTAACATTAAAGTTAAAGATTGTTTCTCACTGAATTCAGTGAGACAAAAAATTAGCAATTAATATTTTACAGAGAAGAGCAGTACCTAGTAGGATTAGACTCCGTTTTCTGGAAATACTGTGCAATGAAAGAATACAGGCTCCTTGTATTGAAAGTATAATAGGAGGATTAAAAAAACAGCATGAATGGATAACAGATTCCTCCCCGAGCTGTACAAGCCAGGGAGAGATTTGCTCTTCTTGTTTTGGGTGATAGGAGAACTTTAAATTATGTGCATGAGCTTTCTGGGTTGCTAATGTTTTGAATATTTTTGGTGAGATGGTAGAAGTGCTTTAAGGGATGGTTGGAGAGCTCCCTAAAGCACCAAGACCAACAGGACGGGAACCTGCCTTGGGAGCAGCCGTCGGGGGCCGCGTGCGGCTGTGCCTGAGCCGGTGTGCGGGCGCCGGCAAGGGCCCACGGCACACGCGTGGGAAGGAGGGTGAGACCAAAGCGAGCACCGGGGTGCTCTGAGGGTGCTCTCGGAGCCCTGAGCATGCTTGAGCTAGAGGTGTGTGACTCTCTGCAAGATGGGCACTAAGCCCGTAGCTGCAGTGGTGAAAAGATTTTTGAGGAAGATCACTTCGAAAATTTTGGTATTGTTTGATAGTTTAATTATCCAGAGCAGCTGTATTCAGACAACTCATGGATGGAAGCAGAGCCAGGCTAGTGAAAATGAATGCCTCATTTCCTTTGAGACAAGAGAATTTTAGTTTAAGCTGTTTCAAAGGAAGGTGATGCTCCAGGTTATTTGGTTGCTGCCATTCCTTTGCTTATGGGTTCAGTACTTGGACACTTACTCAGAGGAACTATGGACAATTTAAATGAACTTTTGAGCATTTGAAAATAAAGAGGATAGTGCATGGAGAAGAGCTAGCAAGCAATCAGAGAAGCTTTATTGGAGGACTAACTAGGTAGTAAAACTCCGCAGCCTGCAGTGGCTGGTGTGCGCGGATGTGATGACGGAAGATGGATTAGGCGGGTGCATTTTGAAGGTCGTTCCTGGTCCTCGTGAAGCGAGGGGTGCGCTCGCCTGGAGCACGGAGCTCTCCTGACCTTACGGCCCTGCGTGCGCTTTGGGGACCGGCCCCTTCCGTCCCGTTCTCTGTTTTGTCTCGAAGACAAAGGAGGGTGTGAGGGAACACCAGGGAAGTGGCAGGTTGTTTGCTTGTCTTTACACAGTAGCGCAGAAACACCGACTATTGTGGATTGCTTTTTATTTGGCTTGACAGGAACATTTAAAGCGTAGCAGGTCAACGTTGGCTTATAAAAACTCAGTGTAGTCAACAAACGTTACGTTATCTTCAGGTCAAAGAAGTAAACCCACAGTAATGAAATGTTTTCCAGTGAAACTTCCTTCCAGCTGTGGCTCTTCTGAGCTCAGTTTTTAGTGTCCAAGATAAGCCTTACTTTTATGATGAGTACAAAGAGAAAAGAAATATTGATGTCAAGTTTTTTCAAAAAAAAAATCACCTATCTATAACCAGCAATACTAGAATAGTTTTCTCATTTCTTACATTGTAAATTTTATTAACTTTTTACATGGAGCGCACTGATATACAGAAGGCATTAAGGATAGGAGAACAAAGATTATTTGTTACTTCTAGTTGTTATGCAAGAGAAATGCAACTTAATTCCAAGAACGAGAGCAGACAACCTCTGAGAGAAAATGAATTTTTGCCAGAAGTTTTCTCTTCCAGTTGCTTTTTTATGTACTCGTACGGTACTGCACTAATTAACTAGACTGATCTAGTTTGCTAGAAGTTGCTTTTGCTGTAATTAATAATGTTCCCAGTATTATCTCTCCGACTTTTGAAGACATGTCACTAGATCCCAAAATGGCCTAGTGGGGGCTCCTTGCTCCGGTTTGGCTCCGCTGCGGAATTCCTTGCTACAGCCTGCTCAGAATGTGCCGACGCGCTGTGGTTGCAGAGAACAGCTTTTTATGAGATGTTAGGCTAAAGTAAGCACGGAGAAACGCTCCTGTAGGCACAGACTTTTGCAGTGGGTAGGTGTCAGAAACAAACGCCGTTGGCTCAGCATCCTGCTTCTTCCCATTCAAATCTTTCTGAAGAGAGTTGAGTTACTCTAGGCTTTGGAGAGTAACTTGATGTAGACCTCCCAGAACAGCAGTTGAACCTTAGAGCCATCTGAATTTTTTAAGTGTTGGTTCAATGCAGAAGTACATATTTCTTGCACCTGTTTTGTATTACGTATCTTTAATAAGTGTCCCCTGTGATTCGTCAGGAAGGCAACACCATCACTCTGTCGCAGGCAAAGGATGTTTTTACAGTTGGGAATGGAGAAGCTGAGACATGCGAAGTGTCCTGCAGATATAATACTCTCCTAGGTGGTGCAGGGGATTAATGCAGTTCTCCACAGAGTTCATTTTTCATCCCCAAAAGCAAGTTTTCAAACCCACCCGCACAGGGCTTATTTTCCCTTTCTTCTGATGTGAAAACTGTGCTTTAAAACCTTCAGACACAGAAGAAAGATAATCCTTCCTGGATACACTTTTAAAAATACCCGTCCATGATGAGTTCTGACTGCTTGAGTTCTACAGAAAATATCTATGAAAAATGAAGGCTTTCTGGTATACCCCGTGTTTTTAAAAACAACCTATATTGAGAAGCTTGGGAAGGTGTTGTTATTTGATCTTTGGAAGCTTTCTCGTCCTATTTAAAAAGCAGAAGGGAAGCCTGTCTGAAGGAGGAGAAAGCTGACAAATGGCATGTAAAACGTTGTTGAATGGGAGAAATGATTGAAGAGAGCCAGGCTATTTTAAGTGGATAATTACTCCGTAAAGAATTATCTATGCTAATGCTTTTTATGCCTGTTTGTTGTTGGTTTTAATAATGTAATTATTTTAAAATATCTGCATTTTGGAAATAGAGAATGCTAGCACCATGATGGTTACTATGAAAAATTTTCATATGACTTTTTGACTTTTCTGTTTGATTTTTTTTTCTACTCTACTCTGAGTCTGAACTGATAACATCCTTTGGAAATGTATGGTTCTGTTTGAAGTTACTTGTTCATGGGCCTGAAGAGGATGGGAAGTGGATATCAAGGCTGAGGAAGGACAGTAGAGGAATTTAACTGGTATAAAGAAATTTCATGGGAGAAGGAGCTTATGTGAGGGCAGGACTAACAAGAGGAAGCTGTGCTATATTCCTGTCAGTTTTGTTATTATTACAAGGTCTTATCTGTATGTTTTGTTTTTAGATTGGAGCTGTTTGCAGAACACTTTTCTATTAAAAATGTTCTTTGGTGCACAGCATGCTCCCAACTCTAAAACTTTTCTACTAAAACTCCCAAAGACTTATGTGAATTCCGAGTTGAACGGTCAGAGATGCAGCTTCCACTGCAGCTTCGGGCAGCCCTGGAGCTGTGGCCCCTGAAGCAGCCCCGTGTGGTCTGACTGCAGAGAGGGCAGGGAGGGCGCCGAGCGCCCGATAGGGATGCTGCTAAATTTACTGCCTGTCAGGGCCCCTCCTTTTCCCTCTTTCTTCATTCGTAGGGAGACGGTTCCAGTTATCTCTGCTAGATCATCAGAACTGCCTTGGTGCTTGGGAGTGTGGACACCTCCCAGGTGCTTTCAACCAAACAGGGAATGAATGAAGCTTCTCGAGAGGTGATAAGCAGGTGCCTTCTATTCTGCCCTCCCCCATTCGTTCTCTGACTTTCCACCCTGATTAACCTTCCTTGGTTCCTCCGGGACTGCCTGTCGCTCTGAGCTCTCTCCCTTCCCTCCTGCATCCCCTGTGGCGGAGGTGCTTGTCCCTGTCCTCCCCGCTCCGGACTTGCTCCTTTCCTTAGGAGTGCTCCTGGCTGCCCGTTCCGGCAGCTGCTGCTCTGCTGTGGGAACTAAGGCTCAATAGGTCTGTTATCCTGTGTTCAAAAATATTTGCCAGATGTTCCCATCCCTATACCCAGATGTAAACAGAAGTGTAATACTTCAGATGCAGAAAGTTTCATATCTATAATTATTTTTTATTTGGTCTGCTTTTGGAAGGCGGTCCCTCTGGATTGCAGTGGTCTCTTCTGCCCTATTTTTTTTGTGGAAAATGGGCAGTGCTAATTTAGTTAATTTTATTCTCAAGAATAGACACAGGTATTGGCATACATTCAGAAAGATCTTTATGTTAAAGAAATGACTGTTAGGAAAGCAGTGTGAACTTTAGAAATCAATTCCTTTAGAAATCAATTTTCCTTTGTCATATAAAGGTGTCAAAAACTAGGAATATAAACTTCTGTATCAGAAGTTTACCAGAAATCACATAGGAATTCAGCACTTAAATATTTTATGACATAAATCAAAGATATTGAGCACTGAGAGTTCATCAGTACATCTCTTAGCTTCCTTTTCAGTGTCTAAATATATGGGTTCATTTAGCTTTATGCTATTAAATTTTATGCTGTTCTTCAAAGAAGACAGTAGTTTAAGGTAGGAAAAGCCAACTCAGAATTTCTCCTGTTCCTCACAAAACCTTTTTATACCAAACTAAATGCCTATTATGTACTTTTTGTCTCACATTTGGATTTTCAAAATCTTTCATTTATTCTTCTCTGTTTTTTTGACTGACTTTTGTCATTGGTAGAAGCAAACACTCCTTGCAATTAGACGAGGAAACTGTAACAAGACCAATATTCAAATCAAATATAACCGTAGCTATTCTTGTGTGTGTTTGTTTTGCTGCTTTGCCTTGTCATGTTTTTTTTTTTTTTTTTAATTCCATTAAAAACACCAACTAGAGCTTTTGCTCTTTGAAACAGAGTCGTTTTGGAACCCCAGTGGACTCAGAATAAGACAAAAAAGTGTGCATTTTGAGTGAAACACCCATGGAACGTACGTGCGTGCCCTGGGGATGGTGCCAACGTTCAACCCGGTGAACGTCAGCTACAGCCAAAAAAGCCTCAGGAAGACAGAGGTGTGCAGAGAGACAGTCTGAAGGGCCTCAAACATGCACGTTGTTGCCAAGTGATTGTTACTGCTTCCTGGTACAGCCCGTCTAATAAAAAGCATGTGCTGTATGGGCATATCCTGTCCTCCAGCATGAAACCTCGGCCTGCGGATCCTTCTGGAGCGTGTCCACAGGACGGGGCTTGTGTGGTTGGCTTGGGTAGATTTCACAAGAGAGTTGTTGAGCGGGCAGCTTTAAGCTTTTGGGGTGGCATTAGCTAGTGTCATCTTAGTAACCTTAAATAGTAACCTTAAAGTGCATCAAATGCTTCATTTAGGTTGTCCAACAATAGAAAAGCCTTTTTTTGTTGCTGGGGCTGTTTTTTGAGTCAAATCATGTAGACTTCTGATGAATATTATAAGAAAATACTTCAAAATCAGTTAAAATTGGATTGCGCAGATTTCCCAGATAATGGGAAGTTTATGACTTTAGGTATTTCTGCTACGGCATTGTACGTTGTTAAGCATATGAAAGTGATATTACACCATCAGGCAGATTCTGTTGTCAAGACTGAGAGAAAGAAGTCATAAAAAGTGAGCATTTCATATTTACTTAGTTTTAAAAATCTATAAAATATGGAATCTTGCTGCTTATTGATCACTGGGGAGGAAAAAAAAAAGGAAGCAATCCTACATCTTTATATAATGTTTAGTAATTAAGAGCATAATGCTAATTTACCTGAAAAAAAAAATGTGAATTGGTATTAAAGAAGCAAATGCAACTACAGAGTAATAATACTCAGAGAGTTCTTTCATGTTCTTCTCTTTTCATTTATCTCATAAATAACACCCATAATGTACTCAGTTAGGTAAAAGTTTATCTTAAATAAAGACCTTTCAGACAGATGCATGGAATCAATGTATAGAATTGGCTTTTTATGCCCATCTGACAGAAGAATGAATATTTGTAATAATATTTCAAGCTGTTTTAAGTATCATACAATGTGGTATTTTGTGAAAAAAATTAACAAGTTCATTTTACATTGTGAACTCTGTGTTCATGTTGTCTAAACAAGTGATCTCATTCTAGATACACATTAACTCAAGTTACAGATGTTACGTTTAGCAGGGCTTGCTTGTGAATTATTACTTGAGTTCCTTCTTGTGTTTTATTGTAGAGTAGGTTCTGATGTTGACAGCCAGACTTCTTCAGAAACAGAGGTGATGCAGCTACCTCAGCTTCTGCTGCTTTTTTCCACCAACCTTCTGACCGTTTCAGGCTTACTAATGTTTTCCCATCAGCCTTCTCCTTTCAGGGCAGTATTTATTAAGAAGAATT
>NW_010583622.1:63282-91284 GCF_000705375.1 Tinamus guttatus
CTCATATATCTTTGCGTGCAGTCAGAATATGAGTGAGGCTTCTAATGTCTTGGCCTGTGTGGGTAACTCTTGTATTTTTTTAAGAGACATCTTTGTAACATAGAAATACAGTGCCCCCGTTAGCTACCAGAAGGCTCCAAACTGCAAGGTTGCAAATAGCATCATTAAGAAGTAGCAGCATCAAATGCTTCAGGGGCTTCCCTGAATGATGGATAATTCTGTTCGATCAGGCTGTCTTAAGTCATGAGCGGGTGAAGTTTGTTGGGGTTTTTTTGTTTATTTGCTTGTTTTCCTTAGTTAATTTTGATCAACTTAGGAAATGAAGGAAACTAAATCAACTTTAATATTTCCTTAATTTCCTTCATTTTTTTTTCCTGGAGAGAAGGAGAAATTAGGTTCTTTGGAGTGGTAAATGCTGCCTGTACTATTGTATATTGACTAAAACTGAAAACTAGGTGAGAAACTTTAGGAATTTTAAGTGCTTTATTTTCATGGTTTGTTGTGTGTTTTACTTAGCTTTGTTGCTGCTTTGTATACTCTCTGGCTGACTCATTCAGTAGAGCATGAGATGATGGTAACTGAAGGCAATCTGTTCACAGAACTTTGAAGTGAAAATCATAGTGTAATGAGTAAGTATTTGACCAAAGACTTTGACTTTTTGATCTGTTGAACAGAAAACTTTTATTCTGATATCTTTAGCTAACTAGGAGAGTGCTTTTGCTCCTTAACTTAAAAAGATGGACTCCCTTTCTGCAGCTGGTAGTTCATTTTTAGTATATTTTAAGGCTAACAAGACTAACAAAGTGCAGGGAAGATGGCAAGCTATATTTTGGGGGGATGTGGAGGGGACAAGACTTGGTTTCAAGGCGTGTTTCCTTGTTTTTCCAAATACAGTCAATTTCTAAAAAGTGTCAAGTCTGTTTCAACAAATGCCTAGCTTTCTGAATTCAGTAACTTCTGACTGAATCATCTTGATGGTTATTTTGTTGCCCTGTTTTCCAAATTGAAATATTTTTAAGACTCAAGTTTATTGGAAGCAATTATACTTTATTTTGCTGTACATTTTATTATAGTTTTTATTTCTGTACCAAATTTTACTGCTTCAAAAAAAAAATCCTATATAATGTGATGAGTCTAGGCAATTCAACATAAACTGTCAATACCAAACAAAATCTGATGTCCAAGACCTTGGGCACATGGTCCAGATTTAGGGCAGGCTACTGCACAGGCTCTAGAAGATTGTGGTGTTTTGATAAGATCTGTGTGATGAGGAGCCATTCTGCATTACACCTCTTTGCAGCCTCACTTGTGGTTTACCATGGGTTATAAATTAAATAATGGGAATGTATGGCTGAGGGGTAATAGTCCCCTGGCAGAACATTTTTGCAAGAAGAGGTAGGAAGTATCCCCATAGTTCCTTGCATCACAGACACCAGATGGGTTTAAGCTGCCTTGACCAAATCTTGATCTCTTGCTTGAGGTGAAATCTGTTCATTGCCTAGTTCCTGCTCTTATTGCCAGTTTTGAGGCTTTAATGCCTTAGGATTCGTGCAGGCTTCCACTCTGCCAACAGCTTGTGACATGGCACAGAAATCCGCATCCAGCTGATGACCAAGGACATTTCGCTGGGCCACGGATCAGCGGTAAGGGGACCTTCCTGAGGAGCTTCAGTGAAGAGGGAGAAGGTTTGCCCAGGCAGGCCGAGTAGCTGCCACTGCTAACCTGCCACCTGCGAGTGAAGAGGGCTGGGAGGATCCTTACGCTGGAAGGCTGGTGAGAGGCCTGGAGCAGGATGCTGTGCTGAGGGAACGGCAGGCTCACGGCAGCAACCGCACGGGCACTGCCGGTCTGGGAGGAAGCCTCTGCGCAACACAAGCGGAGGACTCAGTACAGCCCCTTGGAAAGCTGTTCCTAAGTCTGCCAGTCAGGGAGACAGCTGCAGTCCTGTGGGATGGTGAAATCAAAGACCGGCTCGTGGAAATGTGGGAGGAAAAGAGCTTGGACGGTCTTACTTTTCAGAAAATCTTTTCTTCCATAAAAATTGCCTTTTGGACATTCTCTTGTGTCAAAAACGTAATTTACCAAGTGTGTGAGAATGGAAAAGGGAAGGGAAAAATAATAAAGGCTTTCCTAAACAGCTTCCAAGATTTCCACAAAGGCAAGCTCCAGAAAACCCTGTGTCTTTGCTTTGAGACTGGTCTGGTATTGGTGGGTTTGCAGGGATGTGCAGTGCTCATATGCCCTGATGCTGCTGCTTAAAACGTGAAGTTATAATCAGGTTATCAGTGTTCGGAAAATGTTTGATAGCTCTGAGTTTGGCACTTTGATATGTGTAGGATGCTTGTTTGTCTGAAGGAACAACAACAACAGAAAAAAAAATCCACCAAGTGACGAGGCTTTGTAGCTAATTAAAATCAGAAAGTGTACTGAGCCGTTCTGGGGAGGAATATTTGGTTAGCTGAAGTTTGAGAATAAAAGTAAAATAGATTGCAGCTCCTCAGTGTGCATTTCAAAGCCTAGATGCAATATTCATTAAAGTTGTTCTGTGATTATGTAGTTAGACCTTTCCTTGCCCTAAGGTTTACCTTGGCTAGGGCACTTGCAGTTAAATGACACTGTGAAAATTACTGGAAAACATTAACATTAACTTGTTATTGTAAGCCGACATCATGCTGAGCCTGATGGGAAGCAAAAGGTATAAATAGCTTGTCCATATGCGTAAAGCAAAAATCTGCTGAGTTTCAGCATTAGTGTGATTCATTTATTTGCTGTAATTTAAGTTTCATGCTAAGCTATCTATGGTTCTGTGAACTTGTTTGCATAGCTTTAAAATGTACGTGATGCCAGTAGAAAACTCCATTTGGAGGATCATCAGTGGTCTAATACTGAAGGGCGCTGGGGGAATACTGTCTTTTTAATTTCTGTATGTTTTTGGTGGTATATCCTGTGTCTTACTGATACAGGTGTATTCCTTCCGCTGCATTTTCTGGGAAGAAAAACAAAATATAACAAAAAAACACTCCCGAAACATAATTGAGGTGTTGTCATCGCCCTCCCCTCCTCTTCCCCCCTGTAGAGCTTTGTGTAAGTGCTCACTCTCTGTGAGCTGGAACTTGAAAGATCTGAGTGAAATCTCTGCGTCCAGGGTGGTCTCCCTGTATAGATCACAAATAAATCACTTAACCTGTCTGTTTCCTTGGCCCTCCCTCTAAGTGCAGACACAACATGGCATTACATGCTAAGTCGATCCTTATTTCTTTTTCATTCGTGGAAACGGGGTGGAAGGGAGACGCAGCGTTGAGGAATGCGGCGTTCCTGAGGAGAAGTGGGGATCCCCCGAGGCGACGGCGCTGGCGGGAGCGCCCGGCTCTGCAGCCTGCTCCGTACGGCGCAGCTCGGCGTGGGGAATTCTGTTCCAGATGCTGCTGCAGTAATAACGGAGTTCGCTTCGCATTTCCTTTTGTGCTGCTGCCTAGCCAGCGAACCGACTCCGTTCAGCTGAACTGCTCATTCATTATGTTTACAGTTTGAATAACTGAATGGTGCTTGTGCTATGCCGATGGCTAAGAGGAAGCTGATGCTCAGCTTCTTGTGCTTTTGTGGCACACTCATAATTTTCACACTTATTAAAAAACAAACAAAAAATCCCTTTTTTCCCTCAGGTCTATAGAATTAACTATTACTGTATTTTTATTCACAACCTAAGACAATTCCATATCTTATTCTACAACTGCTAAACTCGATCTGTGAAACATGCTTGCCCGCATTTTAATTGGAACAACTTGTTTCTTTTATAAACCTGCCTTTATTAATTTTGGTGGAAGTGCTTGAAAGAAGGATGTTAAAAGCTTTACTTTCTCGTGAATAATAGTCTGGAATTCTGTAATTAGGTGATGAAACATGCTGACAAAACAAAGCTGAAATTATGGGAAAATTGAACCAGCTGTTGCTATAAATTATGAATAATATATACGACTCTCCTCATATAGACAGATAATTTCAGAAAATATCTGCAGTACAAAGTCTTACAATTCAGATTTCATATATGCATAAAAAGACAAATTCGCGGAAGCAAGTCATATTCAGACAAGGTAATCATATATGGCAATGTTAATCTGATCTGCCAGTGGTGAAATCACCGTTATAAAATTAAAGAATTCAAAGAAAGAAGCTAATAGATATGTAATGATGCTTGTAATAATCTGGTATATATGATAGAGGATGTAATATATAGTGTATAAGGATAGAGGCCTGTGAAAGCAAGGTAGTGGGTTCTGTAACATTTCATGGCGTTGAAACTGGCATGGCAATAAAATTAATAAACATCTGAAATTCCTTTTGAAACGGTTGTCATTTAAACATGGAACTAAAGGCAGAATATTTACTGTGTCCTCCCTGCTCCCCCCAAGAAAAAGTAAGAACATCTGCAGCTCCTTCCTTCCTCGTAAGTGAAGGAAGGTCTAAGTGAGGCCTGCGCTGAGCTGTTGCCCTCGTGGTGTTTCTTCACCTCTGCATGGCAGAACATGGATGAGGAGAAGACCAGGAGGCCTCACGTGAGACTCGCTTGGCGTTCACAGGTCGAGAGCATAAATCACTGCTTGCTGCACGTGCCTGTATTTACCTCTGCGTTTTCTCAAGCAGATCTTTTGACAGCATCAGCATACATTTTTCTTGCATCTCAGGTGCTGTTGTGACCCCATAGTTATTGCTCAGATTGGGGCTGAACCCGTTCTTCAGGAATTGAGAACAATTTATGTAGCTGCTGTACATTCCTAAAAAAAAAAAAGATTCTGCACTAGTTTTACAGTGTTATCCTGCAGCTTGTCTAAGTGCTTTTGTTTTTCAGAGTAGTGTCAGCTAGAGGGACTGTGTTCTTGTTATACTGGCTGGTGATAAAATATTAGGCACAAATATAAATTTGTACAGAGCAGGAGGAAATTGGAAGATAAAGTCCTCACATCAATCTATCTATAGAGAGATATCCTTTGGCACAACCTGGGGGGAGTTGAGGTTTTTAAACTTTGCTGTAATTAGCACACATGGATTGGTTTTGCACTTTCTTTATGTAGAGGAGGATTTCTTAAGGCTTTTTTTCTACACAGGAGATGATTATTTAACTTCGAACTTTTAATCATGCTAGCAAAATGCCTTCTTCTGTCACAGCATCTTGCCAGTTTCTATCTACATGGTTTTAGTTAAAACATGGAAAAAATTGTCTTGTTTTTAGAATACTGAGATAACTTGCAGATGTATTCGTCATACAAAAAGAATAACATTTTGTCTGCCTAAAACAAAAACCAAAAAAGTGGGAGTGGATTTTCTCCCAAGCATGTTAATACTCGGGCAAAAGGTTTTGACAGAGCCATTCCGAAATACCATATTTAGCTTAGTGCAATAATCTTCTTACTGCCAGTATTTTGCCAAGCCTTTTTTCTCTGTTCTTGTTACCTCAGTCTCCAGAGTTTGGCGAATGGTTCATTTTTCCGAGCTTACTGTTTGTGCAGCATTTGATTTCAGCTGGTGACACATCTGTATTTCGGGGAGCTAAATAAATGGTCCGTGCTGAGAATGTGCAGTACAGGGTGATGTCAGTTTGCTTGTCCCCCTCCCCGGACCACTGAGCTGCACAGGCAGAGCACTGTTCCAGCCTAGCCCTTAGGAATGTGAATGTTTATACTGTATACTTAATTTCATGCAAACATAGCTAAGGGCATGCAGGCAGAAGTTTTTATTGCTTCAGGTCAGCTTAGGGGGAGGAGAGCTTAACTTTTGCCACTTCATTGAAAAATCTGCAATTATGTAACTTTCGAAAGTGTTGGTGGAAAATCTGGCTCTTTAAGAAAGGGACTTTGTGCAGCCACATGTTGGGAGCTGTTTCCTTTAAATAGGAGCATGTGTGTATGCACCCAAAGTGTCACCCAATCGTTAATGCTACAAATTACTAGTTTTATGTTAAAAATTTGTGTTAATTTTATCTCTTTCAAACAAAGTGTGCCACAATAGATTAATTTTGTGGCTACTACGTAGTTGTGCTACGTTACGTTAGCAATGTCTTCATACATTTACAGGAGGAGTCTTGGTATCAGGAAAGCTTAAATGAGTGTACTGTACGACTATCAAGCTACCAATGGCATTTCACACATGCTGGTCGTGGAGGATTAGTGCAGATTGCTTGTTTGTTGCCTGCAAAATCCTAGCTTGTGCAAAATCCTGTAGAAAACTTCGAATAAAGTATGCCAACATAGAACTCGATTTTGAATTTAGTTCACTTATTCAAAAATCTTTGGCTAAAATGGTTTTCTTTTATGAGGAAAATTTACTAAGATCTGTGATTTTTGGTGAGGGGAATCTGAATAAATGATGGAAGTTTTGGACTGAAATGATGAGAAAAAAAAGTCAGTATTTTATATATACCAAATGTGAGACTGGGGTAAACTGCAGTAGTTGAACACGACCTTTGGTAAACACTGATTTTTCCAAGAGTGAATCAGACTCTTACATAAAAAATGAGATGTATTATGTGATTCTGGTGATAAATATGGTTCATGAGATCCTCTGTTTATTTATTTATTTTTAATTTTTTTTCCATCTGAGTAATAGAGTTTACAGTTCATCTGGAGACCGAAAGGCAGAGAAGTTCTGCATGCATTTTTGATGCTAATTTTTTTTTAACTGGACTAATTTAAAATCACAAATCAATCTATTTAGTATGTGCAGTATTAGCTCTTTCAAGATCTTTTGCTTAAACAGTCAAACTACTTAGGTTTTGTGTGGATTTAGAAGGGATGTGCCTTGGGAGCTGTTTTCAAAGCTGAAGTGATCAAATTAATGTAAGCTTCTAGGAAAAAAATATAATAGCCTATTCACAGGTGTGAGACAGATTTTATATTATTGCTTAGAGGTAAATCCCTTCTCATTCCTGGAAGTGAGCGTAAGTGTAGAAGAACAAAATTAGAGAGATTAAGGCACAAAATGATTTTCAATTAGCAGAGGATATAAAAGATGATGGGAGCTTCTACATAGACATTATTTTCCTTTTTCATCCCCTTTCTTCATCATAATCTACTTAACATGGGTTAAGGGCAAACTGCAAAAAAGACAGAAACTAGTAGTTAGTGTCAATCTTGTGCATTGATTTTAATGAAAAGGTTAACTTCAAGTAGGTACCTGCATGAACCATTTTAGTAAGGGGACAGTTGTGTAGGCAAGAGTAGGCTAAAGAATAGGATTTGAAGTAGAGAGGTCTGGTGAAAATCATGTCTGAATTAGTCATTAGCTGAAATAATCACCTGGAAGAACTCTTGAAGAGGGAGGATATGTTTAAGCCTTGGAAGAAGATCCTTAATACATAAAACTATATAAAAAAAAACCTATGCAATGGCCCAGGGGAAAGAGGGAGAACTCCTCTTGGAGGAATGATTAGCCATAGCAGAGTTTCAAAGTGAGAAACGGCTTTAAGAATAGTCAATTACCTAAATAGTTCAGCACCTGGGCCTGTTTCCTTATTGAACTTTTGTATGATCTACAAATATGGAGCATCATTGCCATGTTGGTAAGCTTGTGCTCTGCAACAGTGCATGTTCAGAACAGACCAGTATTCAAAATGGGTTGAGGAAAGCTAGAAAGTTGGTTTCCTATCAATAAAATGATGCTCAATACAGAGAACCTCAGAGGATTAAAAAAAAAAAAATAGAGAAGGGGCAGATTACTTTCCAGAATCTCTTGCACGCATAGCAGCTGTTAGCCCAAGAAGAAGAGAGTTTATTTCATTATTGCTGCCACAGGGGACTCGCTGGAGCTCTGTGTTCTGTAAGTACCTCACTTGGAAAAAATTTGAGCCAGCTGAATGGAGTCCTGAGAACAGTTGTTTTCCTGGTCCATGAGGGCAAAAGTCGAGGGTGGGTTTTGAATGTGAAACACTAGAAGAGGTTTCCTATGAGTATTCTGGAAACTACATTGGCCATTTCCAAGAGCAGGACAGTCAGGCACGTGTTTGGTCTTAGTATGTTAGACCCTACCTCGGTGTTTATATGGATTCAATAGTCTCTTGTTTTCTCTCCTGTTCTGTGTATAATTCTTATGATTATCTGATACTACTGCAGCTGTTTTTCTAAATGAATAATTTTAGGAAAAATAACCCAGATGAAATTGTGTCAAGTTAATGCTATACGGATGTACTTGTGTTTCCAAAACAAGCAAACAAATGCAAAAAGAACCCCAGAAGCCAGTAGCAAAGGAGACCAAGATCTGAGATACAAAAATGTGAATATGAAGATTTTTCATTTTTTCCCAAATGAGGTGAAAACTCCAGCTTCATGAGTTAGTCATAAATTGTCCCTTTTCAAGTGTGAGATGCCAATACTCTCACAAATGAAGTGTTTTAATATAAAATGCTCGTGTGTGTGTGTGTGTGTGTGTGTATGTATTTTTATACATGGCTTGATAATATCTCAGTTCTAAAGCTCCCTAGGTCCTAGATTCTGAGCGTGACCAATCTAAAGAAGTAATCATTGGAGCATCTGCTCTTTCAGTTGGTGTAGAAATACTGCCAACTCTATCAATGCAAGCTACCTGTGTAGATTAATAGATTTAGGATTTTGAGGCTTTAAGGCAAGTTGCACAGAGAGAGTTGACTTCCATTTTGGCCACTATTTTGGCTTCCAATTTATGCCTATATAAAACTCTCCTTACCTTGAGTAAGAGGATGCCTTTCGGTGTAGTTACTGCACGATATGCTTTGTATAGAAACTACATCATGTAGCTGTTCCCTTGCATCGTGGATGGTACAGGTAAAGCCCAAGTAGCACGAGTGTGCTCACACATAGAGAAGGTGAGTACTATGGGGGCTGGTTGCAGAGTCCCTTCCCACTGCTGGAAAGCTCTTCCTTCCCAACAGTCCGTTGGTGTCGGCTTCCGTACATCATCCTCTGTTTGCTCTTCATGCTTGTGACCCAGTTGGCTATATAGCTTTTTTTCCTAATGCCTGTGTATTCAATACTGCTTGGAAAATTTGTTTTTAACTGGCAGAGGAAGGTCACTAAGAAAAGGCATTATTTGGTTTATTTATCGGTTTGGCAAGAAAGCTTTAAAGACTGTGTTTTCTCTTTTGGTCTTTAGAATTTCTTCCTTCAGGGTGGCTAGGAAGTGACTGAGAGTCTCCTGTGTGAAACTCAGAAGGAGACAGCACAGTCCGGTGCTTCCACAGCTCCAGTGTAAGCAGCTCAGTCTCTTCTGTCCTTGGAAGGAAAGGGTATAAGCTGCTTTTTTCTATGTGAAACTCAGGCATCTGTTATGTGCGACTGGAGTCCTGAATGAAAGATCTCTGGGACAGTACTAAAGATACTTCTGTGCTACTGTACACTTCAAAAGAAAAAAGCTATGTAAAGGCCTTAGCAAATTTTCTCTGGGATTCAGGTAACTAAACATCCAAATTTTAAGTGTGAGCCAGCTTTGGCAATCACAGGCATTTGATGCCTACTACTGACTAAAGGGTCAACTATATTTATTTCACCGTGGTACTCTGCATCTTTTACTTTTGTAATGCAGAAAAAATTCTCTTGCAACATATGAATAGTGCAGTCAGTAACTCAAGAATTGTAATTACCTTTGTGATGGAAACAGACTTCTTGCAGTTCCCTTGCATAATTTTAGTAACTTCTTATGGTTAATATATGCTGTCTCATTTGTATATGCTGTAGCTTGGAAGAAGATTCTTTCGGCAGCAGTTTTGTCTTAGGTGGCATTTCCTTTGCTGCAGCTTTTCACCCTTTCCTACTTCTTTGCTTGTATAACACAGATAGCTCTGTGCATCCTGTGTGCAAGGTTGCTGAGGTGCTCCCTGGACAGTTGTGCTGACACTACTGAGTGGATAGTACAGGAATAAGCTTGGAAGTCGAGGGATGCTTAGCTGGTGCCATGCTGGGAAGAGTGGTGCTCCAGGCGCTTCGCTGAGGCTGACATCTTCCAGAACTTCTTAGGTGTGCTTGTTCATTTACTTTGAAAAGTTACTGTTAAAGAATAGGCAACTTAAGGATTTCATCTCTTTGTTCTTAGGCAGGCGAAGAGCACCATGAAGGAAAGAATTCAGAACACCAAAATAGAAAGCACAGTCTGTAAAGTTTTTTGGTTATACAATTAACAAAAAATAATTCCTGTTCTTCCTGTGTCTTCCTCCTTCTTCAAGTGCACAGCTTGAGTAATGGTTGTACATTTTGCGTTGTTTGCAGCTTAGTTATTTGAAGGAAAGGCAATGACTAGAAACTTTGAATTCAAAAGTATTTCCACAGCAATTTTCAATTTTCTTTTTCTTTTTTTTGGGGGTTACTTAGGTTTTTCACTTGCTGCAGTCATACTTGGAATCAAAACAGCACAGTAATTCAGACTTTCAGGAGGGACTGACTGACATCATTACCTCTGTAGGAACCAAACTGTGGTTGGCCAAAAGGTAAGCTAAAATACTGAATATATGTTCATATATATATATGTTACAAATGTATTGAAAATGTGGTAGAGTTTTTTTTTTCCCTTGTGGACATATGTATTTCTGTGGAATTGTGTAAAATTTAGTCATCTTATTTGCTGCTTTTTAGTCCAGATGTTTTATCTTTTTCAAATAGTTTGGAGCAAAAACCTGAGTCTATTTTATCTCTGTGCTTTATCATTTTTTATTCTTTTCTTAGTTTATTCTCATTTATAGACACCTAATGATTGTCTAGGCATTAAAAAGGGGGCAAAACAAAACTCAGTGAAGCTACTTAGAGAAGTATCATTTAGAAAAAAGGATGGCCATATAATTAGGTTATGATGACATTTTTCTCTATTTTAATCTTTATTTAAAAAAAAAAGTTGAAAAATGTCACAGTGAGCAATTGTTGAAACTAATGACATCTTAAACTAGGGGGAAGCTGTTGTGTGTGTGTGTGTTGGTTCTAGTCATATTTGCCCCCAAAATGATATTGTATGTCTGGAAAAGACCAAGAAAAGGATGGCTTCCAGGTATGGAAGCTACTCAGTATAAGGAATGACTAAGTAAACTAGGACTCTGTGGCTTGAAAAAGTGACTGCTGAGGAGCCATAAAACAGAGAGCTCTAAAATAATGTATGTTTTTATACGATGCATGAATTAGGAACATCAACTGATGCTAACAGGTGAGATGTTTAAAATGGAAAAAAAAAGTAGCTCCTTGTTCCACGTCATTCATATGTTCCTTCCCTTCAGAAAAAGAAGAAGTCTTAACAGGAAATGATTGGTAATCTCCATCTGGTTCTTAGGCCTTTCTCATAAGGACATAACTTAGTGTCACAGACAATGCACTAGGGTTGTTGTTTGAAAGAGGACCGTATTATAGGGACATACATTATTAATCTGAAATGGGTAAAAAGTTACAATAAAAAGTTACAGGAAAGTAATGTGTAAATTTGGAATGGGGATTTACTTGCAAAAGTATGCTGTCCTGATATTAGGCTTGCTTGCACTCAGTCTTCATTTTACATTTCAGTGTCAGTTTTACAGTTTTTCCTGCCTTTCTTTGAGCTACCTGTTTCCTTTTTACTATGGGACATCTGCTATGAGGGACACGTATTTTTACTTGCAAGATTTAAAATTTTCAAGTAGTTTTTAAAGAATGATCATATGTATATCTGGAAGAAAGATTATCTTTCTTTATCTGCTTGTAGCACTGTCTGTTTTGGGGAGGTCTTGTGTGTTTGTGTGGTATGTATTTTTTCTTATTGTTGCTTTCTGGCCTTGAAAAGGGAAAAATACAAAAAAAAAATCTTGTATTAATATATATTGGTGTTAAAAAGCTTGGCAATGTATGGCATGTACATATGAATCTCTTCCCTTCCTCCTATCCATGCCCAGATGTCTGAATTTGCTTTAGGGAAAAAAATATTAGCTCACTCTTTCCAGGAAGTCAAATCTTTTGAAATAAATCAAGGGTTTTATTAATTTATATTTTCTGTCTGTTGTTGAGTAAGACTTATGGGATTGATTGGGTTATGGCTGTTTTATTTTCCGTTGTAGAATCTCTGAAAGTATCAGAAGAAAAACACCTAATTTCCCCATTCTTTACTTTTGTACATCCTCGAGATACTTTTTTTTATTATTATTATACAAAAGTACTATTTCTGTTTTGATATTTGGATGAATTTGAGAGATTTCCTCAAGTCCTCCACTGAATTCTGAAGGTAAAATTTGAAATGTTTCACTTCCCTTACAGGTTTATCGTTACTGTGTTTTTCCTGCAAGTATGTGGGTGCAGGATGTTTGAGTAGAAAAGAAATAGAAAAATATGTGAAGTCTGTTTTGTTGGAGGACTGAGGTGATGGAAAGTAGTCTGGTAAAAGCTATAAAAATAGTACATCAAGCTAAGCCTTTGAAGAAGTTCAAAGGTCTTTCATATGGGCAAAAAGAGTAGAGTCTTTTTCTAGCTCAATTGCATACCAAGGATTTGCAAGGCTAACTGTACTTCTGCTTTATAAATATAGAAAGCTAAAAGTGTACCTTTTGGAGCTGCTAAGTTGATAGACAGAAGTCCCAGAAATATCCGTCTTGTTCCATTATAGCCTTTGGCACGGCAAAGTGTTAGTGTTGGAAAACCGGTGCAGCCTCGTCATTGCACAGCTTTGCTGTAGGATGCAGTGTAGGTGGTTTGATTTTCCCCCGTCCCTCTCCTTCATTCTTACTGGTGACAACAGGAGGGGCATCAGACTTCAGGTTCTGCCAGCAGTCACACAGTGTGCACTGTTACCTGCTACCACATCTCACCGAGAGCTCGTCTGCACGGGGACGTTGGCTTGTGAGAAGGATGCTTGCTTGAAACTCCGCGGCAGTTTGGGTGGGAGAGGGCTCTGGACAGAGCCAGCTGGCTTTCCCTTTGCGGTGAATTGCTGGCTGGTCTGTGCTGGATTGCCTCTGGTGCTCACCTTGATAATCCAAATATCCCACGCTCTGCTGTGCTGCGGCTCAGCCCTGTGCCTTCTGGATGGGACTACCAAAAACATCCATGGGTAGTAGGATGTAGGGGCACAAGATGCAAGCTCACATAACCAGCAAAGTGATTCCAGGTGTGGCTTCAAAACCAGATTCATTTCCCACTGAGATTTTTGCTACTCACTCTAGAATAACTCATCTATACCTCTGCTTTGAGCAAGGGGAAACTCATGTGCATTTTATATTGCTACAGAGTACTGTGACCTGCCGAGCTGGTGGCTGTGGCATTCCAGCAGACCTGTAGCATCCTCTTCTCCATGTACTTTTGTCAGTGTTTCATAAATGACAGCAGAAAGGCAAGTGGCCTTACTCCCTTCCTGGAAGGTTGAGTAGAGCTTGGGCTTCCAGTTTCACAGATACGAGTGGCCTCACTGTTGTGTCCCACTCTTGTGGCTCAGGGAATGAAGCCTGAACAGGCCTTTATTCCCCTCGCTGTCTGGTAGGACAGACAGTGATAATTTCTAATGAGCAGATGACTACAGACAGAAAAAATGTTTTCGGTGGTTATGGAGGCAGCATGGCAGTCACCAGAGGTGTAAGGTCTAACCTGACAGCAAATTTGACTCTGGGTTCTCGCTGGGGCTAGTGGATTTGGATCGAGCTCATGGCCGTGCTTGGGGCGAGGGATAGGGCTGGAGAGTGATAGAGCGCAGTGATCCTCATGGAGGTGGGCTACAAAGGCCATCCCAAGTGACATGAGGGACTTGGAGTCTGCTCCTAACCCAAAATTTGTTTCTGCAACTTCAGTGGGGCTGGTAATTTAGTGTCCCAGGCAGGTCCGAGGTTAGGATTAGGATTTGAGAGTGATAAATCATAAAGCCCTGTGTGGAGTGGGGCTGCAAAGAGAATGAAAAAGGATGTGAGGAACTCAGCAAATCTCCTGCTACGGCAGTCTTTGCTTCTGGGCCTTCATTGTGGTTGGTTGTTTGGGCTCCTCACCACACACAAACAGTTTGGGCTGGGTTAGGGTAGGGGCAGAGGCAGGGTTGTGAGAGTGATAAAGCGCAGAGCCTAGTGTGGAGTAGGGCTACAAAGGGAATGCAAAAGAGCATGTGGGGTTACAAGATAACTCTTCCTGCTGCTCTTTTTTCTCTCTGGGCCTTCACTGGGGTGGTTGGTTATGGATCGCATCCGCAACCACAGTTAGGGTTGTGAGAATGATAAAGCATAGAGCCCATAATGGAGTGGGGCTACAAAGAGAATGCCACAGTACTTGCAGGGCTACATGGTATCTCTTCCTATGGATCTTTTTATCTCTGGGCCTTCATCGGCAGTGGTGGTTTTGGGTCCTGGCCACAACAGCTCTTGGGGTTAGGGTTGTGAGGGTGATGAGGCCGAGAGCCCCTTGCGCAGTGGGGCAGCAGAGAGAATGCAGAAGGACTTGTGGGGCTACACTAAATCATCTGCTACGGCAATTTTTGTTTCTGGGTCTTCATTGTGGTTGGTGGTTTTGGGTCCTGGCCAAACCAACCATTTCAGCTAGGGTTAGAACTAGGGTTAGGCTGGGAGAGTGATAAAGCTTAGAGCCTCTCGTGGAGTGTGGCTTCCAAGAGAATGCAAAAGGAGATGCGGGGTTACACGATACCTCTTCCTACAGGTCTTTTTGTCTCTTAGCCTTCATTGGACTTGGTGGTTATGAGCTAGGGTTAGGGTTGGGAGAGTGACAAAGCCCCACGTGCAATGGGATTGCAAACAGAATGCCCAAGTCCTTGCTGGGCTTAGGGTTAGAGCTGGGAGAGTGGTGAAGCGTTGAGCCTCCTTCAGAGAGGGCTGCAAAGAGAAGGACAGCCAGGGCCATGCCAGTCCTGTCCCGCCACAGCCGTTGGCTCTTGGCTTTTGTCTGGAGTTGGTCCATTGCTGTATCGGTCATGTCCAAGTTCAGGCTTAAGGTTAGGGTTTAGAGAGTGATAAAACCTAGAGCCCACTTGGAGGAGGGCTGCAAAGAAAATGTCAAAGGTCTTGCAGATCTCCACCAATTCTCCTGCTTCCGCAGTATTTTTCAAAGTTAAAAAGGTGGAGGGGTGACAATGAGAGCAGAGGGCCTGAGAGAAGTTTGTATACTGCTGTGTCTAAATACCCAACCGTATAAACTTTTGAGAGAGATAAGAGCTGTTGAATTTCATTTGCAGTGCAGCCTTAGGAGGAATTTTTCATACATGAGCTGTAAATAAATGCACACTGGATGCTCCAGAAGAGAAGTGAAATTTCAGACATTGCTCATACAGGTAAGCAGAGTGAACAGCCTCTATAACTGTTATAGAGCTGGTGCATTTATATTTAGAGTAATACAACATTAGATTAACACAGCAGTTTGGTCACGATGATGTACCAGGTCCTCTTCTCTGCTGTTGCATCTGCTAGGTGGTTACATCAGTGTTTGAATTAGGAAAAGTCACACGTCACTATAGCTTTCACTGTTTCACTCTGTACATTTTCACTGTTGGGAGGTAGGGGGCAGGCATCGGGGATGGAGAAGGAGAGCAAAAGAGCAGGAGTGAAAGTAAGGGCGAAGGAGCACCCTCAAGGATGAGCAGGGTGCATGAGGAAAAAGAGCATGAGTGAGAAAGAACGGAAGGAGGCAAGTGAAGCCCTTTACAGAGTTGGAAGCAGGAGGGAAGAAGGAAGAAAAAATTCAGTGTTGCTTCCCATCAAGATCTGTCCCCAAAATGCTCCGTTCTATTATGGATCAGGATAGCTCAGTGGGGAGAGATTCTGTTTTCCTCCATTCTTGCTAGCTTCATTGTCCCGTTGCCTCAGCATCAACTCTGCTCTCTGCTCCCCTCGGTAAGCAGCGGGGTCTTGAAACTCCCTTGTCAGTGTTCTTGGCGTCCCTGAGATGGAATAATTTTGCCGTGTTGAAACGTTGAGTTTGCTCCCTTCATATGACACACGTGTTTTCTGGCATCACGGGCAGCCCTAGGTGTCCAGCTGTCTTCCTGGAGAGCCAAGGATATCTGGAATTTCCTGATACACCCAGAAATACCTACTTGAATCAACACGTTAGATCAGCTAACTGAGCTCCTCTACAGGAAAGGAAAGACAGGGACAAACAGCACCAAAGAGTAAAGGCCATAGCTGGACAAAAGTGCTGCATGTCACTGTTTTTTGTAGCTAACATAGGTAGCATTTTTTTAATAGAGAATTGAATGACTCTGTAATCTACAGGTTCTTATCAGCCAGCCCAGATTCCCCCTTGGTTTAGTGTCTCATACCTGTCTGCTTCATGTTCAAGCAGGTATTTTCATTTTGAATCAGTAAGGTAGAAAAACATCCTGCAGGACGTCCAATATGGTCAAAAATAAGCTAAGAAATAACACACACACAGGTGGATTGATGAGTAGTTGGTCTGATTTGACTAACCAATAGAGAGTTTTTGCACAAGAAAGCATTTTTTTTAATTATATAGAGTTAGTATAATAAAAGATGCTGTTTCTTCTGACAAACTTAGTAAGCTGGTTTGAGTTCTTGTTCAACAACATCAGCCAGCCTCCTTTAGAGTGGCATAACACAAGACATGAATGTAAATTGAAGATGACAAGTTGGCCACCACAGTAGGAACAGTTTCATTGCAGATAACATAGAACCCACTCCTTGTATTTTAGCTCTCCTTGTTTTTCTTTCTTTATGTGTCATAAAGACGTAATTCACCAGTGAAGAATGCAGCAATTCATTTAACCTCCATGCAGTATTTACACTTCATGCATCAGGTGCCTTTTTTTCATCATAATGAGACATACTGGGAATTCCAGAGCCATGAAGATTTATGGACTTCAGGGCTCTACTGGCAAAATATAGAGCACCATGAACATACTCTCAAAACTTTCAGATTAATTAAAATCTCTAGAGGGTTGATGAGTAACAATTTTAGTTAAAGAGAGCATCATTCTCTTGCATCCATCATTCCCATGGGGACAGCAATAATGTAGGAATTAAAAAAGAAAGCAGAAAAAAGTGTCTGACAAAGGAATTATAAAATACTAATCTTTAAGTTTTCAGGCTTTACCAGACACTCAGCCTCCCAGAATTTATGTTTGAGTCAGCTTACAACAATTTTTTTTCATACTGTGTTTCTAAAATAAAGAGCATCTTCAGTTAAAATAAAAAAGTAAAATTAAAAGTGAAGGAGAACATCATGTCTCAGGGAATAATTGATATATAGGTAAGCAGTCTGTCCTCCAGAACACTGTTAGTGACTCAGGTCAAACTGTAACCCAGTTTCTTCCAAATATTTAGGTATAAGATTATTTGCGTGCATGGAGAGCCCCACTGAGGCCAGCTTAAGTTACGTTAAGCCCAGGTGTGTATCTCTAGGGGAACTGGGCTGTAGTTTCACCAGAAAAGCTTGTCATAGTGTTGCAGTAGAGCCCCAAATACATCAGCTGCAGCATGCTTGTTTCTGACAAGCAGCAAAGGTGAAGCCAAAAAACGTCCCCCAACACAGCTGAGAGAGCAGAACAGAGATGCAGACAACTGTTGAGAAGAGGTGATTTAAACCAATGCTAGATGGAACAGCTGAGGTTTAAAAATACAGCTGGGAATCATAAGTTGGGAATTACCACCCAAAATGAGGAGAGATTAATTGAAACACACGTAGCTTCTCAGCAGAATTACCAGAAAATTCGTTCATGTGGTTTGTTAATTAATTGTTGGTACTTTTCCTACCCTTTCTGTTTTAATTCAAGAGGAAACTTCTTGTTCCAAATTCCATGTTGCAACAATTCTCTGTGAGAGAGAAGTCATTTCCAATGAAAAATGAGCTAGTTGCACTAATTTTCAAGAGTCACAAAATACAAGGACATAAATATTGTGTGGATGCATCTTCTTAAAATAACCATATCTGTCGATTTCTAAAAGGAGTTTATGAACAAGAATCTTAGATGTGTATGACTTTCTGGACCAAGTATCACACGGCATCATTTTGGTACATCTATCTACATGGAAAACAGGAAAATGAAAAAAATAAGAGAAGTCAGCAAATTGCCTCTGAATGATGTTTTAATCAGAGTTAAGCACCTTAGGATCTGTGTTCTTTCCCATGTTAGTCTGTTCCAGATTAAGATGAACAGCACATGTCAAGAGCACCTGAAATAAAATTGAAACATCTGTTTTGCCTTGAATTGTCTCATCATATTATAAGTAACAGGAAACTTTTATTTGTCTGGCTTGGTTTGTCTCACTTCTAGGGGTGACTAATGTGTGCCATAACAAACAACTTAATCACTTAATAGGATGAATGCAATTATTTCTTTTCCTGAGAACAGCACCACTGGCAGTAAAAAGTAAGCTAATAGAATGAACAACAAAGGATCAATTAAAAAATTGGAATGTGTCAAAGCTTTGTGAATTGTATATGTCATCATCACTGTAGGTATGTTAGATAGTAAAATCCATCTTGAATTCACGTAAGCCTTGCTCGCTCAGTTTATACACAGAGAAATGCTTTTCTAGGGAATTACACTCAGGAAATTTAAAATCCAGTGAAATCTCCATGTTTGTCCAAAATTTCAATTTGATTTGCAGTCTCTTCCTGGGAACATGTAAGCAATTCTACCTTAAAGAAAAAGTCTTGATGACACTTGTAGCTTTTCAATTTCTAGTTAAAAGTCTACTAATATTTTAATCCAGTTTCCTGGTGTAACTTCATAATTTCAGTCATGACAATGTGGTCTTGGTGGGATTGGTACAGTGCAGGAATAGTGTGGATCTGTCATGATCCTTTCTCTTGTATTGTGCAATCTATTTTTCATCCTTCTTACATGTGTCTCTGCTGCTTGCTTGCGTAAGGAAATAGGATATTCATCTTCTGCTCATGAATAAGTGATCTAGTAGTGCAGAGATGGAATAATTTTCCAGTATTCTTGTGGAGGTAAATTCTCAGAACATTTTGAGAGTTCCACTTGCAATGCTAAACAGGAGACATCCTTCAAAAATCCCTCAGATTCATGAAAGTAGGTAAGAGTTGATACTGCTTCAGGTAAAGACTTATTTCTTTATCTCTTAAATCTTTCAAGATCTTAAAATAATCTTAAAACTTAATTACTTCTTAAAGAGTTCTTCAAATCTAAATAGCTTTTCAAGATGACATCATCTCTTACAAATAGTGCTTGGAGAAGTAGTGCGTTCTTAAGTTTCTTAAGGAAAGTTATCACGCATTGCTAGATCTATTTGTTCTAAAAAATATGTACTTACTGTGTGTTCAAATGACCTATAGTATTAATAGTTAGTTGTGTCATCATATAACCCTGACAAATTGTACAGAGCTCATCCTGCTGTTCACATGAAAAGGCCAGAACTAAATTATTATGTGAAGTTTCGTATTAAGATGCATGCTTCCAAGAGAGGTCCAAACTAAGAAATTAATCTTGATTAGAAATATACTTAGTTATTTGCTTATTAAAACATATTAAAAATCTAAAACATTTTAAACTAGCTTGTTTGAACATTTGTGCTAGTCCTGGCTGGACAGCACTTGGTATGATAAGCTGCACTGCACTTGATAGATAGCTTAGAAAATACAGAGCAGTTTTCCTCATTATTCACTTCTCTCTGTCAGAGTATTTTGGAGCACTGATGAAACCTCTTCAGCACCAGCAGCATTAAAAGAAGGAGCAGGGTGAGAGGGCGAATGCTTCAACCAGTCACTAGCAGCTGTGTTTGTCCCTCAGTTTCTCAGGATTTTCACTTGTGCCCCCCTCAGTAGAAGACAACTTGGAGAGAGACCAGAGAAAGGTTGGACTGGAGACTTGGCAAGCCAGGTTTATGGGAGCAGCACAGGAATAAAGCTGCTACCCCAGGCTGCCTGGCTTGAAACAGGGGGCTTTGCTGGCAGCAACTCCAGGGCTCTGGAACAAATTCCTGTAGGAAGCAAGGACTAGCAAAAACAGTATCAATTGTCACTTAGAGTACAAACCCACCCTTCCTTTGTCTTGCTTTCCAAAAAACCCAATCCTATCAAAATAAAGCACTCGTACTAAGTATCTAGTTCTTTATGTAGGGAAGCAACAAGCCAAGTAAAGCGGATGCTAGTTGCCTCGTGTACCGTGCAATTGGTAGGTAGTTGTATGAAGCAAGAACGGGACTCCTGCAAAAGACATCTGCTTGCCTGAATCTCCCTTGCATCTCAGGCCTTTTATGTGGTTAAAACCGCCTCTCCTCCTGTCACTACTAAATTGCGAGGGTAGTTCCACTGAATGATTCTGAAAGGGCTCAGTTTGTTTCCGGATCAAAATCACTGTTTTAGAGGAGTTTCTAAATCAAGCTAGAAATCAGAATCATGTGCGCAGAGCATGGCAACGTACTATCTTTTGAGCTGAGATAGTATGGTAAATGTCGTTCAAGAGGCGCTGCTACTGTGCCAGTATTAATGATTATTACTCTAATTACATGTTCGGATAAAACACCTTACTCAAAATTCAGTGCCAAGGTGTTATAGGTGTTTAAGCAACAACAGAAAAACCACTGATGGAAAGATCTGAGGATTTGCCTGGAGGCTTATACATAACAGCCACTCTGAGCCATGCTAAATGTAACCAATGTGGTATAAAAGAAAAAAAGATTGGACAGTACTTCATACAGTTGTCACTAGCACTAATTTAAACCACGCTATGGAATAAGCTATTTAAGTAGGCTTGTTGATCTACTTTTTAATCCCAACATTGAGGAAAGAAAAGAAGATAAACAGTAGCTTAGGAAGCACAGGGCTATTTATGAGTTTCCACAACAGTGCTTCGTGTTACTAGTTTCTTTCCCACTAAACATGGGTTGACAGTGAGCTATAGGGTGTTATGAGACAGAAAAGCATTTTAATTCATTATAGCCTTGACATCATCTGACATTCTGGAGATCATTTTCACCTATATTCAGTCTTTTCTCTGTTCTCTCAATCATTTCCACTTAAAAAGAAAGAGACTATCTGAAACAGAAAAAGGAGCTTGGCACTAGACAGTACTATTTATGGATGGAGAAAAGTGACTTTGCCTCATTGAATTTTGGCATAAAGATTATTTCTCAAGATCAGTTTCAAATAATTATTCATTTCTTTGTAGTCTGTATTCCAAACGTGTATTTTTAGTTCTCCGCTTGATCTGTTATACCATGTACAGGTAAACTCAATTCCAAAATATTTTTTAGGATAGCAGTCATGTAGATATGAGTTAGAATAACTTGCTTTAACTACTTATTGTTAGGTGTGTAATCATGGCAGGCTAAACTCTGTGATGAACTAAGGGGCCACAGTTTAGGATGCAACCAGCTGTTGTGTCCACTCGTCCACTGCTGTGTTTAAGTGACACAGTACAAGGAAAAAGTGCAAAGGAACAGTTGTGCTAGGGCAGTCCTTGTCTTTTGATGGTAAAGGGGTAAAAAAGGGGGGGACCTGAGGTAAGAGAGGTGAAAGAAATGTAATTGTTCTTTGTTAATATGAAAGTTATCTGATATGACCTAATAAAGGTCATATCAGACCCAGTACTGTCCATGAGGACCACATTCCTCATGAACAAATCTAGGATGAAAGCAGTTATAGGACTGAAAGAAAAGTTTCTCTGAATAATGAGTTAAACATAGTGTCAGTCTGATTTTTTCCAGAAACCTATCTTTGGCAAAGAGGGAACACATGGCACCTAGTTTGGGGCACAAATTCCTTAGTGGTGGGTTTGCTTGAAGCCCATAGAATTTAAGTATTGTGAAGATGAGCAATGACTTCCCCCAAAGGATGTAAGGGAGGACATTTTTACCTCTGATCATCATGAAGTCACAGTCAAACAATTGAGGCAAGCAAGGGGTGCAAAAATATAAGATTAGAAGTCAAGCATTAATAAAACTAGAATGTCAGATAATTTATGCAAGAGTTGACAAAAGAAAGATGGGAGGAAGAAAATGTGTTTTTTTTGTTTGTTCTTTAATCCATTCTCTAAATGAGGTGGAGAATGGCAGTCTTCTGATTTTCTCTAGCTTTTCCTTTTCACATTTTTGTTTGTAATATCAACAAATATCTAGCAAATTGGGAAATGCAAGTAACTATGTCTGTTCATTTGTGGCCTATATGCACTATGTATCCATTCTAAACTTTTGAAAATAATTTTAATGATTGAGCCTATGAGTGTGGTAATTGACTGACCAGGGTTCATCAGCTGCAGCAATCATTGATGTGTTGACTCTTAGCCAATAGCAAACATTAAGGGAAAATGATTATTTTTGTCCTGTTTTAATTGAAGGAGAAGCAGTCAGATAAGCAGTGATAATTTAGTAATCCACACTTACTTAGAGGTTTAACATGTATTTAAGTACATCCTAGGATGTAAGATAAAACTTAGGATGTTTGATAGAACATTTGACTGTCGTTCCTAAGTATGTGTCTAACTTGAATGTGGGCATTCAGGGAATATGAAGAATTGAATAAGTTTGTTAAAGATGTGTTTCAACTTTCAGAGTAGGCATACAATACGTGCAATTGCCATTTTTGAACATAAGCTCTTAATCATATCCACAAATATATTTCCAATAAATAAGCAAAAGAGCTTTAGTAACATCTGCTTTACAAGATGAATTCATCCCTGATGTTGATTGTGTAAAATTTAGTAGATTTGCACATGGGATGAGTTTGACCTCTCAAAATTTTAAGATGGTGTAAAGGCATCACATACGGCTCTCATTAAGAGAAGAAACAAGAAAGCATACAGAATTATTTTATCAAACCAGCATACTCCAACAACAACAACAAAACACAACCTTCCAGTGTCATTCACCAAAGGCAGCCAGAGAACAAGTTATTTTTTTTTTCTTGATAGCTGAAACTCAGAATATTCTTGGTAGTACTGCTAGGGAAATAATTTGTGTAGCTTCCTTTTGAAGCGATAAATTCCCTGCCCTCCTCAGGGCAACTAACAGCAATGTGGAGGTCTGGCTTTGGTGGTGGTAGAAAAACTGAAATCACCAGAACAGCAACTTCCACTTCGGGGAAGCTGCTTGCTGTGGTGCAGGGCAAACTCATCTTACAGAATGGGTTAGGGGGGCTTTTCCTGTGGCACTTTCTCCAAGAAGATGCCAACAACGCAAGCAGACAAGCAGATGCACTGTTATAAGATGCTTGTATTTATATGAGGGTGTTCCTGTGCTTCCAGGAACTCTGCAAGCGTTACTTGTTAGTGTTGGCTTTATTATTTTTTAAAATGATTTCCATTAACATGTAGGTCTGTTGGCTGTGATGTTCAGTGATGTGTTGGTTTTGTATTACATGGTTAGAAATGTTATGGCCAAAGTTTAATAATTAAATCAATAATTAATGTCTCCTCAAGAAGACCAGAGGAAGGTCGTGCATCTTTTGATGTTGTTGTTTCAGTGCTGCATGACATGGGCTCTGAGAGAAAACAGATCAACGTTTGAAGTGTGCCTTCAGCTCGAATGTACCCCAAAACAACCCTAGTTTTTTACAATAGTGAATCTGAAGCTATAACCAAAAGACTGGGAGATGTATGTGTTAATCAGCTGCTAATTGTGTATGGCTGCATATCAGCTGCTAATTGTGTAAGCTTTGTGGCCTCCCTGGGTGACACATCTCCCTGCGGGTGAAGTGTGGCCAACACAAAGCCAACTGGGCCTGATTCATCAGCAACCACATAAGGAAGAAATGCCCTGGACAGCGCACGGAGGGTTATGTTGTGTTGGCTGTGCAGCAGTGATTCAAGCAAATACACTCCTGAGTGCTTTTAGAAGGTTTTTTGCTGATGATTCCAATGCAGGTTTTCTCAAATTAGTCTAATGTCAAGGAAATTTGCAGGTAGTTAAACATAGCTAGCTTTATTCAGTCTTAAATGGTGTGCTAGTTCTTTTCAGTTGAAATTCTGAGAAAAATGGTCCATAATGTAGCTGAAAATCTTGCACTATATTGAAGAATGCTTATGCATCTCTTAGAGCAAATCACTCTACAGTCAAGTCTTAATTCTTTGTAATAGCCATATCACATGTTGCCTTCACAGCTCTGTGCAGAGGAATGAGAGCCTAATTGCAGGCCTGTTGCAGCTTGGAGCGGGTCAGGAATGCTAGACAGCAACTTCATAGAAGCTGGAACTGACTTCATTTATTAGCATACATGTAGTACATTTATATGATTCTAGCAGTTAGTGATGTAATTACACAGGCTCCTAATTGGTAGACAATGATCTAACTAAGACCCTTACAGCCCCCCTTACTTGTTTAGCTCATCCTTTTAGTTCAACAGCTCTTTTATTCCCTCTGACCTTGGTCTACTTCCTTATCTCCTAGTTAGCAGTCCCTTTGTTCTTTCACTGAAACCTGAAGGCTGGAATTGAGCAGGCCTGCTAGGCAGCCATGTCCACGGCTCTCTAACCATTCCTCTACAGTACAACTCTGGGCTGTGCATTGCAACAGCACAGATACAATCCCCAGGAATGCCAGACAACAACTTCATAGAAGCTGGAACTGACTTCGTTTATTTCGCGTTACGTATCACAGTATATAGCAATTCGCAAAGCAGCATCTCTGTAGAGCATCAGTAATTGGTTACAAGCATTAACGTACTAACATATCATATGTTGCTAAGCCGTATCCAAGCGCCTAACCGCAAGATTTAAAAACAGCATCTCAGGCCTAGGAACTTCCTCAAGTATAGGAGACGCTTCCTTAAAAGTTATTTACTGAAATTCAGTGATTCTGCACGTCAGCCTTTTCAGTCCAGGTTAAGGACGGTCAAAGGCACCCCCCTGTACAATGTCCCCCTACACAGGCCGCATACAGGAAAAATCTTGCAGCAGAAAGCAGGAGTGCTTTCCAGAGGCCTGCCGCGTTGCAGGAAGCAGGGAGATGGCATTCAGCATGCTGGAAACCTCAGGTTTGCTTCTCCATGTGCCAGCCAGAAGAGCTGAGGTCATGGGAGAGAAGGGAGGATTGTGAAATACAAAACACCAACTCTAATAGGCCCTGCCCCCATCTACCTTTAGGAAGTGTTTGGCTTAATCAAAATTCTTCCCTGCGGTTATGCCAGACCTAGAGGTGAAATTCCATACTGAATCCTGTGCAAAATGTCAACTCATCAGATTTTTTTTCCAAGTTCAGAAACACAAGGTTGTGCCAAAAGATTTTTCCAATAGCATCCTATGTTGTTAGCCAAAATATGATGTTCTGGAAAACTATCTGTTTTATCTGTTTGAAGCAGAAACTGCACCTAATATTCATAGTGGGGATCTGGAAGAATTCAGGAATTAAATTTGATTCCAGCAGGCTGATTTATTCTCTGCCAGATCAAATACTAAATTTGATACTTGTGGCACAGTATTTTTTTTTCAGACAACTGTGTGTTATTTAAAGAGAAGTAAAGGGTGGTGTTTGCATGGCTTCTTTCTGTCTTAAAAGTTTACGTGATTTATAAGTCACATGAAGTGATGTTCCTTCCAGAATTTTTTGGTGTTTTTCAACCTTTTGGAAGGCATTTATCGTTCCCTAACAGTGGCACTTATCATTGAAAGGCTGTGGAAGGAGTAGGAAGTTTGTTTAATAGGTCGCTTTGGAAGCTGAAGTGTAAATAGTCACACAAGTCATTAGGTTGATTGTCGTCTTATTCACGAGGCAGCTGTGAATTAGTCTTTGGAAGAGTTGCCCTTTTAATCTTTCTAACCTTGGTTTCTGTACCCTGCCTTTTAAGATCGTGTCCTGAACGACGGGACAGTTTGGAACAGAGTACAGGAATTTTGAGGAGGCTTTGTAATTTGCAGAGTTTTGCCTGCGTTTTTAGATTTGCCTAATTCATAAGTGAAATCTTTTCGTGAATTTTTAAAGATTGGAGCTGACGTTTACGTGCATGGTGTACTTACCCTGAAAAAATGTTTGCTGACATTTCGTATAGTTATTTATTATTTTAGAGTGGCCAACACTATGATGTATCTGTTATGTACTGTTAGGAGGACTTTGTTGGCTCTGTTGTGTTACTTATTCCATAAAGTAATATTCCATTTTGACAAATGAGTCTGGCTGTATTCATAAAGTATCATCGGTTGGAAGATAAGAAATTTTTAAAACCCTTCTGAAAGTTTGGAAGATGCAAAACACAGCTTTTCCGAAAGCTTTTACAAAAGTTTTTTTTTAAGGTATGCCTAACATAGCTATCTAAACTACAATATCTATAGCTAAAGCAATCCACAACAAAGATATACTGAGTTTTTTAACAGACATTGACTGGCAGGTTGCATTTGAAATTTATTAAAACGAGTATTTGTTGTCTTAGCTTGATTAATATACATACTTTTATTTTTATGTCATTAAATGTTTCGTAAGTATCATAAGTTATTGCATATTTAGAGTTCTGCTAATAACTTTTCAACATCTGTTTCTCGATGAAGAAAGAATATGAGCAAAGTTTAGTACCTCTTAGGAAAATATCAAATTTCCATTGACCTGAATAACTGAAAAGTAATGTTATAAGCATTAGCAAACAATTTGGTTTTAATAATCATAAGTCATCTGATCTAAAATGTCATTTTAAAGTTGGGATTTGTGAGAATAAAATGAGAATCTGCAAAAGGTGTGCACGAGAATTTTTTTAGTATGAGTGCTATATAAAGGAGTTTTGGCCATACTAGCTATTATATAGAAATCTGTATGTTTATAAATAGTGTCCTGGAATATGAGTAGAAATATAAGTAGAAATGATGCATAACAACCTATACAGACCTTAATAATTAGAGTAGCAAGAGGCTGTATATTTAATTTAAGTCTTTTCCAAGTGTTCTGACGGAAGTGAAGCCAAATGGGTGAGCTGTCTATGCTTTCAGCTCCCTGTTGTTTCCCTTGGAAAATGAGATAGTTTGCTTCGTAATTCATTAATGTTGATTTTCTTTAAAATAAGCAGTAATATAAGAGAAACTGAATTTCAAAACTTAAGCCACATGTTTCTGATACCGTTGAAACCAGGTGTGTAAGCAGGGTATGCAGAAGGTCCATGATCAAATGCTGCCTGTTTCTAGCAATAAATGACAGTTTGGTTTGTGTCAGAGTTGCCATCCAAAATAAGCAAACAAATGACTGTCTTAAATTGAGCATGGCTTAACTATAAAAGGCGAATCAAACTTCTTTTTAAACAAAATATTTGCACAACTCCAAACTGTGAGATTCTAGGATTGATTTCCTACAGAAACCTCAGTTGCAATCAGTGGTACTTAGAGATGGTAAAGGTAGAACAAAAATCAGTGGTACTTAGAGATGGTAAAGGTAGAACAAAAATCAAAGAGTTTCCAACATTATTGTACATTCCAAAGCCAGCTGTAAAAAAAAATGCAACATTGCACATCAGGTTCTGAACCTGGCAACTCAAATTTACATTTACAGAGTGGGAATAGCTTGTGAAGGGTTTGCTTCCTGAATCACATACCGGGCAATTTCTTGTTCAAAACAAACAGCTTATTGTTACTCCAACGATAGAATATTCTCTAGCTGCTAACTTGGGCTTCTTCAAAGAAATTTGAATGAGAGCCTGTGGATTTAAAAGGACTATTTAGTTTCATTAACCTCTTTCTCTTAAAAATTTCCCTTGGCTCTGACAAATAAGAGGTTTCTTTTTGCAGGTCACTTCTACTCTTTTCTAATCTAATATTCATATGCCAGAATTGAAAATATAACTGCAATGAAGCCTGACTACCCTACCCCCAAATATTTGTTCAGCTTTAATGATACAAAATTGGCTAGTTGTGGAAGACTTTATTTTAAAGGTCTAATCCAGAAATCATCCTTAATATCTCAAAATTAATGATAAACAAATGACTTTTCAGATCTCTATCTGAAGTTTAACCAAATTAATTTTCAAAAATGAGACCTTTCCCCACCTTGAAGATACCGTTATAGTGGAGCTCTGGAGCTTTGGGAGACTTAAAAATAAATGAATAAAAAAAAATAAATAAGCTTCTATAGACTCCTTAAAACCTTCATTCTCCCTTAATATTTTTGACTTAGGTTGTTTCAATCACCTTGCATCTTCCCTGGATTTTCATGATGATCTACATGGG
>NW_010583622.1:91317-106896 GCF_000705375.1 Tinamus guttatus
ATCTGGGCAGTTAGTATCTAACAGCAGCGTGAAGGGGTACTGGCAACTTCAAAATAAGCTTCTGAGTGCAGTGAGGTCCCTGCAGTAGGTTGACTGTAACATTTGAATTTTGAGTCCAAAGGGAAACAAAAAATCGCAGCCTAACTTCTGAAAGGATTTTATTGCTCCTGGGCATGGCGTACAAGGTGGACATGGGGTCCTTGGTACCAGCTGTTTGACTTCACAGATGTGCTGTTGCACCAAACTCCTTGCTAAAGTGAACACAACATTTCCTTAATGAGGAGCCCCAAATCTCTGTGCTGTGCTACCCTGCTGTTAGCATCTATTAGTAGTTCGAATATTGCTTTCATAGGCACATTATATTTCTGTTTGAGCATACCCTTGGTACAAGACTCCTGCCATTCTGAGCTCTGTTCTCTGCAGAGTCAGATACAGTCTGTCATCTGGAGTAGGCATCTGAGGTGTTTGTTTTCGTGAATATCCATATGGGAAGTGAGCTAATTTGGGGGATTTGGACCAAAAAGGAAGGAACAGATGCCTGCAGCTCACACCCTTGCTAGTGCTATGACTTCTTTGTTTGGAGAGAGATTTTCTACAGAGCTTGTTTACGACAGCACCAGTTTATTTGGATATCTGTGTTAAAAAAGAAACATTTTGTACTCTCTCCATTCTCATTGTTTAAGTTTTGCATAAAAAGGTCATTTTAAATACTGCACAGTGCATCATTTGAAATGTTCAGCATGTGGTTTTTGGCTGCCAGGTCTATTATGCAAATAAAAATCTTGATTATCTTTAAACACTGAGCTTTTTTCTATGTTCTGAACAACTGAAATTTCTTGGTTTTGGAAATCTGGACTTCCTGTTCTATCTGTCTGGCATGTATGGTTGGCAATTCACTAACATCACCAGAGCCATGGACGAGGTCAAGAACAAATGTTTGGCTTGTTCTAAAGTAATATATATATATGTATTTCAAAATCAAAAAATGAATATGTGTACACTCAAAATTATGTGGTAAATGCTTAAAAGCTGGACCGGAATAAAACACATTTCGGTATTGCTGTTGTCACTTCCTCAGTAGTGATCGCATCAGCGTGTTTTCCCAAGTCACAGTTTGCAGGTTGGAAATTTGTTTTCTGATGAAATGATGGAGTAAGAGTTTTCAGTTTTTGTAGGCTAGATAGAGTGAAGTAGGCCCGTCGTGTGTGTCATCTTAATTTAAATCTCCCTCATGGCTGCTTAGTCCATCTTACAGGAAACTGAGCTTCCCCTGGCTGGCTGGCTGCCTCACTGGCCTGTTATTTGCTTTTTTGTGGGTTGAACTTCGTAAACCCATAAGCCCAAGACACAGATAAGAGCTTTGCTTAGAGGAGTGTTTCAGGTAGCAGTGGTCCTTTTAATTTAGGCATAGCCTAACTCCTCCTTAGGCAAAACCAGCAGCAAAAATCCCACACCAAAAACTGTTAAATTTCCATGTCATGGGCATGTATCTTTATAAATTGCCGAAGTTATTTTTCCTAGAATTTTAAAGATGTTATGGAGTCAAGAATGTCTGTTGGAACATATTTAGTTAACACTTTTTTGAATGAGTTTCAGCTGTAAAGATAAGCATACAAAGTAAGTGCCAGACCAAATAAAAATGAAGTATTGAGCAGAATTAGTCATACTTAAAACTTGTACTGCTTGATTCTCAGAGGTTTTGTTTTAGTGCATGTACCTTTGACTCATCTGATTAATTTCTCGTTTTTGAACTGGATGTCCTGTTCACGTATTAAGTTGTGTACCAGAGAGAGTTTTTTTGGATGAAACATGAAGTGGTAAAAATGAAGATATTAACCTAATTTTGACTTTTCTAATTGAAAACAAAATGCTTATTGTTTGTGGTTTGAATAAGTACAGCAGAATGTAGACCAGTGGATATCGCTCATGTACAAAATCCTCAATACCGATTTTCTTGGGGGAAAAAAAACATAATTTAAAAAACTTGTGAGCCTCTGGGGTCTTCATCAAAGCAGTGGTAGAGGTACGGCTAATAAAAGGATGTAGTAGATACCTTTCATAGGGATTGTTTTTTTCTTACGAGCTCAAAGACTGAAAGTCTGGTGTTTGATAAAGCAGTTAAAAGCACACATTACATTATCTTTAAACAAAATGAATATGTACTAATTGCCAAAGCAAGCTGATTCATCCAATTATAATAAATTATATAAGCTGGAATTTGTGGAAATGGATGGAGGAAACCTGATGTTATTTAGTCTGCACCAGGATATGAAGCTTACCAGTAGCTGATCTTTATTAATGAGGCAAAATATAGTTAAGCCCATTTTTCATATAGCAGTTGACATTTGCATTGGTGCACTTTTTCAAGTTGCTGATGCTTTACTAGTTGTGTCTAAGCACAGATTTTATAAGGATTTAATCTCTAGTAACTGAATTTTCCAGACCAAATCCTTGTTTGGTGACTCGAGCTGCCTATATTGATGTCCTTGTGATGCTGAATACTCATCTGGGGAAGTTTCAAATACCAGGTAAGTCAAAAATACTGCTATATAAATCAGATTAAATTTCTGTGAGGAAATTTCTGATCTGTTTTGTATCTGGAGAAGCAATAATACATTACCTGTACTCACGGCATCTGCTGAATGCCAGAGTCCTTTGGGTATTTCAGCTGTTTTGTATAAAAGGGCCATTAATTCTGCCTTGCGGGAGCTGGTTCTGGAGACTCTTGATGAGATAGATGAGATACTGTTCGCTGCCAAACGTTGAATCTTGATTTTTTTGCAGTATTTCTAATTCTAGAACTTTATTAAAACCACCACCACAACAACAAAACAATCTCTTCCAGCTTTCCAAAATGTGTTACTGGTGCCAGACTGGAAAAACAGAGTGTTACTCTCCCTTTCTGATCTTTGGCTTGGGATTTGCCCAGAGACGTCAAACCATTAGTCTCTGCACATCTGGTACTGGCCACTCTTTGCAATGGGCTGCAGGCTTTGTGTGCAGGAAGGAGCTTCCTATGCAGAGCATTCCAAGGCAGCTTCCAGGGAGAAGTTTTTTTTCTGACTCCTGAATGTTTGTTTTGGATGGGCCAGATCTACTATCTGTAATTCTCATGTTATATGAGTATATACTTATTTTTGTTATTTGTATGAAATACAATGTTTTAAAATTCTGCTAAGCAATTGGTCTTGGTGATAATTTTTAGCAATAAATTAGAAAGAATGTGGCACATTTAAGAAGTAATCTGGATTTGTCATCCTTCATCTTCATTTGAAAACTCCTTTGTTAAAGATGGCTCTTCTATAGAATATTAGTTCTTTCATATGCTTTTTTATCAGAATCCTCTACATCTGTTCATCTCCTTTGTAATATGAATTCATCCCAGTCTTTTGTCATTCTCGTCATATGAAGCTTTTTTCATTTACTTCTGATTATTCTCATCACTCTGTATTCCCTTTTATGACAGAGAAGACAGTATTCTGGCTGAGGGCTCCTCATTTGCTTAGTCAGTGAGCATTGTATTACCTTCATCAGTCTCTTTCCTCTTCCTTATAGCTTTTGTTTTGCTGCTCTGACAGTTTTTAAGTAATTGCTGCACATAGGCAAAAGTCTTTATTGACCACTCCATGCCAGGAAACTCAGAGTTTTTGGTCGTGTCCCTGACCAGTGGAGGACAGTGAAGGACCACAGCATGCTGTGGCTGTATTACAGACCGTAACAAATTCATTTATTTTTCAAAACCTGTGTGGACTGCTACATGTTAGAAGAATTTCTGTAGAAGGCAGTTACTTTTGCAGACTCTCTGCTCAGGAATAATTTGTTAACATTGCTTGCTTACATTTCTGTATTTAAAATTATATGTGCCAGACAGTATCTACTAGGAGTAGAAACCTAGAATGGAGAGAAAAAAAAAAAAAAAAAACCTTTAAAAAATTGAAGCTACATTAGGCACAATGTAATATATGAAATGCAGAAGCCCTTTTGAAGTGAGGGTGTAGTATGTTTATATTAAATACAATCTGAGTGTCCCTCGAAAAGCAAAAGAAAGGCTAAACTCAGCAGTAAAATATGAATGTTTTGAGTCCCACACTTAAATATTCTGTAAGGAATAGTTACTAACTGAAGCTTTATACTTGTCTCAAATTAAAAGTCTTACTCATGTATGTGTATCTCTGGTTACGAGCCAATTTTTCTCATTTTAATCTTGATTTGTAAAGTTGTTTCAATGAATAAAGGGCAAAGGACAGATCCAAATAAAACTGTTGCTTGATGTGTTTATCTAAGAGGCCCCAGGAAGTGCTGTATATGAGCTCCAGGCCACAGGCTGCACTGATTTTCATCGACGCAAACGGGAATGCAATGTAATGAGCCTGCAACTGGTTAAAATCAGACCACTTCTAATTGATTATGTCTGTCTAAAGGGGCTACAATTACAAAGAGATTTTCAGAGTACAAACCTGCCTAGTCCTTTCCTTCATTACGATTATTTTCTGTAAGTGATTTGTTGTGTTCAGTTAATAAAATCTGTCTCCTAAAGTGCAGGACAGCTCTGAAGGAATTTACTTCACAAATTCAAATCAGTTTACAATGTGAGTAAGGAAGACAGGCAATAATGGATACCAAAAACCTATTGTCCAACTAAAAATTTATTGCCACCCAAGTGATGATTATTTACTTTAAAACAAACAGTAATAACAAAAAAAAACCCTAGTTAGTCTGATTTGCTGCTTTGGACAAGAGTGTTGCCTGAGTAATGTCATTGCAAAATATCAATTGTTTTTCCTCAATTGACGTGTAAAATCTAGATCCTTTTTTCAAGCTTGGTAAGCCAGAGCACCTTATGGTTTGGGTAGACTGTAGAGAATGCCATGGTAATGTAACTTACAGGAATAGTTTTTATCCTTTTGTCAGCTACCAAATGCAATTGGAAGAAAATTGAATCAAACAGCTTATTAAAAAAAATGAAAAGTTTAAATATGTAACTATAAACACTATTTTTGCCTTTATTGGGAGCAAGTGAAAGTTCTTACCTGATCTAGGATTGTTTGATGAGTTAATGCCTACTTTCAGAATTAATTATGGTTAATAAGTTCTGGCACATTTGTTCCTCTAAAGTTTTGATACACTGTGTTTAGAGTAATTATTTTTATTGGCTTGAAATCCCACCTGTCCAATGTCTTTCCAGTCTACTGGGTAGAACAATACATTCTTCTTCCAGGTGATGTTCTGGCACTTGTACCCTGCTAAAGAGCTGTTAAATTATTCCTCAAGACATACAGCAGCACTGTGTGGTGGGTAGGTGGTGTAGGAACAGAGGTCGGTTCCAAACACTTCACTTACAGTTTTCCTGCAAGAAGCAAGGAACACTAAGAGGGGAAGGATGCCTCAGAGTCCTGATGAGATGGCCAAAGGGGTGCCAGCTCAGGTGTATATGTTCATAAATTCACAAGTCTGGATCAGTGGGAGTCAAAAGGAGAAGTCTGTCAGGCTGCAAGGTTACAGATCCACATGCCTGACTAAGGTTAGACACTGCACTTTTTTTTTTGTGAAGCAATCAGAGATGGGCCTTGCCAGAGACAGAATATCAGACTATAAGCAGACTGTATGTTGATAGGCTGTTTTTATCAACAAGGTTTCTCTATTTCGTTGAATGTGTGAGCTTTTGAAAGGGCCTGTCACAATCCTGCTTGCTTTCAGATCTCCTCTTGGAAATCGGTGTTGAATCCAAGCAGCTCCCATGACTGTGATCCAGTGGAATTGGCAGCTCAGGAGCCAGAGCAGGAGGTGGCAGTGAACACTCAGCTTTGGAGGGCTCATCTGCTTTGTACCAGTTGAAGAATGCCACAATACAACACGTTCAATTTTCTTTCTTGATGGCTTTTCAGAGCAATTTTCTGAGAGCACTTTGTCAATTCATGGAATGAAAAATTGATTCAACTCAACTAAAATATACTTGGCTAATATACTTGACTAATAACTTTACTTGACTAAGCACATTTTATATGGAGTTGTGTTCAAAAACAGGCACTTGTCTGTAAAGCATTATATTGCATCTGTAAAGCAAGTCAACATAAAGTAGGATAAAGAAGAGAAATCTGGGAAAAGATGAGAGAAAAATTGCTAAAGATTCAGATGACAGTGCCTCATGTTTGCAGTCTTGGATTGTATTGCCAGTACTGATGCTTAGTTTCTGATGATGTTGATGATGTGTCTGGTTGTCTTTAAAAGCAAAGCCCCTCACACAACACACGCTTGTTGATACTGAGAGCTGTCAAAACTGGCAGCAGTCTAGACAGCCACTGTAAAATTACCTAATCCAACAGAAATGCATAATCATACTCCTGTACATCAACTGGTAAGGGGGTGAAACAAGCTGAGCTTTTAAATATAGAAGAAATTCAAATGATTTCTGTCAATCATCTCAAGCATATTGTATAATCTCTGAGATCTCTGGCAGTTTGCTGATGGCATGTTAGTTCCTGAAGAGGGAAGTTTTTCTCTCTTTGCTATATATATGTATTTAGCCTGCGAACAGACTCAACAGCATAGACTCAGACTCAACAGACTCAACTCTCTGCCGCCATCAGGAAGAAAAGAACAGTAGAGCAATCACGGAAGATTCACAGTAGATTGCAGAGATCCCAGGCTTGGAAGCTAGCTAGGCTTTGAGGAGGGGAGGCTCCATAGCTCAGGGATTTATCAGGTCTGGTAATCCCATTTTGCTCCTCTCCCTTTACTCTTTCTTTTCTTCCAGATGACTAAGGATGATTTACCATCATGTACCTGCCTGGGAACTTCAGTTGGTTGTAATAAATAAAACAATCCATCATATCTAACCCCCAAAGACTTAACTTCCCCTGTCAAAATTGTTCATGTCCCACACTGTCAAGAAATTTCTAAAGATAACAGCAAATGCATGTTTGCAGTTAGGGATCTGTTTTGCAAAATATTTATTGTCTCCTCATCTCATCCACATGCAGATGTTACATGCTATAACAATGTAAAGGGCATAAGGGATTGTGTAAGGCTGTGAGATGTTTATGTACTGTGCTGAGGAGAACCAACTGGATGTGCAAGAAATGCCTCTTCGTAAAAGAGGAATTTGTTCTTCCTGTCCCAGACAAATAAGGCAGCTGTAAGGGGAAAAAAGAAGAAAGAGAGAAAAAAAAAAACCCGAACTCTTGGGACCTTCTTCTCCTCATCATCTTCCTGGACAAAGCTGACTTTTCTTTATTGCCAGTGTCCTTGTTTGGTCGGCCAAAACTGGCTCTTCCGTCTGGCGGCATCTGGTTCAAACTTTACAGTGTTTTTGTTTGTAAATAAAAATGTGTCTTTACTGTGTCTTAACAACAGAGCCGGACATTTACTTTGGAATCTAGTATGCTAGTATGGGTTGGTTGTTTTTTGTTTTGTTGTTTTTTTCTTGGTTTAGTCAGAAATTTTGTTGTAGGCCAAAGAAAAGAGTTTACTTAAAGTTAGTCAGCAAAGAAAATATTTACATGAAAGCCAGGAAGGATTTCTTGATGATGCAATTAAAAGCAGGAATATTTCTGCTGCACGGTAATAAGACAGGGCTCTTCTTTTCCTTCTTTATTCAGATGTGTGAAAAGAAGAGCATTGGAGAGCAGCTTGCAGATCACAGGAGGAAGCGGGAAGGATTGGCTCTCTAGCATACAAAGGCTGAGCAAAGACAGACAGAAAAAGGGACATCTGTGGCACAGGTCTTGTGTCGCAGCCTCTGCAAGCTAGTATTTCTAGGAGCTCTACAGTGCTTGTATGTGAAAATAATTGTCTCCCCTAAGATGAACACACTTAGTGAGTGAAGTGATGCTGGCCTTGCAGAATTTAAATGAAGAATTCAAGAATCCAGCAAACAGATCTTTAACTTAGTAGGTGGCCAACTCCTGAAGTTAAAGGAATAGTTATCATTATCTGTGATGCCAGAGGGTATTGAGCTCTAGTGAGGCTGGCGATGTTGACAAAACAAAACAAAACAAAACAAACACTATTTCTCTCTGTCCCTCTCTGGCCACTTAGTATTGCTCTGCCTTGCCTTGCTGTGACCCTTCCATCCCATAGGTCTTCATGTCACTACTTGTGCATGAGATACTCACACCTCTATTCAAAGCGAAGCTAATTAGAAACAAACACTTCACCTGCAAGTGTTGAAAATACAGACTGGATCTGAACAACTGATTTTGTGGAATTACGTATGGCTAAAATGCGGTTTTGGACAACACTTAAGAGACTGGAAGGATCCAGACCTCTAAAACTGAAGCCATTTCTCTCCTTGGAACCAAGATGCCTGAACTCAGACCTTTTTCTTTTAACTGGCTAAGATTATTTTGAGTTTATCAGTGGTGTCTTATAAGTGTAGTAACTAGGACCCACGATCTAATCCTTTCCAAGGCAATCAGTTCAGATATTAAGGAATTTTAGCGACTGGATAGTTGTCATGTGACATAGGAATTAATGCTAGTCTGTTACAATGCCAGTCTGGAATGTCAGTCTATTTGAAGGGTCTTTAGAAAATGCAGGTTCCACATCAAACCAGTGCAGAAGAAAAACCTGCAGTGAGAACACATCTGATTGAACTAATATGTCTGCACATCTTTTTCAAATGCCAAGTTTCTTTGAAACTTACTCCAGAATTACTCAGAAAATGTATCTGCCTTCTATGCTAGACAATGTATGACTGCCAAGTTTCTATGTAAATGTCAAGTGTTGATGGCTTTGAAAGAACTCGAATATTAAAGAGCAGGATATTTAACTAGAAATAGAAGGATTAGGGAAATGTATCAAGGACTACAAAAATGCAATAAAATAAGTATTCAATTTGTATTGTAACTTCATGCCAAATTCAACAATTTAATGTTAATATTTTGTCAGGCTTTTTGGTAAAGCTTAGTGTTTAGCTAATTCTAAAGAGCCAAGTTATATAGTAATCAATTATCTTCTGTAGAAAATAGAGAAATCCAACCAAGTTGGCCTTAATCTTTTCTATCTTTAGTGCATTTTGAGATAAAACTTCAAAATTCCCAGTTTCAGCACTCTTCTCTGTACTTGAGTTTATTTTTTTCAGGAATTTTTCTTATGTCTGGCTTTCATTGCAGTTTGTAGGGTATAGCACTGTAATTTTCATGCAGTGCAAGATGTACAAGCATGCTTTCAATATTATAAAATCATTTGTTCCTGTGGATGATGGAAAATGCGATGAATTTGAGGAACGTGGGTGTGGGTGTGTGCCACTCTGTGGGTGTGGGTGCGTGCATGGATGTGTGAGAGCGCCCACGCGGGAGAGGGAACTTTGCTTTTCATTTTCCTTTGTCTGTGTCAACGTTGCCAACGTTGCTGGAGCCTGTTACCCTCTGGCACTGCAGATAGTGGTGACCTTTCCACCAACTCCTGGAGGTGGCTGGGCAGTAAAGAAGGTTTTCGGGCTGCAATTTAGGATGATTAGATGGATGTAAATGACTAAAATGTCATGCTTTCTGTGTCATTGCATGTGCAATGGCTTAGGATGCAATCTCTTTTCTCTTAACTGCTCAAAGTTAATACGCATACAAAGAGCATGCTGGATTTTTAATGAGTAAATTTGCAACAGTTGATGGACACAGGGCAGATCTGTTTATTAGGACTATGTCTCTTTTACGCAGTGAGCTTTTCTGACTAAAGTTATCTGTAGAGTGGGACTTTCACAAATGCTGCAATGGCCTTCTCCTTGTGTCTGCTGATTTCACTTGCAGCTGGTAGGCCTGCAGAGACTGCAATCTGTTTGCCAATCTGATCTCTCATTTTAGAGCTGTTCTATCAAGTGGACTGTATTTGGTGCTTTTGGACTTTTCTGGATGAAGTATGTTCTTTTCAGATGTGTTTAGTAAAGTATCTTTGCATAAATCACTTTGAACACCAAAACATGCAACTTGCAAGACTGTGTTAGTTTAAGAAAATACTTTGACATGCGATTATAACTGGCAGAGTTGTCCTGAATTGTCTTTTGTAATTAGGAGTAATTGCTGTTTATCGTGAGGTAAAACCTCAGGAGCAATGTGCAAAGTATTGTAGCATTTTTCGAGTTGTTTGAAGCTTTGATTTCACCTGTTGAACTATGTAAACATTTTTCCAAAAAATTTGTGTCCTTATTTCTTTTTATTTAATTATGAATGCATGACTTCTAGAAAAGATATTTAAAAGTATAGAATGAGTTTAAAATGAAGGATATCTTTGCTGTCATTTCATGTCAGAATTTACCTTCTAAGATCTTTTTCACGCCTTAAGCTTTTTAAATTCAGAATCACTTCCTATCTAGAACAGATGATCATCTGCTTGTTACTTTACTTAGTATTATATTCTCATTCTATTTACTATTCTCATTTCAGGAACACAATTGCTTGGATTTTGGGCAGAATTGAACACCATAATTTCAGAGTCTGAATTGATGACAGGTGTTCCCTACTTGTCTGTAATACCAGGACTGACACAGTATCTTCAGAGCATCACCAAGCTCGTAATATCAGTGCTGTCGGCGACCGCAGATCGTGACATCCAGAGCAGCAATTCATCTTTTGCAGGGAAAATAGCCCAGCCATCATTGTCAGTAGTTAGTCTTCTTCACTGTGAGTTTCATGAAGTACGTCTGCTTGTCTTGGAGGCTGTGCTGCTTTGGTTGAAACAAGTAAATTCCAAGCAGATTACAGAAAAAGAAAGAGGTGTGCTGTGCTTACTCTGTGATGTGGAAGATACTCTGCTCACAATTGCTGTGAAGGAGAGTGATCTCCAGTGCTTTTGCAAGGTAGGAGAATGCTATTTTATTCAGAGTAGATATTTGCGGTAAATAAAATTCTTAAGTATTTTTGTGAATGATATGTTTGTTTTTCATATTATGTAAACGGGATTTTTTTTTTTACATTAAATAGGACCTGTGCTATCCTATAAGAGATGTTCTTGCTTAAAAGTAAAAACCTACACTTTCTATTTTAGCACCATCAGGGGAGAGCTTTTGTAGTTGGCTTTAAATTGGTGCTTTGTTCATCTCAAATGTACACATTCATGATGAGATTGTTGGTGAATTCTTTTTGAATGATGTGTGCAGGTGCTGGAAATTCTTTATAATATGGATCTCCAAAGTGTGCTTCCAAAGACTGAATGCTCTATGAAAATGAATCCAAGCGAACTCTTAATCTGGAGTTTGAATATTGTAGATGCCTCCAACAGGTATGGTCCCTCGTGGTTACCAAAACACTACTTTTGAAAAACTTTTAAATATTCAATTGCTTATTTATTATTTTGATTTTTTTCCTGTTAATACAAGTCCATATTTCAGAAAAACTGAGTTTGGCTTATTTTGAAAAAGGAGATCTTGAAAACCGTTTTGGGAGACTTATATCCGAAATATTTTAAAGACCTTCAAGTCAGTGGTGAGCACCCCATAAGTCTCCACTGATTCAGTTCATGAAATCATAATTTACTACAGCCCTCAGATGATACCAGTGAATATAGCTCTGTTCGAAGGGCTTTTGGGAAATACAACAGTACAATATTAATCCAAGCATACACTAATTCGCTCTCAATTGTTCATCCATTCTATTCTAGTTTATCTATGGAAGATCTGTAGAAAGATCTAATCTGATCTGATGGATCAGATTTTACTTGTTGGGTTAATAGAAATAATTGCCCCTAAAAACAAAATCCTGAAATATAAGTCTTAGGCCTGAATGGTTCTTCGTAAGATTGCTTGAATCCAAGTTTTCCTTCTTGTGTTCCGTGTGCTGTCTAGCAAGCACTAGAGGCGTGAATTTATGTGCATTGCATGTGCTGTCCTGTAGGCTGAACACATATGCCCAGTGCTGATGTTGCTCATTTCTCACATTGTTTGGGTGCAAGTCTGAATCCCAGACCAGCTTTAGGCAAGCCCAGTGTGCAAAAGAGAAGAAAATTCAGACTTAGGCTATCCAAGACGTGGCTGCACACCACTCGAGAGGTAGACAGAGCTGGCTGGGCCTGGTCAAGCAGTGCCTGCCCTGGGTGTGCCTGCTGTAGCTGTTACAGTAGGCCTAGTGTGACCTACTGCCACCACATCCTGTGGGCAGCTTGAGAGCTGATCTAGAGTCTGCTCTTCAATTCAAACCTGAGATTTAGAGGTGTCCGAAGCTTGGGCTGTCTTCACATGGTGGGGATTTCGGCAGGCCTCAGCTACAGATCCTGGGAAAGACACTAGGACGCAGACAAGTGGAGAAGGGCTAGGATGTGCTTCAGCCTTCACACGGTTTCCATTCAAGTCGACACTAAAGGTCTGTCTTCTGACTAGCAAAATCTTGTTCCCCCAAAAGGATTCCGTTTCCTGACTTTTCCTCTCCTGAACTTGCAGTGTGTTTCTTGGACAGATTGATCGGTCAGTTCTTGGGATCAAGAGTCTAGGACCTTTCTGACCATGCCCCCAGGGAAAAGTTATTCCCCCGGGGAAAGTTAATAGAGTGGCTTCCCAACCCTAAGTCTTCAGCTTCCAACTCAGGCAAAAAGATATCCACCAGGGAGTTAAAAGGTGTGGGGAGATTTAAGGATTAATGCTCTATTATGAAATCCTCCAGGACAAGAGATTTGCTTTCATCCTGGCTCTATATCAAGCTTTTCTCACCTTCCCATTCCTAGATAGTAGTTGTCAGTTTACATTATGCAGGCACGTATTTGTTTTTGCATCTATGTAACTGTTAGTGTTTGTTTTGAAATAGCTCTCTCTAATCAGAATGCTTCTGTTAAGTCAGATAGAAATGCTGAAAATATGGAGTCAGTCTGTATTCACATTGAAAGGGTGGCTGTGTCTGCCTGTTGGCAGCAAACTGGACAAAAAGGGAGAAAGTGTATTGAGTCTGAGGGCAATACCACCCTGTTTCTAAAACTGATGATAGTCTCTTTGAAACCATATAAACATCATATGTTGCATTAGCAATGTGTAATCTTTAAGGTTTAGAGTGTAGAGTAGCAGCATATAGCTTGCACATTTGCTGCTGATTTTCTCTAAATTTGCCAAGTTTACATGATAATGTTGAGTGTTTATTTCTGGAACGAAGCAGGGTACATGTTAAAATACTGCCTGGTGCTGGTGAAGATGGAAACAGCTGAAGTAGCAGACTTTATTGCTGAAGTGTTGCTGTTCTCCTGCCCTGAGCCCAGCACCCCAGGAACCAAAGTGCCAGACACCATCTCCTTTGGCCCTGCGGGTTGTCCAGAGGCTCAGGAGCTGGAACCTGATGTGTTCTGACACCAGGAACATCTCTGTAGAAGAGAGATACCAGGAACTTCACACCGCTTTGGAGAGATGCTTTTGTTTATCATCTAAAATACTAAAGTCTGGTTTGTTTAATTGAGTTCTACTTACTAATGTTTTTCTATAGTGCAGATAGAAAATAAATATGAGAGAGGGAAAAATAAGAGCATTACTTCACTTGTGCATAAATTGCAAACTTAACCAAAGCTGAGGTCTGTAAAAATTATTGAGTGCTCAGCTTTTACAATAACTACTGGTGGTAATCAAGAATGATTAAAGCAGTCTGTTTTTCTTTTGGAGATGAAATGGCAGAAATAACTGTATTTTTTGATACATTCCTTATCTTGTTTTCTCAGTACTGAAATTCAAAGCATAGCTCTCAAATTTGCCTCAAAGTTGGTTGTTCATTTTCTACAGAATCATGAACAGGTAAGGGAAATGGGGCTTCTTAACAGTTTTCTATTTATAGAGGGTTATTTTTTTGGTTTTATTTGTCTTTGGATAGGGCCTTGTGCTTTTTTTGGGGGGGGGGGAAGGTAAGTTTTTCTAATGAATTTGATTTGATTTCTGATAGCATCCAAAATTGTCACTTCACTGTGGAAAGAAGAATGTCCACAGTGATTAACACGTGTATTGAATCCATTCGATTTATTAAAGTGTAACTTTTTTGTGGTTTCTAATAACTAGGGAGCTAATAAGGGACCTAAATCTAAGGGGAAAACAGGACAGCTGAAGCTGTGGTTGGGTATAGCTCTTTACTGTGTTCAGTATGACTTCGTTCAGCCTGAGACTGCAATCACTCAGAAGAGGGGGTTGTTTTCAACCTGGTGCGTTCTGCTCTGGATCTGTCCCTTTGTGCAGTGCTGGTGCATGGGCACATAGTGGCTGTCACCACCACCTTGCTCCCTCTTAACCACTCTTACCACAGCGTACCAATGTCTGTGATTGCACAACAGGATTTGCCCAGGACTGTTTGCTGTCAAGCAAAATACATGTGACATGGTCAGTCAGTTTTGGAGCAGACATGTGGGACTCACCACCTAAAAAAACCTGCATTTACTGACAAGCAGCATTTCTTCAGTAGTCCGTAGTTTAATGTGGTGGCAACCCCTACCACCCGATTTTACAGTGTGCTTATCATGTTTCTTCTGTGCTTTCAGATTTCAGAAGAGGTCCTAAAAGAGTGGATTCAGCTGATAGTTTATTCTTGTGGAGATGAGCAAGAGACAGAGATGCTGTTAGCAGCTGCAGAAATACTTAAAAATATAACATCATTCCTTCTGATCAATGAAAAACTCATTCTTGGTAAGTAGTTTGAGTACTGTAGTTTTCTGGTTCTGTTTAGATTAGATCCAGGAACTAACGTCTTAAAAATGCATTATATACATATATACACAAACAGTCAAAATACAGTTACATCAGACAGGTTTTTTGTAGGATTTAATATACTAAACATACAAACTTACTTTAAATTATGGTATAAAAAGCTGTTGTGCAGAGTCTTTTGCAGTAACTCTGGAGATGGGAACATCCAGAGACACTGTCACAGTTAGGTCCCTAGGCCACCGTGCACTGCTGTGTGGATTTACAAGCTTCCAATTGCACCCTGATGTGGACTCCTGAAATACTCTACAGTGATGTGATTATGCTTTTCATTTAACACTGTGAGCATAACCAAGTTCTGTTGGCTGAAGGTTGAAATTATTCAACATATTCTACTGTGAGGAAAAAAACAACAACACCCAGAAAGCACCAGGAAAACAACAAACAAACAAAAACAAAACAAACAAAAAACAGACACAGCCGTATTTACAATACCTTACTGGCCTATAGGCAAAACTAAGTGAAATTCTCTAGTCTGTTTTGCCAAAGGGGATATCCTTCCACCCATTTTTTTTGTCCTTTTGGTCTTCTGTGAATATAGATCAAGGAAGGTTTTGTGACTGAAGGGATAGGAGTTGTCTAGTCCCAAAATATTTGGTGGTAGGTGATAAAGAAATCCATCTTCCATCCTAGAATGAGGCAGTAGACTTTAAATACTTCCTTTTTTTTTTTGGTGAAGTTTTATTTCAAAATAAATGCTTTTAATCTTTGTTCACTTATATATACATATATTTTATTAGGCAAGAAGTATGTTAGTTCTCACATCAACTTTCAGTGCAGAATCATTCTCTTAAATGGGAAGTTTATGCACGTGTAAACTCTTTTGAGCTTGCTTGCTTGGCTACATATTATTTAAAGCAGAAATGAGAGGGGAGGGGAGGAGACAGGAGGAGAGGAGAGGAGAGGAGAGGAGAGGAGGGGAGAGGCAAGAA
>NW_010583622.1:106944-127305 GCF_000705375.1 Tinamus guttatus
AGGAGAGGAGAGGAAAGAAAAAATGGTTTGAATTGGAACTGAGGTCATTCCAATGTGGAGTGACTTCCTCAAAGTTCATTAATAAAGGGAACATCAATGCAGGTCAGTGAGTTCTAGGTTCCCTCGTTCTTCCTTGCTGTTCAGTCTTCTTGGAAAATCCATTTGCAGTCCTTTCTCTCTCCTGGGGATAGAATAGAAATGTGTCTAGCTGGGGAAACTGGCTATTGTATCTAGAACAAAACAATTATTCTGATCTAGTTGTATCAGTGTAACATTATTACACAGGTGCATTATGCTAGGAAAAAAAAAAGCAGCTTTGTTCTGAAATAATTACATTCCATGCTACTCTCAAACAGGGGAGTTGTATGAAATATAGGAGTGATGCTTCTGCCACTGTAGTAAAGCCTCAAGCAATTCATTTTGCCCAAGCAGTGAAATAGGTTTGTCTGGTTAGACTTGCAGTACAAATCTCTGAGACACTTGATAACATAGTTGAAGAAAACCAGTGCACTTAAGGAGCCACTTGATTGTCCTCCAGGGTCACCAGAAAATACAATCTACAGCTGATTGCCCCTGTGTCCAGTACTACCAGCAGTGTCTGAGCAAAATGAGGTTTGGCAGCCCCACTCTAGGCAGACTGCAACAGAAATTCGTGATGACAGTGAGTTAAGGGACCTTCAGTATCAGAACATCTGCTGCTGCTGCCCAACAGGAGCTCTGCACTGCTAGAGACTGGAAAGTTCACAGGATCCATGACATAAAGTTGCTTCAGTCCATCCTCTTACCAGTTCCAGAGTGAGTCAGCAACCTAGATCAAGTTCACACATGTGCAGGAAGTATTTTTATGATGTTCTCGCTTATATTCCCAATGCATTGCAAATACCTTTCTCCTGCACCCCCCCCCTTTTAATGTCTCACAGAATTTGTCATTTTTAGGTGCAAAAATGAAGCTCTGTAACTCGTTTGAAGTCTCAGAAAAAAGTTTGAACTTTTTTTAGAATCTTAATTTTCTCTATAAATACCTAGGTCTGTCTGATACACTTGCTATGTGGAAATGTGTGGTTCTCCTGCTGCAGAATGAGGATTTGGTAGTAAGGGACACTGCTGCTGAGATTATACAACTGGCACAGTCTCAAAGGAAGAACAGTAAAGGAACAGGTACGTTCACTTTCTTTCTGCCTTTAAATATTTTTGAATACTTGAGAAACAAAAATATTTTTATTCTTGTCACAAAACTTGCTAGCTGTAAAATGATTCACGCATTTCTTATAAATATGTACTGTGGAAGATAACAGAAAATCATGAGATTTTACACCCACCATGGTTTAATTGTTTTTGTGTGTGTGTGTTCTCAGTATAACTTGCATATGGTTACACGACTGTGTAAAAAGACAACAACAGTTTTCTTCTGAGCCTTATGGTTCTTGCTGTGATGAGTCAACTGTTGCATGAGGAGTAATTTTGAAAATTCTTCAACACCAGCACTGGTCTAATGTAATGCAGTAGAAGATGCTATTTGAATCCCAGGTTATTATAATAGCCTGGTCACAGCAAGATAATAATCTGAGAAACAGAATTCAACTCATTGATTCATTATTAGACCTTGAAATCCATTTAGATCTAGATCAGCAAAGGCAATTCTCAGCACACCCACAATGTGCTTTCGAGGATGTGGGCCTTTGTGTCTGTGCCCTAATTTCCTCAACCCTGTTAATATTAAAATAACCACAAAATGTGAGTAGGCTTAACTAATTATTGTGTTTTGCTTTGAGAGTCTATGCTGAGACATTCTTCCATGTGTTGTGAATAAACAAGAATTTGCTAGTGTGCCAGTCTCTCTCCGATTGTCCCTGTCAGTCTGTGGCATTCAACACTGACTACCTCGACCCACGTGTTAGCAGGAGAAAGCAGTTGGCCATCTCCATGTAAACTTAAGCTACATTATCGATAAAGAATGTATTAGCAAAAAAAAGGGAGGAGGAGGGTGTTAAGTACATGCTTGTCACTACTGTAAATGGAAGTAGCCGTGAATGGGCTCATATGGCAGATGTACTTTTTGAGCAAGGCCAGACCTAGGTGGTAGGAGAAGGTAGGAAAAGGAGGGATGTATTAAGGAGGGCCTTCATCAGCCTGTGAATTCCCAAGCTCTGATTCCAGCACTTCCATCACAGCTCTAGCAAGTTGCTTAGTCCCAGCTACGTTTCTCTCCAGTGCCAAGAGGCTCTATGCACATGTGCTGCTAGACACTCACACTCTGGGTATTATTTCTGTCCCCTTGACATGGGACTTTGGGGCCAAAGACTCCAATGTCATCAGAGGGTGCTTCCTCTGGAAATCATGCAAGGCTGGAGTTTCGCTCTGGCTCTTGTATTTTATCTCTTTTTCTTTGTTGTATCTTTATGCCAAGGAATGTTCCCCTATAACTGAATTAGATGCTGGGGGCTCTGTCCTACTGATTTATACTGAGGTCACATCAACCCTTGCTGTTATAATTTGTCACTTTGTAAAGCAGAGTTGAATAGAGTTGAGGAAATAACATCATAATTGGCTTTTATTTTCCATGTTCCTAATTAGAGTAGAAGTTCATGGCCCCAGACTTGTGTTAACCCCTTAGTTAAACTTAGTTGTCCGTTCCCATTCGTTCATTTAAACTGCTTTCATTAAATCAGTCTCCTTTGTCTGTGAATAGTAAGAAATGCTACTTCCGAAAAAATAAAACCCAGTTTCTTTCCTCCTTTGTTTTACATTTTCGTTATTATTCTTTCATCAATCCCATTCTTTCCCGCATTGAACTCCTCCTGTTTCTGTGTTTTGCTTTGTTTTCCAGCTATTGAGGGAGAAACACAAGGAGATTGTCTGAGGTTAACAGTAAAAAGCTTCCAGCTTATATACATGCTTTTTCTTATTATAGGAACTATTATAGGACATTTTTTCTTTCCTGTATGTCTTGTTGAGTAGCAGAATGAATGCGTGGTGACATGATTGTCTCAGATAGTTACCTTTTTTCAGGTCACTTATAGACAGTGAAACCAGAGGCGAATGGTCCAGTCAGTTATGTGGTTTCACCTCCAACAATAGCCCCTTCCTGTGTTAATTCTTTGAAATTTTATGCAAGTTCCTGGGAGAAAATATGAATTTTGTTTCTTGTTATTCCCTCATGGCTTTTAGTGAGGGTGAAAAAAAAGACAACAAAAAAAAACCCACAATTTCCTCTGGTGGCTAATCCATGCAGTTTTGGATCACTCCAGTTATGAGGGCAGTAACCTTGCAGAGGATGAAACTCAGGGTAACAAATGTGATAACAGAACCTCGTTGTCACAGTTACAGCCCGTTTTCATTTGGAAGGAGGAAAGCACGGAAGATCAAACACACTGGTTCACAGGAGGGCTCCTTCAACCCCTCAAACCTCAAATTAATTTTTATGGGAGGCAATGTACTGTACCAGTAAATTCTTTTTTTTTTTATTCATACAGAGAAGCTTAATTTAATTTTGTAATGTGTTTAAAAATGGATTAAAGGTATGAGGTGAAAAAGTTAAGAGGTTAACTGCAGTCATTTTCTGAACAGATCAGGCCAAACAGAATCCTATTTCATTAGAAATGTGAAAAACTTCTGTTTTGCTTGCTTAAAATACCAACCTAGAAGGTAGTTAAGTTTTTACTAATAACTTGAACAATATGAACCCAATCTGTAACTTGAGGCATTGTATGTACACTTTGTTGTTGTTTCCTCGTGCATTGAGGTGTAAACTTCTGTGGGATTGTTTTATTCCTTTCAGTGGGAGGGAGGGTACAGGAAGTATTGTATTCAGTGTAAATGTAGAATAGTTTCTTTGAAATCTAATTAAATTAGTGACCCATGGCTGTGTAAAGTCTAGACCTATTCACAGCAGTGTTTCTTATCCCAGGGGTTACTCTTTACAAAAAAAGATCATTTAAGCCATGAAAAAGAAAGGTTTTACTTTCTTTCCTGATGATCTCTTTAGGGAATATTCTGAAAAAAGTCATATAATTGAGAGAGAGAGAAAAAAAAAAGCTGTATCCACTGTTGTGTCCTTTCCTCTATGGCTTTGTTATTTACTGAGGAAGATGTGTTACCTTGTGTAAAGTTATGGGCTTGTCTATATTAGAAAAGTCTAAATAAATAATTCCATAAAACAAATACCTTTAGACAGCTTGACCTTTATTTTGGTAAATCACCGAATTAAGCTTAAACTGCTTTAAGAGCATTTTTAGTGTTGTCAGCATTAGCACCAATTTAACTGATACAAAATTGCCTCAGCCGAATCAAGTTTCGCTGAGCAATTAGATTTGCAGACTGAAATAAATCTTTGAAAGTTCCTGAAGGATTTAGGAGTCTAAATTTTCTTTTCAGATGAACCGTAGGCCTCCAGGAAGCTTTTGCTACATTTGCTGGGAAGCTGCAGTGTGGTATAGAGTGTAGGTGAGGGAAGGGCTCCAAGCGGTGGAGCTCAGTAGGGTTTGTGCAGCATGAGGAGGTGAGTGGGTCCCCTCGGAGCCAGGTGGTCACTGCTCTGCCACTTATGACTCCAACGTAGTTTATAACTTAAACTCGTGCTAAGTATCTGTGAAAATTAGCCCAGTTTTTCATTATTTCCTAACGTTTTGGTGTAATCTGAGATTAGGTGTGAGGCTGCAAGTGATGTAGTTGTTTTTGAACCTATTGCTGCTTTAATCCACTGGCCAAAAATAGATACATGGATATAGAAGATATATCTTTAGTAGTAGAAATAGTATCTAGCTGATACTCATATGGCAGGAATTTCTCAGTAGAAGGCCATTAAAAGCTTTCTTCTCCTTTCTTGTTGATTGTTTCCTTCCCGATACATTCTACTTTTTATTCTCAGCAAAAACGGTGTTACTGAAAATGACTAATATCCTGTGGTTCTCTTTTATTCGCCAACAAAAAGCAGTCGGCTAGTGGCAGTGCTGGTTTTGCTGGGCAGGAGGAAGCCAAGCCCTTTACACCAGCTGCCCAACCCTCGGGAAGGCAATCCCGGGAGAAGGAGGCGGCGCTGCGGCACAAAGCGCCTCTGGGGAAATGGAGATCCTCGGGGAAGTCTTCGTTGTCAGCCATTGATCTGTGTTTTACTGGGCTGTGTATCTCTGCCTTGTTTTTGTGGTGAATCATGCTTTCTTTCTGGGGAAAAAAGAAATGCTGTTTGTTTCCTGTGCCTCTAGTCGTCTTCTCCATGCATCATGAATATAGAAGACAAACTCCAAAATAATCTTTTTCATGACTCAGAGTATGTGTCTCTATTGAAGGTGCTTGCAGAAAAGGCTTGTTTGAATGGGGCCTTGGGGAGCGCAGGAAAGCATTTAGTGGAGGTAGGAAGGGAAAAGTAAGAAGATTGGAATAAACTATATTAACATTTGGAAGAGCAGAGGAGAGGAGAGATCATGCTCAAATTTATGTTCCTTCTTCCTGTCGTCTAAAAATAATTTTTCAGTGAACCCGAAATCTCCAGATCTCTGCAGAAGTTTTCATACATCTGTGCCCTCAGAAGATCTTGTAAGTGCCTCTCAAAAGGAGCGAGTGCGGTCTGTGTGATGTGAGCATAGCACAGTGGTCTGGCATTCGTCACCAACACCACGGGTGGTATCAGCACATCCTGGGTGCCAGGGGTGATCTCAAAGCTTGTATCCCATGACGGAGATGTGAAATACTTTGGGAAAGTGACTTGGATTGAATCTGTTCCTATTCCTACTGAAATAGGGAAATATGGGGCAAAGCTGAAATGCTAAAAATATCGTCATTGGCAATGTTCAGCTGCATGAGAAGAGCACCGGGACTAAAGCATCCCACATGCTACACTTGAAACAGCAAAAAAGTATATTTTGCTTCATTTTTTTTCACCCAATTGCTTGTCAGTATTTGAAACTGGATGTTTTCAAACTCTTCTTTAAAGCACATGCAAACAGAAGGAGCTTTCCTTCCACATGTTTACCACTAGGTAAACGTGTTAAAAAGTTTTCTTAGAGCTTTAATTCATCAGAATGATGAGTCGACCTTGCACTAGTACCTCGCCTGGCCTAACTGTCTGCTCATAAAGTGGTGGGGCTGAGCTGTGGGGCTGGCAGGTAGCTGGGGGAGAAGCTGTGTAGTGCTGCCCTGAGCTGCATGCAAGTGCCGAGGTACTTGTGCTCTCTTGAATAAAAGAAAGAGATCCTCAAAATATATTTATAACTCTGATTTCCATCTGATTAATGCCCTCATCTTGCCGAACCTGAGGACGAACTCACCACTTTTTGCTTTACTTCTGTGCCTTCTAGTGAGGCAAACAGGAGGGCTGTGGTGAACAAGGTAAGTCTTGGGTTACTCTGGTGCTGGACAAAGATTAATGTGTAGGGTTGAGCTTTTCTCAGGCACCCTGAGTCTCAGGTGACTTGATATTCAAGTTAGGCTAATAGACCTCCTGATGAGCTGGGGCCACAAACAGCTCCTTTAGTTGCAGGTGCTAGAACCAGTTCTGGTGGCTGCCTAGCTTTGAGCAATAGCAGCTAATTAACCAAAGATAAACAAGGGAGCTGCCTGCATGCAGCTTGCTTCTAGGATGTCTTGACTGGAATCTGCAGTAGGATCATAGGTGATGGTTTTCCTTTTCTTCATTTAGGTGAGACTTAGGCATAATATTCACCGACGTTCTTTGGAGATTTTATGGAGGGTTTACAAAAAGCGTGAAGTTAGAACTTGTCTCACGACAGGAGATGGGAGCAGCTACAGACTTCCTAGCTTGAAAGCCTGCAGGCTGTAAAGATAAAGAGGGCTGGTGAAGGAGGCTGCCCAGGAAGCCCGGGCAGAAAGCCGAGCAGGGCCGGCCGTCTCGGCTCCGCCACCTGCCTGCCTGGAGGTGCAGGATGTTGGTGGTGTGAGCGGTTACGGGGCCATCGCTGTGGTAATGGCAGAGGGTTACGAGCCTCCCACGGCCTGACCGGTTTCCAGCCCTTCCTACTGCCCTAGGTAGGAACAAAGAGAGAGTTAGAAAAGACATTTAGAAAGTACCTATTAACGTCCATGATTTTTAAGCTATCTTGAGAATCTTTTTAAACTTTGGAAACTGGTCGGAAAATCTCCCAGTCAGATCTTGTCATGCGTCATGAGGTACTTGGTCCTGTGTATTGTCTGGGTTGCTAGAGCAAAACCGTTAATCACATTAGCTAAAACATGTTAATGTGCTTTGTATCGTGGACTAGTAGAAGGAATGAAGGCTAATGAAAATCTTTTCTGGAATCAGCTCCAGGATTTCCGTTGCTTTGACTGTCTTCTTGATAACTATTTTTTGGTAACTAGATGTGCGAGCCTCCAAAAAGAACTCAGTATCCGAACTTACCTCCTAAAAAAAAAAATCCTTTGAGCCGAATGTTAAAATTTAAATGGGGAGGTAGCATTATCGAAATGACTTGAGCAGAAAAACTATACCCATCCAGATAGAAGCAGTAGTATGAGAAAGTAATTAAAATAGGGGGAAAAATAAAAAAGACTCATTGCAAAGCAGAGCTGCTGCTGCTGCCGCAAAGCAGGATGATTTTTCACAGATGATACTAATTTTAGAAAGATTGCAGATGCAGTCTGTGAGGCCTATGCAATATCCTATGTAAAAGCAGCACATCCTGTAAGCCCAGTGGAGAAGTATTAGCCGCATTTTACAGTATTACCTTCAAACGTGGGGTGTGACTGCCCATTCAGAAGCACTGCAAGGTGTTGAAAAGCTCTTCGGTGAGGAGAGGAGGAAAGGTCAAAAGGCAGCATGAGCAGTCTCAAAATACCCTGAAAAGGTTCCCGTGGAGGGGACGGAGGCCATGCCTTGCGGATGGCTAACACACACTGCGCTGTGAAGGGCACTAGAGGCTGCGGAAAAGTACAGTAAAACACAACAGGTAACGTCACAAATCCTGCAGTTACAGTTACTATCTACTGTAGTTAGATCTACAGTATCTTAGGAGCTCACAGAGGAGAAGGTCAGTGTTCTCGAGGTGTTAAATGTTGAGCCTCCAGCTTCAGAATACATGTGGTTATATCCCCTTTTCTTGTATTTAATGGTGAATGCCTGTTTGTCTACATAGAACTATGTGTAGGATTGATTCTACGCTTTGGGATAGAGTAGGATTTATTTGGGAAGACAAAGCATCAACAAGAATCATTTTCATCCTGCTAACCTGAGTAGCTGGTGAATATCTGTACTCGTTGATGACAACCCGATCACGTGGGTTGACCTTACACTTCAGAAGTTTCATTCCAGGAAACAAGATGACACAATGTTGAGATTATGAAAGATTTATTGTCATTAGAAGTTGTAATTTGGTGATTTTCTTCATCTACTGTAACAGTGGTAAGAAATGAGCTATTATAAGGTTGGTTGCAAAGCTTAAAGAATTGATGTCTAGAAGTGTAAACTAATTTACCTGGTCTCTTTGCTAGAGTAAATTTAGTGCTGTTCCAGAAGCAAATCTGACCTATAGTCTATTTGTATCATATTTTTATGCTAATTAGTATACTTAAGGTCTTTGTAACAGTATTTTTTAATGTCTGATATTCTGGCAATCTATTCCAAAAATAGCTTCTATTTTTACAAAAAAAAAAAAAAAAGGTTCTGATTGAGAATAATTAAGGCCATATGGATTACTTTTTCCCTGTGTTCATGGTGATTCCTGAATAATATTAAGATATTTTCCATAGTTTTCCAAAAAAAAAAAAAAAAGAGAGAGAGAAGAGAAAAATGGAAAATAGGCTTAAATATTTTTGTTCAGAAAACTCTTTGCATGCTACCATTGAGCTCAGGCCATCACTGTGTTAATCTGTCTTTTCTCTAAACGAGGTGAAAGTACAGAAGAACTGATGCCCTGGAAGCCTTTGTAGCACTTGAGAAAAGTGCAGGGAAGAATGTATTCTTTTTACAGGAGACTGAAGGAATGTCAAGGACACTCTAGGGGAAAATAAATTGTATTATCCTCCCTTTCTTGACTGCTTTTTACGGCTATCTCATAAAGACTTTCGTTTTAATAGCTAGTATCCTACACTGGTAATTCTGAACATGTTAAAAATCAAGAAAAATGTTCCACTTTTTAATCATATCTAAAATTTTGAAATTTTTAGAGTCAGAATAGAAGTGCCATGATACATGAAGATTGCAGGACCTACCCTATAATTTGTAAGACATTTTGCTACTGTGTTCAGCTTTTGTTATACCAAGGTTCAAATATATTATTTGAAGAAATGGACTCAAAAAATATTATTTCAAAAAAATTGAAAGGAGGCTTTCAGTAATACTGTTGCAGCTTGTCCTTCATCTGTAAAAATTACTTCTGAGCACCATTTGTGTTGTTTTGCTCACCAACTACTGCAGTCCTCTGATTTTATTGAAGCCTCTTCTTGTGTTTCGCTATTGCTGTGAGAGAGAACAAGGCTGTCCTAAGAGATTTCTTCTTGAAAGACTTCAGTGACTACAGACCTGAGCAATTTGACACAGAACAATTTCATAAAAAAGTAACTGGAGACAGATATATGAATACTATAAATATATATACATATATATACTACAAATATATGTATCTATAAGATAGATGAATGCTATATAGCATATACACTATGCTTTCTAGTGCATACACTATAAATATAATAGCTATCAACAGGCACGCAACAGTGAAAAAGAACTTTTCTTACATTAAGGATGAATTGTTTAATAATTAGGAACCAGGAAAGGGAATGAGGTAAAAACAGCATTGGAAGAGTGAAAGGGAACTGCATACAATTTGAAAGAAAAGAATTTGTTTTCTGTTTATAAGGAGCTCATTTTCTCATATCATTGGAGCAGAGGCTGGACTTGATTAAAAATCAGGGAACAGGATTTCGTGGTACCTTTTCAAGTGTTTATTTCCCTGCATAGGGGAAAGCTGGAACACATTGGGGGCCACTCTAACAGGGTCTGTGAACATCAGGGCTTTATTTACCCTTGTGCCTGCCCCCGCTCCTCCTCAGATGGCTTGAGGTGGAGAAGGCCAGAGGAGGCAGAGCAGCCCAGATGGATTTGGCCCTGCGTCTCTAATGTTTTACGTATCCTTGATACGATGTGATTCACAGACATTTCGCACCTCTGAAAACTGCTTAAACCTCCAGCCTCATACTTCCACACCCAGAGCAGTTGAGGACTCTGTTCTAAATCATAAAGAGAGTCTTGGAGAGATACTTCTATATTCACCAGGTTCTTTATAAAAGTTAAGATGGGATACCGACTGAAACCAGGTGATGGGCAAGAAAACTTGCTAAATTTTGCAAGTTTCCAGAGGATTGTTTCTCTCATCTTGTTATTTCGTAGTCCTAAATGAGCAAGCCTCAGTGCTGTAGACATCTACAGTAGACTGAATCTACAGTTTTGAACTGGTCATGTGTAGGTTAAATATGGGAAATTTGAATTTAAACATTCACCTACATTATAATTAAAAAGGTCTATTGGGAAGTGCATGTCAAATACTGTGTGAAAGAGTCCATTAATTTATTTTCAGTACGTGTATTTTCATGGAAACCTCTAATTGCCAGCTGTAGCTGGCAAGCTCTCTTGTCTTTCAGAAACTGTGGTTTAACAGACATAGCAGCAATGTGAATTGGCTCTTGCTCTGCCCTTTGCATCCATCTGGAGAAGAAGGTAACCTGCTAACCCTAGCAGAGCCCTGCACAAAATATTTCTCCCAGTGCAAACCCATTTTAAGGTGGTCGTGTAGAATATTGAGCTGTGTTTGTCCTGTTGTTTTGCACAGAGATGTAGTTCAGCAGTAATGAGGAGATAATACATTTCTGCAAGCAAATTTTTTTGCATGCAACGTTTCATTTGTGTACGTGTGGGTGGGAGTGAGGTAGGGAATATAAAATATCTTTCACAGCTAACGTAAACCACTACCTTGTTTCACACAGGCAGCACTCAGCAATTTTAATAACTGAGGTACCACCTACCTGTTACAGAGTCAAAGCAGCAACCTAGAATGAAAGGTGTTTTTATTGTGTCACCAATTCCCTGAGCCATCGACTTCCCACTGATTCAGTTGTTTTAATTAGCAGGTAGGGGAGGTTAAAGCAGTTGTGGAATACAATGAGCTCTTACTTCAAAACCTAAGATGTCTAAAACTGGACTTTTTATTTCTACAATCAGTTCCAAATGAGCTCTTACAAGGAAAACTCAGAACTGGCTTAGTTGAGCAAATCGATTTCTCTTGTATGTGAAGGTCAAGTTAAACATTGTTGGGGAATAGAAGCCTAGAAATTTACATTTCAATAGTTCAACTTCATATAAAGGGCTTTTGATTGTTAAGAGTTAGAGCAAAACTGTGTTGAAATCATTTGAAGAGCAGAGTTGTTTCTGGCATTGCTTATAGTACCAATCTCATGCCACTTTCATATGTTTTTAATTTTGTACCTTTGCGTGGTCTGTGCTGTGTTAATGATCACCTAGCTGTACTAGCAATGGAGAACTTTATTATTATTTATTAAATAATTCCCACTGGTAAGATGAAAGTGTTAACAGAAATTCTTTAGGGAAGGTCTTGATTAACTTGCACACTTGGCTTGATCACAGTGGAGGTTAGACTTACAGTATCTGATTACCAGGACTAATAAAACCCATTCAATTTTTCATGTACAGTGTTAATTACCTTCTTAGTCTCTCTCATGTACAAACACACCACAAGGCCATTTCATGTTTGTGATGAAGACCAGAGTTATACTTTGTTGCTTTTTTCTTGCGGTACTCATTTTTAAAATTCACACTCAAGCAAGAAGTAACTTTCCCTAATTATAGAATCTGTAGACTGCAATGCTGAAACTTCAGGATTGTAAGTTGTTGCATTAAGCTTTTTTCACCCATAACTTAATTGTCTAAAAAGTGATTTTTTTTAATATCATTGAGTGAATCAGTTCTGAGTAGATCTCGCTGACTTGATCATTTCATTCTGTTGTTCTAGTATGAAATATTTCTTCCTCTCAATAGGCAGAACATCTTTTCTAAGAACCAAACAGATATATTAATGGAAATCTGCTTAGGGCAGTGATGAATATTTATACCTCTTACCTTAGCAGCGAATAGGTGACTGAAGTTGAACAAATCATGCTGAACTGTGGGCCTGCTGCCTATGAGGTTAATATGATTTATGAAACTTAACATATAATTGCTTAGATTATGTGGTGCTCAGCTTAACCTGCTTTTGCTATAAACATCCGAAGATATTTTTTGTATTCCTCTACTTACTGAAAACACTCAATATAGTGTGGAGACATTAAGAAGCATAACTAATAATTAAATTCCATAATATCTTTTCTCAAATCCTTAAAATGTAAATTATTCAATTAAATCACCATTCAGAAAAATAGTATATTAACATCTCATATCCCATCACCATCATCTCTCAGAACTGTCAGGTAAACTGATTGTCCCATGATCAAACCAACAAGTCATGGGTTTCCCAGAAAAGATGTCCTCAATATTTAACTCCCTTTTTTTTTTTTTTTTCCCTCTGAGCAATGTGTGTTGCATAGGTTAGTTTAGCTAAGCAAGACTGTGTGGAAATGGAGAAATCTCTCTCAACATATATTCCAGAGTACAAAGGACTTGATAGTTCGGAGGCAGGGATTTCAAACTGCCCTAATGTGAAGTCAGCACAGACCTAGGATTGCAAAGGCAATGGGAGGTAGTGAGATTTTAGAAGTAAAGGGATGTTGGGGCGAAGTAACACAGAAGTATATGACTTCTGTGCTGGTCACGATGTCAGATGATGTTAATGGCTTATACCCAAATTCATGTAGGTATTAGAAACAGTTCAGATAGCCCTTGCTTCTTGGTTGCCCCCCACTTTTTCTTTTGTGTCATGTTTTTGTTTTTGGCATGGTTGTTCCTGTGACAGGATGTCTGTCACAGAGTAAGGTAAATTCTCCAGGTCAGAGGACTTTACCTGAATCGTACAAGTAGTGACGAATGCTGTATTACTGCCACCCATGAGAAGGTGAAGTAAAATCTGATTTTTCATGCTGAAGATACATTTGAAATAATGCTGATTGAAAAATAAAATGTTGAAGACCGAAAGAGGCAAACATATGTCAGTGCATGCATGGCATTATTTTAAAAAGTTCCTTAGGCGGTGAAATGAAGGGAGGTTTTTATGCAGTGGATTTGTTTTGCAAGTAGGTGGATTTTATCATTTCTCACCGCTCGAGTTGCAGTCTTTTGCTACATGGGACAGTAATAGGCTCTCTGTTTTCCACCCAGCTGGCTAGTTTCATAGAAACGAGACTTAGTATCTTGGATTCCCGTATCCGCTTTGTCAGACTGGTTGAAATAGGACAGCTGGTTCAGAAGTTGTGGTGGGAAACACGGGCACAAAAGCGTGCCTGCCCATTTCCTTATTTTGTTAAAAATGGGACAAGATTTTCTTCGATACTTTTATTCGATTTATTTGATATTTTTATTAGCTTGCCAGTTTGATGGAATAAAATAAACCAGGATTGTTACACTTTTCTATATACGAAGTACTCCATCACTGTCTGTCCTCCCACTTCACGCTCTGTGTTTCTGTCATCCTTTCAACAGACATTGCATTGACTTTTGTTAGCCCATGGCCTGCTGCTTTTCTGTATCCATCTTGTTTTTATGATTTCTCTTGTAATTTAAATGAATTGTGTGTGAACTGTATTTTTATAGGCAGATTTGATAGTCTGTTGTTAGGATTGTCTGACACTTCTCATTATAATATCCTGTTTTTCAGCTATTTGTGTTGATCTTTAGTAGTTGGTACTGACGTTTTCTACACTTAAAGTGTTTTACTTTATTTTTAAACTTTAATTGTTTTAATTATGAGACATGATTCTACAAAGCAAGTTGGGGAAAATACTTTCTGAAACATACAAAGGCTATTAAAAATAACCAAAGACTTTTTGAATGCTGTAATATAGTAATGTTTTGGTTCAGTAATTTTTGGTGAAATATATTCAAATTTGCATGAGAAATAAGACTGTAAAATGTTGCCATTTCTATGTATTTGTTAGTGCATTAGTGAAGTCTGAAAGCTGAAATCTTCGAAGATTTTTGCGATCAGCAAGCAGCTTAAGCTGCTCTAAAGAGCTCGCACACGTTCCCGGTGGGGCTGCTGAATGTGCTGTGTTCCAGGAATACTGTGACTCGGGAGGGTTTTCCCTGCGGCTGCAGCTGTAGGCGGCTCCAGGCCAGGCCGTGTTTGGGCTTGTGAAATGAGAACTCCTGCGCTCTCAGTTATACCTGTGAGCAGTCAGCAAAGCCTTCCGTTCTGGTTCGAGAAGAAAAAAGAGCTGAATCGGGGAAAAAAAGCTATAGGCTGTTGAAGTAGTTGAGCTGAACAGCTGAGGGTAGGGAAGGGGAACTGGAGGGGATGATCCTCACGCAGTCTGGTGAGGTGAGGCTGGTCTTGTCAGTGGGAGCGGAGGACACAGAGAGAAGAAAGATCTTTGATGTAAGGACGGGGTCCAAAACAGTAAGTGCCTGGAGTTGTAGGGAAGAAACACAACAGACAAAGAAGATAAATGCTGAACAAATTCCCCTTTGGGGGAGACGAGTGCCAGGAGGTAAAGAGGAGCCTTAACTGGTCAAAATAACTAGGCCTGGGCTGAGATAACGGGATGGTGGCTGGGGCTGTGTAGAAGACCCTGGCAGTGTGCTCTCAGTATACCTGTTACCCGCCGTCGTGCTGCTTTTTCCTGTCATTCTGCTAGTCGCAAGTGGCAGACCTTTCTGTAAGTAGTTCCACTGTCTGACACCAGAGATTCAGTGTTCAGATTCAGAGATTGCAGACAAGGAGATTCTTGCATTATTTGGGTAAGGCATAGATTTCTTTTTCTTTTGAAGAACTTAGAAAATTACACATATGCATTGCTATCTTCTGTCTTTCCTATTTCTCTACATTAAGAATGTTAGTAAGATTGCCAAGTATCTACAAATAAGGAAATGCAGCCTTAGTTCATCTGTGTTATGCTGCATATATTAGGAAGCAGAGATGAACTAGACTGTCACATTTTCTTTTCCTCAGAAGTTCTTTTAGCATTTAACGGACAAGACATTTGCTCTGAGGATGAATCAGGTTCACACAGTTTAGCTACCTGTCATCTCTAACAATGCTACGTCACTTATTTAGAAGTTGAAAATGATCATTAAGTGTTTAACACAGAACCTCAGGAACAGAGATGCCAAAGCCATTGAGTTGCTCTTGAGATCTGTATTTGCCCTCTGCCTCTTCCACAGAGCTGGTCTGTGCAGGTAAGCAAGTCTCTTCAACCAGAGTTTGGAAAGGAGGCCACGAGTTTGGTAGTGCTTAGCTTGACATCTTGGAAGCATGATTTACAGGAGTTCACAACACATACAGCTGAAGCCAGCGGGAAATACGTTTTGGAAAAGAAAAGAAAAGAAAAGAAAAGAAAAGAAAAGAAAAGAAAAGAAAAGAAAAGAGAAAAGGAGAAAAGAAGTCATAACTATGTCTCAGATCTGCCATCTAAAATTAAGCCAGGGTTTTTTTGATCTTTGTCTTCTTGCCGCCTCCCTTTAGCTACAGAATATGGAAAATGCCATTTTTTCTGTCTATGGAGATTGTAAATACATAAGTGGTTTGTGATGTACTGCATACAATGATTTATGACACTGAGAGTCACAGGTTGGTTAGCAATTCTGTCTCACTTTGCATACCTGGAATATTTTAGAATATATGGAATAGGAAAGGTTCAGAGTCATGTCTTAAATAAAAGAACAAAAAGAGAGGTTTCTTCCCAATAATTGCAGCTTTGTGCTACACAGTTCACATCTGCATTCATATGTGAGAAAAGAATTTTCTCACTTCTGTGATGTCTCCTGCAAGCACATCAATATGTAGTGGAGAGAACTCACAGCACTATCAGTTCCTTCTCAGAAAGAAATAAAAAACAATTCCTCGAAGGACTTTGAAGGAAATGGAGAAGACAAATGTAGAACAAATACATGTATTAGCAGCTATATTTGTATTTATATTATACTTCCCATTGGAGAACTTTAAATCAAAGAAAGAACATGTGTGTATGTATTTATGGTATATGTCAGATTAGGCAGTTCTCACTCCTGTTGCAAATCTTGTTCCCGCTCTTGCTTTGTCCATCTGGACATTATATTGGAAGCTTCTTAATGCAGGATCTTCTGTCATCAGGGGTTCACACAGCCAGCAGCTTCTGCGGAGTCCTGCGCCGTGTGTACGTATGCAGTCTCTTACCTGCTGAGAAAACGGGCTTAGAGAATTAACTAGCAAAGAAACTGAAACTATATCCTGAACTTCTTTGGCATAAATGATTACACAAGACATTTATTTTGCTTTCTCTAAGAATTATGTTATGGTTAGTGTATTTCAACTATCCCTTCTTAATAAGTAAAATGAAGCAAAGATAAAAATCAAGTATCAATCATCTCTATTTTAAAGCAGTCTGCCTGTTTCCCTTACCCCTTCCCAGTACTATTTAATTATAAGGTACCAGAACACACCTGAAGACTGATTTTTTAAGGTTACCAGGTTGCTCTTCTGCTCAGAAATACCTGAATTGAGTAACTTAAAACACATTCCTACCTCAGCTGCTTCACACTAAGCCAGCTAATGTCTGCCCTACTCAAACATGCTCATTACTTATCTACAGCCTTCTGGAGCGTGCAGCTCTGCACTGTGCCACACTTTAGTGCAGAACTGCTGAAAGAAGAAAGATAAGGAAGACATAAGTGTAAATATAAATAAACTGTAAAAAGCCCTAAGTGTAAATTAATGTCCAGGAGAAAACACAGAATGAGATCAAAGCATACTGTAACCTAAGTGGTCGAGTAGTTCGTGTATCTGTATATTTATTTGAAAACTTGCTATTACTCTAAAATTATTCTGAATTCCAATAACTTAAAGTTGAAGAATTTTTTTTGGTGAGCAGTTGTCACCACTAGTGACAAGCATGCATCTAGAAGAGAAGTTATAGTACCAAAAAATCTACGGCTGCAGCATTACTGATACGTAAAAATGCATAGTATTTTTATGCTTGCATTTGTTTTTAGGAAAAAATATCCACCAACAAACACAGAGTGTTTCAAATTATGTAGTTTAATTAGAGACAAAAGAGAGAGAACTGCTGCACTAAAATTTATGATTGCTGCAGCAATATTTATTGGTACGTATGGTACTTGTTAAAATCAGTGGCTTTTTCTTGAGGAGCTTTATATTATTTCTTCTGTTTTTAAGAATACATTATACAAGAATGTATAATCACTGTGGCTTTTTACTTCATATTTCCAAATTTATTTCAGCACCTTACAAGTTGTTCTCAGCGCTCTTGCATTATGTGAGATCATCAAATGGATGAGGAAAATATTTGCTTTGTAGAATACAATGCCACTAATTAAAGTTGAGAGTGAATGGACTGTTTTAGGATCAGCTCATCCATCAAAGACTGGCTATTGATTATTTACTGACAGTTCTTCGTTTAGCAATATTAATTACACAGTGACACCGTTATGTAAAGGTTATGACTTACTATATACTTGAAAATTAAGGAAGACTGTTTGAAAGGTAATTGTATATGGTGAGCCCTGGAAGTCTCAAAGTGCTAGTAAACCTATTTACAAATCAAGAGTTTAATGACAAGTCAGTGACCAGGACAGCAGCTTACAGATCTTGATGGGCTCCTTATGGAAGCTGTGATGTAGTGGCTGTGACTCCATGGAAGGGAATGAAAGCCTCTCTGTTACTACTGCTTTGAAAACATTTTTTACATATTTGAGTGTTATTTCCCAAACTATATTGGTTTTAAATTATCGTGGGGAGAAGAATTAAGTTTACAGTTTTCTGCATTGATCATATGCCCTTTTCTTGTTCAACCACTGCTTAAATCTTTCATCACCATTCTCCATACACTATTGTAAAACCTCCATATGATACAGAGATTAACTGATCTCTTGTGTTCCCCCAGCATGGCTGTAACCTACTTCATGCACATGACGTAGTCTGGACTAAACAAAGCTTCTGAGCTGGAGCATGCCATAATAATATTATTAGTCATATGTTTAATTCTAGCAGTACTCATTTCGAAACTCTCAGTGTACATGTATTTTCTAATATAGTAATTTGAGTTAAATATTCATATTGTAACCAGCAACTTTTAAAACTGAGTATTAGCTGAATAATATTACTTTTTACTGGTTCAAAAGGAAGATCATGAGTTCTGTGGGATTACCTAGAGACTATTGGTTTTCTTGTGCTTAAATTAAACGTGGTTTTGGCAGGGAAGGTTTTGAAAGGAAAAAAAAAAGCAGCATTGCAAGTGGTGAAGTCCGAGTGTTCATTTCCTGTGAATATCTGATAGCTGTGGTTGTTTTGTAATAGCACTCTTTGTGTGAAGGAGGCACGGCCTGTGTGGGAAAAGTTTATATATGAAAAAAGGATCTAGTGGCTGAGGCGGGAAATACTGTTTTGTCCACATTCTAAAAATGGGATTGAAATGATTCATAAAATGTGTGCGCTTTCCTGTTCAAGAAGGAGCTTGAAAGTAATTTTCAGCTCAGTCCCGACCTGTAGGTTTCCTTCATCATCAGAGCTGTTGCTAACTCAGATGTGCTGGTAATGGAAGCCGGGAGCACCGCGCCGGCCGCTGCCCTCAGAGGCTATTAAGAAATGAGGCTCGATGGGTTTGTTCTGTGAGAGTGTGGGGCTCTGCCGTCGTGTTGCGGGATGGCAGGAAGGGCTGCCTGTTAAAGTCGTCCTGAGCAAGCACGGCTATAAAAGAGACCGGGGCAGGAAGATGGAAAACAGATGAAGTGGTTGTACGTCCTCTAGAGAACCGTGCTTCTCTGGAGGACAGAAGAGATCTAATCACCTTTAATTTTATGAAACGCTAACAACAAAAAAATGCTTATATAGTGCATTTTTCATAAACAGTCACTTTAAAAATGGAAATTCTGTTTTTTTTAAAAAACTTAATTTAAATGGATGCAGTGCAACAAACAAGCACCCTTTAAAACAGTCATATACCGACTGACTGGAAGCAAGTTACGCTTTTTGCATTTTTTTTCTTTGTCATTTTCCTTCTCAGTTGTTGTTCTTTTTCTTAATCTTTAAGTCTGTAATACTTGACATGGCCATTGTGGAGATTAAAGGGGTATGAACTCCGCTTGGTTTTCTGTTTACTGCTACGGCCTCCCTTCTGTCCCACTGTTTTTCTGGAAGCAAGAAACCGGTGTCTTGTATTGCTATAGAGTTGCATGATTCCCCTCAAGCTCCATTTTTGACATACAGGCGAGTCATTTCAAGGTAAGGAATTTTGTTTCTACCCTCCCTTTATTGATCAGGTTATGTAACTCCTAGGTTGGGCCATTTGAAGAAGTCATTTGAAGACTTCTTTTCTGTTTGTTCTGAACCCGCTACACACTTAGATCTACAAATTGCATTACTCTTCAATGTAAAATTAACTTATTTGACAAGTTCCAGTAATATATATATATACATATATATATATATAAAGGTTTGGTAGGCAAGGAATTCCATTTTATTCCCTTTTTGTTCTGCTTTTCTATTTTGCTTGTGTTATCTTGATTGGTGCTTAGTCTTCTGTGAGCATACCTTTAATGCATCCTTTTGGTTCCTGTAATATAGCCGAGGCTTTAACAGAAAACAATTGTATAGTTTGAGGACACGTAATGGGCTACTAGAAGAAATATTTACATCTGGCATGATCAAAGCTTTGGAGTATATGAGTGTGTATGTGGGAGGTCTAATTTTTATGTGGGTGGATTAAGAAAGATGACTAAAACACTGAAGTACTTAACCCCTTTCCCTTTATGAAAATTCACTTCCTGAAAATGAAAAAAACATGTAGTACCTGATTTTTATCTGCTGTTTTTAATTTCAAGGAGTATTAATTCTTCTATGTGTAACTACTTGCTTGAGGCATAGAGAATTTCGGGTATTTCAGCCTCTCTAATGGCTTATTTAACAAGATGTTTATCTTGCTCATGAGGTTTGTGCGTGTTGGAACATATTTATGTTCTAGATTTAGTACAATTTGATACTCTGTAGGACTGTGCTGATAGGAGCACTGTTATATTTTCCGGTGTTTGGTAATAGCTAGCTCTTCAGGTTTGATTTTTGCGATTTTGTGGTAGTAACTAGCTATGAGTGGCTTCTAGAAATCGGTCGTTTGAGTTTCTTTTCAAACAGTTATTTAAGACAAATAGTTACTTGCATCCTAAAAAGATATTAATAACCATTTGAATCATCTCTCTCAGCATTTCATTTACATGTTTCTGAAGGTGAAATCTCAGATCACAGCTGATCCGAACTAGCAGCTCCT
>NW_010583622.1:137673-190550 GCF_000705375.1 Tinamus guttatus
CCCCCCCCGTTTTTTTTATATATATATATATCTATATATATACGTACACACCGAGAGCTGAACAAAAACGCAAACAAAAAAGATTTTTTTTCTTTGGCAAAAGGGCAAATGACATGAACAAACCTATTTTTATAGAGACCTTGGAAGAAGGGGATTTTTTTTTTTTTCGTTTTGGGTTTTTCCATGTTGTTCTTTGGAGACAAGTTATGATACGCACCAGCAGCAGCCATTCCATCTGTGTGTTTAAAAAAAAAAAAAAAAGCATTAGAAACAGAAAATAAAAGACACCACCAGAAAGCAACAAACAATCTGGGGAGCCTGAGCTCTTCTTGCCTTGCAAGCTCCTCCAAATCGTCAGACACAAAAATAAGTTACTAAGTAGTTTTGTCTTTCAATCCAGTTTAAATAAATAAAAAACACAGAACGTACTAAACCTATAAGCTTTTTTAAAAAAAAAAAAAAATCCAACATCCTGCCAAGAATATGCCTTGATAACAACCTTCTTTTTTTATATATCTATATATTATTATTATAACAAATGCTAAAACCTTCATTCCAAAGTTTAATATTGGTTCCATTGCCACCACTTAGTGGATGTTTGGCTTAGAACAATTTTTTTGTTGTTGTTGCTTTATTTGGAAGCACTCAACTGAGTTTAGTTTGTAATTGTTGGAGAATAACTGCTGATTTTTTTTAATTTTTTTTTTAGCTGTTTGAGTTGATTGCATGAGTCACTGCACACAACTCAATATGAAACTATTTAACTTATTTATTATCTTGTGAAAAGTATACATTGGTAATTTGTTCATACTGTATTTATCGGGTATGATGAAAAGCAATAGATATATATTCTTTTATTATGTTTAAATTATGATTGCCATTATTAATCGGCGAAATGTGGAGTGTGTTCTTTTCACAGTAATATATGCCTTTTTGTAACTTCACTTGGTTATTTTATTGTAAATGAGTAAAATTCTTAATTTAAGAGATTGTATGTAATATTTATTTCATTAATTTCTTTCCTTGTTTACGTAAATCTGAAAGATTGCATGGTTTCTTTACAGAAATCGGTCTCGATGCTGTGGAAGTAGTTTGAGGAATTTCTATGGTTTTTTTAGAATGTAAATGGTTGTAGCCCGTCCGAGTTGGAAAAAAAGAAAAACGACAAAAAGACTTACTTAACAATCAGACTTCAAAGTGGCAAATCTAATTCAAACTTGCTTAAAGTAACCAAAAAGTGTTTTTTGTTGCCTAACTCCACCAATCACACTGTGATATAATCTCAAAGTATGTAGCAATAATTGGGGGTCCCCAGTATTACGTCTCACAGTGCCTTCTTGAGGGTCCACGCTTGCCTTAAATATTTCTCAACCAAATAAGTATTTTCTCTATCTTTTTTTTTCCTCTCCTTTCCTAATGCTTGAGATAATTTGAATGTAGGGATGGGTTTTAACTACGACAAAAATCTCACCACTTTTTTATAAGAATGGAGGCCGTCTTTGGATCTGAAACTTTATACAGTACAGAAATGTATATTGTTAATTGAATTCCAAAACTTTTAATTTCTTTTTTTTCTCTTAAAGTAGAAAGTCGGGAGTTTTCCAAAACTTTCCTGGACGGTGGATGAATGAGCAGTAGCTTAGCTCTTTTTTGTTGTTGTTTGTTTGTACATAGGTACAGATTGAGCACTATGTACTCTCTCTCTCTTTTTTTTTTTTTGGACTACTTTAACAGAAGTATGTTTTGAATGTAACTAAAAGGATAAGTCAACTTGAGTTGTAATATATATATTATTATTTTTTTCCTCGGGAGTCAGTTCACTACAGATTGTGTGAGACTGTAAACTTTGTACTGTAAATGTTTTGTAGTTCTCCCAATAAAATTTTTTGGAAAAAAAAAAAAAAAAAAAGCTTGTTTTATCATCTCCTTTTCTTCTCTCAACTTTTGTGATTCAGGGGAAGGGGGAAGCTGTATATCATAATGAAAAACTACATCAGTTTTAGTACTGTCTTCATTCTCTCTATTCAGTTGAAGTTGCAATGCTAAAGAAAGCTTGCACATCGACCTTCCTCAAGTTTAGGGGGGCCCAAACCTCTGGCGCTTCCCAGCTGGTGGCATGGAAAAACTGGGCAGCGCGGATTGATCAGTGTTAACATCGCTTATGGGGGTGGCTGGGAGGGGGGGAGTGCTAACGTGCCCTCAGTGCTTGCCTGGCTTCGAGGAGGAAATGGCAGTTGGGGTAATAAAAAGGCATGATTAAAGTTCACCCGTTTGTCCCCAAAGCTTCGCTTCCCCCAGCGGATGAAGGAATGCGGCTCCTGCTTCAGCACCGTGTCTGTCCGAGCGGCGCCCCTCTGGGGCTGGCATTACCTTTCCGAGGCTGCGCCTAGGTAGCAAAGCACCTGGGACTGTGCATTTGTTACACCAAGAAACTTCCTAAGTCACAGCTCAGGAAAAGCCTAATCCTTATTCCAATCGGCCAGTCCCTTAAATGCTTAAATTGCCATTTCTACAGGCTTATTTTTGTTCTTTTGTCATACTAATAATAAATGTTGTTAACGTTATGGCATCTCTGTACTGTCTGGACCGCCACAGTACTTTCTATAAATACCAGGTAGAATGTAATCCTGGTGCCATATGTTTGTGTAACAAACCTTGGACTGACTTGCAGTTTAAAATTAAAACAAACGTAAGCAGTATATGACAACACGGGCCAGCTAAAGCGATCCCCCTCCCCTTTTTTTTTAATGGATTAGTTGGACTCGTTGTCTCAAAATGGTTTCCTTTATTCCTCAACTAATTTCTGGAGAGAGTTTGTTGTTATTTTTTGGTGCTGCACAAGGCCCTTCCCTAGCACACCAAGGCCCTTCCCGTTCCGTCTCCCTGTGCAGCTGCAGCACAGATAAGTCTAGGAGGAGAAGGAGCTCTTGAGCTTTCGCTTGCTTTAAGCAAGGAGAGTTGGTTAGCTGAGCTGCTGCCTTAATAACTAATTTTTCAGGTTTTGAAACTAACTGTCCAACTAGCTATGCATAGGTTAGGGGTGCACGTCGTTTGCTTAGTTTCACAGTTTATGTCATCCCTAGGTATGTTTGCTTGCTGCTGTCCCTTGCCCAGCTCTTCCCTGTACCCTGCCTTTTTTTTTCTTTCCAAAGTAGATAAGAACATCATTTATTGCTGAATTTCACTTATCTAGGGCAGCTGTGTTCCATCAGCTCAATACTTTAGTCCTTTATACAGTTTTTCTGTCCCTTAAACAGGATCTAAATGTGAGTCACAGCGGTTATTTGGTGTTTCCTGGTTGGAATAAGAATCCTGAAAGTTTTGCAGCAGCTGTTCTGTGTTAAATGCGACTGCACTGGTGTTAATTCCAGCACTTTGTGCCTTGGAAACGCTGCCAGGAAAGCATGGATAACAGTTTTATACAAGTCTCCTGAAGAAGGGTGCGTGTGTGTGTTAGTATGTGGGGGAAAGCAGGGCCTATGCAGCTCTGTATCGCTCTCAAAGTAAGTGATATTCTGAGGCCAATCATGTACCGTATTCTGTTTATATTTCTGCAAAAGTGTATTTCAAAACAATCTGTTTCAATGTTATGTGCTGCTGTTCAGAAAACTAGGAGTCCTTGAACTGGGACGATAAAGTGTCTGTTTCTTGTGCTGCACACTCGTTAACCTTTAAACTGATGACTTATGTTGTTGATTCAAGCAAAAGTTCTGTAGCTTTCATTTCAAAATTCAACGAAGCCTGTAAAGCTGGTCTGACCATTCAGAAATTTCCTGATACTTTGCAATAAATCAATACACTCTGCATAAAAATAAACTTTTTCTTCAAGAGCTTTGAATTAACATGGAACTCATAAGGTCTCTGCTATCACACATTAATTATGAGATATTCCTATTAACTATCTGGGGCACTTATAATGGTTTGGGGGATCAGGAAATCGGATTTTACTAGTAATTACTGGCTAGGACTGAGTCTTGCATGCTTGCTTTGGCTGATAATCTTTGAGAGAAATTGCAGCAAACAAATATATAGAAGTAAGCCTAATGGCTTGAAAAAGGAATAGATTTGGCAGGTCTTAGCGTGATCATTATGGGATATTCACATGTATCAGATATCAGATGGACTGTTCTGATTATAGTTTCTTTTTTTTTTTTTTTGGCTTTTTCAGTTTGCCTTCTTCGGGTAGAGCGGGTGTGCAGTAATTCAAGTGCTTTTACTTTCCCTAGGCTTTGGGCTTTGGTGCTTGACAAGGTACTGGAAAATTTAAACCTGTTTTGGCGCACGTCTGAATGGATTGCACAACTCAGAAAATAACTCTCAGCAGTGTGCCACAAAGCACAGGAATGCTGCTTTTCGCTTATGATATCACGGTCAGGCCTAAGCTGATATTTTTTTTTATGATTTACCCCAAGTTCAAGTGCAGATGCTCGAACTTAGAACATGATCCAGTTTGTGAAAAAGGGCACATCGCCCCTGGAGGAGTTAGCAGACTGTGGGCTGTTATTTCAGTACATTCCACAGTGCGGAACACTTGCAGCCCAAAAACTCAGTGGTTAATAGATAGGTGGATTTTTTTTTTTTTTTTTTTTGCAGAATACCATTTGAATGTCCTGTGCAGCTCTGAAAAAGACTTGATCCCCCTCCTGCCACCCTAGTCATCCCTTCCCATCTCGTCAGTCTTTCAGTACATGCTGGAGAGTGCAGCTTTTTTTTTTTTTTTTTTTTTTTAATTGTGTACACTGTGTGCATCTGAATCACATATTCACTAAAGGCCCGAGATTTCATTTTTGTTTATGACCAGGGCACACCTAGCTTCGTTTTGTCATTTGGCTATGACAGTACAGCAGATTTGCTAAGGGACTGGTACTGTGTTTTATAAAATCGTACAGTTTGTTTTTTCCCGCGGAGCTCGAGCGCGAGCCTCCCCGGCGGAGCTCCCTGCGGGGCTGCTCCGTCACTGCCAAGATGGGACCTTTCAGGTTCTGACGGGTGAGCGTGCAGGAGCTGGCAGCGCTTCGGCGCAGCAAATCGCAGCGTCACTTTGGGCTGCCTCACCTGAAGTTCGCGTTCCCGGGCGGCTGCACTGGGCTTCCCACGCTGGAGCAGCTCAAGTGGAGCTAAATCCTCCCCTCTGCCAGCTCTGCAGCCGGTTGGTAGGGCAGGATTTCCAAGCGCTCGTGTGCTGAGGATGAAAGGAGACAGCGAGGGTGACTTACCTGAGGTGACGCAGCCGTTCCTCCACTGCCAGCAGAGGGAATTTGCTGCTTCCCGGCGTGTCCGGCGCTCTTGGTGGAGGCAGCCCAGTCGCTGGCGCGGCACGTGGGCCTCGCTGTGCCTGCTCGCGCCATGGGCCACGGCCAGGGCTGAGCCGTCGCTCGCGGGCACCGACAGGGCCCGCTGCCCCGCGCGGCGCTCGGCGCCCGCCTGTGCTTGGCGTGCTTTATTAACCAGGCAGCGAGGGGGAATCGGTGCTTTCGTGCTGGGCTGCAGCTGGCTCAGTGCTCTGAGGTCTCACAAACTGCAAAAGCGGCGCAAGGGAGACGGTGTCCAAGAAAGAGCTGCGTCCGAGAGCAGAGGCAGGAGTGCGTGGGCAGAGGGCCCGCAGGCCGCCGCAACAAGCGCCTAGGTGGGCTTGCCTGTCCTGGGTGATTTCTGTGCAGTTTGGAGGAACATTGTTTCCTCCAAAGTTCTTGGGAAAGTCTTGGCTGCCTTTTCCACAACTTCTTTTCTTTTCTTTTCTTTTCTTTTCTTTTCTTTTCTTTTCTTTTCTTTTCTTTTCTTTTCTTTTCTTTTCTTTTCTTTTCTTTTCTTCTCTTCTCTTCTCTTCTCTTCTCTTCTCTTCTCTTCTCTTCTCTTCTCTTCTCTTCTCTTCTCTTCTCTTCTCTTCTCTTCTCTTCTCTTCTCTTTTTCCTTTCCTCTTTTCTTCTCTTTTCTATTTTCCTTTCCTTTCCTTTCCTTTCCTTTCCTTTCCTTTCCTTTCCTTTCCTTTCCTTTCCTTTCCTTTCCTTTCCTTTCCTTTCCTCCTAATTGTAAATAGAAATGGCTCACATGGAGCTTGAGTATTTCTTGGCCCTTCTGAAAGATACTGACATTTCAAATAAGACTGTAGACAAAATAAAGCTTAATGAATGTCGATGTATCCTAAATAGTTATTTTGTCTTGTTTACTGGAAATTAAGTAGTGGTTGTGTCATAAAGGTCTGCATCTTCAGGGAAGTTGAGAATGCAAAAGGAAACACTTGCTATCAGCAAAGATTTTGTAAATCGCACAGGCATTTCATGGCCTATGAAGAAAGAACATCAATTTTCATGCCTAATTCCTTTTATTAATTTTAAGAAATACTGGGAGAGGAGGGTAAAGGAACATGATTCCTCCCATGGAGTCTAGAGGAGCTTGCCTCTAAAGAGAAATGTCTTCCGAAGGTTTAATTGAGTAGATACAAGTAATTGCATCTCTGCTTTTAAGGAGGTATAATGGATATGTTAATGGAGGCATTTCGGGGTGAGCTCCCCCTCAAAATTGGCATTCCTGAGGAAAACTGGCAAAATTACCCTAATCGCTTCCCTGTCGCTGAGGAGGGATAGATGACATCTGCTGAATAATTTCTACTCTGCACAGCATTTGAGAAGGAAATACAGTGTAATTTAAACCCCTTTTTTGTCCCATGGCTAATAACATAAACAGCAGGATAGATATGCTGAAATCTAAATACAAGAGTCCTATACGAATGGATTATTACCTTATCTTTCCTGAATGACGTTCGCTTGAATACCTGGAATCATAATAGCTACTCAAGATAAGAATTGGAGGGAAATTCAATAACAGTAAGAGGTCTGGTAACTTATGAGATCTTGATTAGTGCTCAACTGTGTATAAATGCTGGAGAAGGACTCACTGCGCTGTATGCAAAGGGAGCTGAACAGCAGTATGAAAACCATTCTTCTTTGCAGAGGAACTGACTTTTGCCATTACTGAGTTTTTTTGAGTATTTACAGACATATGTACGTGCAAACCTTTCTCCCTCGCCCTTTCTCACTCTTCCATGAATAAGTTTTTGCCTCAATTTTGAGGCTTTGATGGCCTACAGAAGATAGTAGCTCTGGCCTCAGTGGTGGTTCCCAGAGCTCCTTCTGGTTTTGTTAGTTCATGTGCAGCTCTGAGTGTCCTAAATATTCTCAAGTCTGAAATTCAGATTTATTTTCTAAATAAGGACCCTTATCCAGCTAATGATATTGGGTGGAGGGCTACCATTCCTGTGAGCTTGGAGGAAGAGTATGGGATAAAGGGCATCTACAGTGAGTCCTGCACTGCTTTGGCTTCACAGGCATTTAATGGGATATTTTTCATGGCTATTTACTCACACCCTTTGCCCCCACCAACGCTTAGTCCTACCTTTGGATAATGCTGTAAAATACCAGATCTTCTGTAGCTGGAAACCATCGCAGAAAGTCTTAGGTGCTGAGCTCCGAGGATGTGGATGTGGGGCTCTTCCTGGTCCAATCAACCTGCAGGTAAGAGGGGTGACTTGTCTCAGGAGGCTTTGAAAACTCTTCTGGATCAAGAAAACCTACATACAGAACCCGTTTCATGGGTTACTGAGCAGGCCCCGTCGCAGGATTCTGCTGTCCAAGTCTGACGTTACCTTTTTTGCTTGGAGTGTGTCCAATGCTAATCATTACCGCATCTTTGACAAATGACTATTCTGATGCCAAAATAAAAGCTTGTTTTTTAATGTCACTTTGTCTTTTTCACTTATAAAACCTTGTATTGTGGTATAAACAGTCTCTGTTCCTCTGGACACTCCTTGTGTGTTTCTAAGGACACCTTTTGTGGGTGGGTGGTGGTGGTGGCGTTTTCATTACGCGCTTCATCCCTTTTCTCCTGTCGCAGGTTCTGCAGAGCTGCACTTGTCCATCGCCTTCCTGCTTGCCCGCTCGACATGTGCACCCCAAAACCCAAGGTGATGGTCAGGCACTTCCATCTACCCATTTGGGGAGGCTTAGTGAGCTGATCCGACCCCCTGTTGCCACCTGGTTGCTAAGCCAGTGCAATGGAAACAGCAGGTTTCTGTCCAAGGGAAGGGCAGGATATCCTGGATTCTGGGGCGGCAGAGCCCTAGGCCGGGTTGTGCCTATCATGCATCCGTACCTGTGCGAGCACAAATTGTTTCTTAATGTTGGATGCAGTGTGGCTTTCTTGAAGAAGTGGCACAACAGCAAAACACAGAACGTATGCTCTTGTGGTACTAGGGTACTAGGGCTAGTGTGTTGTAAATCTTAGAAAAGCGATTGACTGTTAACAAATACTTTTTTTAAAAGGTCAGTTTAACTGAGGAATGCAGAGGTTTGCCAATCCAAATGAACCTCTAAAAAGACAAGAATTTGTTTTCTGTTAGATTAGGGCCCTGATCTGGATGCATCCCATGGCCTCATGGCTTTAGAACGAAAGCATAAGGGAAGATGAAAGTGTGTGAGTAACGTGCGGCTGGGCCCTCCTCTTCCAGCATCCGTGCGGTTTTATATTGATTTGAACTGACTGTGTAACCACATCCTTAGTTATGTTTGTGGGGTTTTGTTTGTTTTATGCACACACAGTTGAAATCCCAGGAATTATCAAATAATGTCCAGGGGACAAGGCGAAGCCTCAGGCAGCACACGGTGTGCAGCTTTCTAGAACAAAACCTGAGCACTTTGCTTCATTGGGTTGGTTTGCATTCTGCAGGGGGTGCAGCCTGCAGGTTTCAGGAAATGATGCTGCAGAAGGATAGGCCTGGAAGCCTGGAAAAGCCAGTTCCTCTGACACCTGTGCTCAGCTCTGGCTTGGTGTCAACACAGTCCTCAAGTTGTGACCTTTCCTGGCAACTCAAAATATTTCCTATTTCACTTCTTAAAATGCAGGCTTTTAAAGCATTCCAGAACATCCAAGTACCAGCCCAAGTTTCACGTCCTGGAAAGTGATACCTAAGCGTGTGTCATTGCATCGTCAGGGGCTCTTGCCATTGCTCACGTATGGTCTGTAACCAGAGGGCCCTTGCAGAAGGGCAGTGATTGCCAACAGAGTGGGCTTTTGTTCCCACATTTATTTTCTCACCCGAAACTGAGGCAGTTGAACTAGGACGTGATCTGGAGGGGGCCCTTCTGAGACACTGCAGCCTGCTCAGGCCTTTGCAGGGTAGGCATGGATGTTACTCCTGCGTCGCAGAGACGAGGAAGGAACGGAATGACCAGCATCCCCCCTCACACGCTCCTGCCATTTGTGAAAGGGGAGCCCATGAGCAGGCGCTGAGCACCTACTTCCATCTGGCAACAGCTTCCCAGGCACTGGGTTCCACGTTTCATTAAAATCAGTTAGGGAGGAAATACAAGGGAATAAGGAGCAACCTCTCAGAGTGATTCTTTAGCCTACTGCGTATTTTGTTTCTTCTGGGGAAGCTACTGATAATGTAAAGGAACTTTGTTTGGGGCTTCACTGTTTTAATTGTTTTATTCAGAAACGTTACTTGGCATTGCAGGGACCACTTCTGCAGTCTTTGACATTGGAAACTTAACTCATTAGTTAATATTTTACTCTAAATTGCCTAGTGTGTTTGGTAGGCACTGTGCCAGTTCAGCTGTCCGTAGTTCTTCCCATTACGGGCAGCAGCATTCCCAGATGAGCCTCTTCAGGTCGTGATGAGCTGGTAATCTCCCAAGCACAGGTTGCTGTCCTGCTTAGCCCTTGGCACTAAAACGAGGGACCCCTGGTTCCAGGTGTGGTGCCCTAATTGCACCAAGCTATGTCCTGGGCTGGAATTGGGTATTTAAGCAGAGGAATGCTTGCTGAGAAAACAAGAACACTGATGATATGCAATTCTTGGTGCTTTGGTGATGTGGGGGATTGGATTTCTTAAGCTTATTTATTTGTTAAATAGCACTTTAGAAGATGGAATATTTTAACCTTATGCTCCTAGAGCCTGATTAGAAAGAACAAATGCTTCACCAGTGTTTAATTCATGGAGATCAAGTCAATAGTTTTACTTAGATGGTAAAAGCAAGTGCTAGGGGTCTTGGAAGCACCTTCTTGAAATGATAGGTAATGAACTACTGGATTATAAATAAAATTTAAAAAAGAGTAGGAAATAGAAATAAAAAGGAACTGTGAAAATCAGCCTGTTATGATTACAAAAACATAGAAAAGACAGAACTTAATATTTCCTGATTGTGCCAGTATTATGCAACCGAAGCAGAGCATCTTGTAAGTTAGAAACCACAACATGGAAGTAGCCTTGTTGCCTTAGCTACAAGAAAAAAAGAGGAAAAAAAATGCGGGGGGAATGGTAAATACAGTTGTATGCAACTTCCCCTTGTACAACATGCAGCATAAAAGAAATAATCCACTATAACATTTAATAACCCCAAATCTCTTAGTACAGTGAGCTTTTAGCATGCAAAAAGCTCATTATTTTATAAATCACACTCTTAGAGATTATAATATTCAAACAAAACTCAATCTTGTTTAATTTGCTTGTTTCTCAGTGTTCCCAATGAGCCCAATTAGGTCCAGGTGGAAACACTTAACTCTTCAAAGTGTTTTGCAGAGACCTATCTGTTCTGATGAGCTCGGGGTGGAATAAAGGTAAGATTTTGTGCTTCCCCCTACTCCCTCATCTGATCTGCAGCTCCTGGCTTTGCACAGAGTTGTGTATTTATAAGCCTTGCTTGCTGCTGTGCTGTGGTTTTTGGCTATGTGGAGGCCGAGAAACGTGGGAACCTCGTTTTGGCTTGGGCCTGGCAAGGTCTCCGGCTTCCTGCTCTTCAAGGTAACTCTTTCTCCGTGTTCATATTCCACCCTTGGCTGTGCCTCCCTCAGTCCCTGAACTATATATGAAGGGGAAGCTGAGATTCTGGGATTTTTGGAAGCCCTGGGCGGAAAGATTCAAGCACAACTATTAGATTTGATCTGTCAAGTGTTTTTTTTTTTTTTTTTTTTCCCAAAATATGTAAGAACATTTTTTGGTTGTTTGTTTTTTAAGGAATTTTATAACCTCTGACGAATGGAAATTTTGACTTTTGAACAATTTTTCATAGTAATTAGGATGGGTGGAGAATTTAATGGAATGCTAGTATTTGTAAAAATGGAACCTTCTCTTATCCAGCTGTTAGTGTTTCACAATACCATCAGTATATCTGGCCTCTTGAATTCATGTTTGATCTAGGTTGTAGAAGAAGGAAAATGGTTGAAACTGTATTGCAGTGGCAGATTTGGATTTGCAAACATTCTACGTCAGCTTTAAGACCTGGTCTTCTGTATGTACTCTTCATGAGAGTTATGCAGCTGGCTTTTAGAGAGCGATAAGAAAAGAAAGAAAGTGTCCCTGTTTTCTAAATAGCATGACATCTGCTAAATATGATTGCTTGTATGAAATGAGAAAGCCAGCTTTCAAACAGTGCGCTCTTCAGGATAGGATTTGGAATGGTATGGTATGTAAAGCTCCAAGCATACTGTTGGTATTTCATTAACAATGCTCAAGAATTTTTTTTTTCTTTGAAAACTGAATGCATTTGTAGTTTGCTGTGTACCTGGGTTGGTGGGTCCTCCATGGGCTGTGGTATTTCTGGAACTAGGTGATCCTGGAAATCCTTGAAAACACTGGTTCTTCTGAGACTTCCAGCCAAGCTCAGAAGGAGAGCTGGCTAAAGATTGAACTTTGGGCAACTGGTCTAAGGTGACCCTCTGCTTCTTTATGGTATATCTTGTCCCAGCTGTTTAAGATTGTGTAGGGGGAGTTTCAAGCAGTAGGATTCATGTCCTTATTCAAGCAGAAAGCAATACGGAAGAATGTACCTCATTCCCTTGCTTATGTGCAGTCCCTCTCCTAACAGACAGTGCAGCCTCTGGCTTCTTCTCACATTCTGCCACCACAACTGCAGTAATTTCCTCAACCAAACTCAGCCTGCTTGTATCTTTGGTCATATATACTTTAAAGGTACCTCATATTGATTGGCTCCCTTTGTTGCACGTGCCACCATACCGCATTTTGACATGTTGTTGTTTCATCAGCTCTGATTCAGGATTATGGCAATGGTTGTTGGGAATAGATCAATGACACCTGCAAGTGGATGATCAACAGCTTCAGCGGTCACTTCTAACCCCTCATTAAATATGTTCAACTGCAAAATTAATGTTGCTGTAGATGTAGTTTTCACTGGACTCTTTGAACCACTTAAAGCAGTTGTCTTGCTTATTTTAGTTGGCTAAGTGGCCAAAGTATATCCATAAAGTAGATGTCTTGTATCTTTATTATGAATTTTTATTTTCATTGCAAATGATCTTCTGCTGGGGCAAAGAAGGTGCATATTTTTCCCATTATTTGGTCTAAATGTGCGAAAGTGCACCAGCACTTCTGCATTACTACTTTGCATGTACTCACTGAACCTTCCCTCACCAGGCAGATTTGATAAATAACAGAGTGCAGTTGCTGCAGTCTGTAGCATTATTTGCTTGCACCCCCAAATTTAAAACTTATCAGCTTTTTCAACATGTTATTTGTAACCTTAACCTTACATTTTGTCTTTTCATATTCCTTCTAGACTGCATGCTTTCCTGTTGCAAGAACACAAGATTTTAGTAGGCAAACTACAGTCTCTTCTAAGTTTTGCAAAGTTGTTTGTTGATCTTGAAATTGTAGAAATGAAAGATTTAGCTGTGTTTTAGTTGGGCTGGTGTGTGGTATGCGTGGCTGTATATGTTTACGCATGCATGTTATGTATTTTTAGTTTGTGTTTTTAAATAAATAGGTATGTATGTATCTATTTGTATTTAATAATGGCAACATGAGAATCTTGCTGTCCTTTTGGCTACAACCTGGGCAAACATCTTGTTTGGTTCTTACATGTAAGACACCTGTAGAGGTAAAACTTTTCCTGTTGGGACATGTGGTTCAGTCAGTGGTGGTAGGCTGTTTCATTACCTCAGCCATTAGATCCATTTCCTGAGAAGTTTAATGTACAAGTTTTGTTTGTTTTTCTGAATAATGTTTCATTCATGCTGCATGATGGTCTTTCATCATATTATGCATGTTGTGGACGGGCCTATGAATATGACATTTGTGATTGCATCCTCTTTAAAGCCTTTGTCAGGACAGTAAGTGATGTTCAGCACCCGACCATTATGTTTCTCCTGGGCAGAATTTCCAACGGACATTGATGCATGTTTTAAGATGAACTCTTTTCATTTGTAAAGAAAAAGGAAAGAAGCTTCTGAGTTCCAAAGCAAACTTTTCACACTTGAAAAATGTTATAATGTGCACTTGTCTTGTATATCCTGGAATTTTATACATAAGCAAGCATATATTGATCAGGTGGGAATTGCCAGACCTTTATTTCTGCCCCAGAGCATTTGAACTGTTTGTCCAGATGTCATTGAGTGGCAGCTTTGCCATTCTTGAGGTAATTTATTCCTAAAGATAGTTCAACTTATGTATGCTGTGCCCCAAAATGCTTAATTTCCTGATCTCCTAATTACTTAACCTGGGATGCTGGATTTTGTTTGGCACTGCACAGATTTCAAGGAATTGATTTTCTGTCTTGCTGTTCTAGCTCTTGTCCACGTGCCCTAAGAGGTTCTGCCATGGCTTTCAACTTTCCTCCTTCAGTGCTGGAAACTGAAAACTAGTTCTCTGCCAATACAAAGGCTTCCTTGAGAAGAAGCCAGCTTCGTTTGTCAGTTTTTGTTGTGTTTGTTAATGAGCAGTAAAAGGTAGGTCACCAACAAAGCATAATGGCTGCTTTTGCCTTCGTGATGTTTGGCCACTAGGGCATGATTAAGATAACTTTAACAGTAGTGGTTTTTTTTGTTGTTGTTTGTTTGTTTCCTGTTGGACACTAGGTAGGCTATATCTCTATTTTCCATTGACTGCTTTTGAAAGAAATAGAAAGGTCAGGCACTGGCTTAGATTCGGGTGCACTTGCCTTTGGACATGCTGTAGTGGTTGATGTAGTTAATATTCAACTTTTATTGTTTCATTATCTAGATGAGGTGATCTTGTAATTCCTCTGACATGGCAGTTCCTAGATGGATGCGATGGATTTGCATCCAGCATCCACTGTTGGGATTACGTTATTTCTCTATCAATCAAAAATACTGTTGTTAAGAGTTAGTTTAAGAAGAGATTGCACCATTTTCCCACTTCTCCCCTGCATCTTTGCTCAAATAGGACTCAGGGGTTGTCAGTCTCTCTGTCAGACATAGTGGTTGGTGGTTGTAATTTGTGCATGGTTTGACCATGATTATCTGCTTGTAACAGAAAGACTTTCAGCTTTTGTGGAGGATACTTTCAGCGCCAGCTCTAATAAGAGGTTATTCAGTTGCTGAGTTTTGGGAGACCAGAACTATTGAAGGATTTACGGATGTTAGAAAGTGACAGACTGTCATACCCACCCTCTCTTGAGAGCCCTGTTGGTACCAGAGGAGCTATTGAGATCTTAAGAGTCTAATTTTTGCCTTGAGCATACCTGAGCGTAGTCTGTGTGCCAGTGTGTTGGTGTGGCCTGCATACTTTGTCCTGGGCTGCAGGGCATTATGCCTATTCTGGTGAGCAAAAGGAAAAACCCTACATTTTTCATCTTCCACAGGCTTGCCCTTGTCTTGATTTCCTTCAGTGTAGATAGTCCAATACATACCTACTTTTGCAAAGCACTTTGAAAACTACAGATAAAAGGAACATGCTAGTGTTACAAATCATTCTGTGTTGCCATACCCACCTCTATGTTTTTAATGTTACCTATCTCCAATAACATCTTACCTGACTACCTTGGCTACTCTTGCCTGGAAACCATCTTCACAGTCGCTGTTACAATGGACCGTCCCATAATTCTGAAGAGAAAGACAAAACAGAACTTAGTACCATGTGGTATGATTTCAGGAGAGTGGTCCTTAGCTATAGGTGCAACCTGTTCTTAGGGCTATCAATCTGATGTCAAGGAGATAGAAAAATCCCTCTGGACAGGCTTTTCACCCAACGTTATTAAATTAGTCTACATGTGTACCCACTTGCACAGAAAGTAAGTCCAGGCTCCAAAGTCTCGGTAAGGTTCTTGCAAATCTCTCAGGCCTGTAAGGCAGAAATCAAGCTGTGTCCTAGAGCTGTGGGATGTGTAACCATTTTGATTTTTATCTGGAACAGAAGTGGCTTGTTGAGACCTTGGCTTTTATAACCACTGTGTTTAGTAACTGTATATCGTTACTTCCCATTGACTTTGTGTCCCAGAGACGAAGCCTTCAGAATGTTGATGGTCTGTTAAGATTAATATTTATCCTTAAAATACATAAAAAAGAATTATGACCTTAGCATAACAAATTAAAATAAATAGGTGAGGGAAGCTATTACTTATTTTTCAACATTTGTGTGCCATGTATGACTTCACAAAATTGATGTTTTTTTGACATAAACTCATCCTTTCTAACACTTCATAACCCTACTGCTTCATTCTTAAAATATTCCTTTTTGTGCAGCAAGTCTAGTGCTCTGTGGACCACCCAGCACAATTACACTTAAACAGTAAGCTACATTTAGCAACTAGATCATTTTAAGTTTTAGCAAATATTTAGTTTTCCTTGAGTGTGTGCTTTTTTCTCTCTCTCTCTCTCTCTTTTTTTTTTTTTTTTTTTTTTTTTTTTTTTTTTAAATATATGAGATCTTGGAGGATTAAGAAAGGGAGTGGCTGTTACCTTTCTCCCATTTGCTAAACCCATAGGGGATATTTAGCCTGGTCTCATTTGAGCCAGCATTTGTCTGACAGGGCTTACTCTAATGTCAAGCCGGGTATAGATTGCACCTATGTAAATAGTGGATGTATTTGTCTGACAAGTGTTTGATTACTGCAGATCCATCACTGGTCGACAGTGCGTGTTCTCTGTTTATCCACTGGAAAGCCGGTTTCCTTCTCTCCTTGTTGTTTTTGCAGTGAAATTTCTTCCTTTGTCTGAGTCCCTCCAAGTTTTCCAAGAGTCTCTTAAGCTCCAGTTTCAAAATAACATAAATCCCATTTTAAAGTATGCAATACTGGAATAGGTTGCCATGTGCCATGCACAAGAGGCAGCAAAATGCCAGGGAGACAAAAGCCTCCTGCAGCAAGTGCTGTGCTGGAGACCCCTGCCTGGGGAGGTCTCAGGGAAGTGTAGCTGGGAATTTAGGAATACCACTGTTCCCTGTACCATTTTGGCAACAGTTTTCCAGTGTGGGAGTAGAATATTTGCCCTCTTTTGGCAAAGAAAAAATGGCTGAACCAGCTACATGTTGACTCTGCCTACAGTAATTTCATAATATTTTTAGTTGGAGTTGCTTAATTGTTCAGAGATTCCTAATTTGTCACTAGATAGGGAACTGTTCGGCTTAGAAGCATCTATTTAGTAGAGCATATGTAAACATGAGATGGATCCATACTTAAGGATATTTCATTGTTGGACTATGCCTCTGTGAATCGTATTTTATTTCAGTGTTTGATTTTATATGATTCAATGGAGAGTTCTCTTGTTCTTCCAAAAATCTACTCCATGCTTAAAAAGGGATAAAAGGCCATAACAATGTATGCTAAAACCTTTACATTTTCTGCTCTTTTTTTGCTGTCTTGACCATAGTTTAGTTGTTGGCTAAACTCGGATTAAGCACTAATTCGGCTCATGTGCCCTGAAACGTAGCTGCAGTCAATATCACTTTGCAGCCAGTGGCTAGAACTGCAAAAAGAATGCTCTTGGTGGAGAAAATCCTACTGCCCAAGTGTCCTTCAGGCTTGGGGGCTTCAACACGATTGTGTCCTGCAACAGCTGCCCTCGCTTGTACGGCCATTGCTAAGAGCAGCCTCGCGAGTTACTGTGGGATCCTTGGTACTTCTCAATAGGGTTTCTTAATGTGTTTCTCACTGTCAAATTAGTGACACAGCTGTGAGAAATGGCCATCAGTGGGCATCAGGACATTTTAGCAGCAGGGAGTCAACCATCTAGTCTTAAACCATCCTCCATCTTGGAGGATGTGGAGACAGCTATGGAGAAAAAGCAGATGAATAAGATGCTGAGCCTGTTGTCACTGAAGGACTTTTGGAGGAGTCCTGTGAGAGTCAAAGATGACTCTGGGTTGTGGAGAGGGAAGGGAAGGTACATTCTTGGTTCTACAGGACCATTAGAAATGTGACTGCAGCGTGTGTAAGGCAGCCTTACTGCAGTGCTGAAGCTCGTGCTGCTGTGTATCCCCGGCTGTTTGGAGCCCATCCAACACAGGGAGTGTGGGGTATGAACAAGCAAAGTCAAAGGCATTGCAGAGTCGATGGTAGCAACGTAGGAGGCCAGCTGTTTGGCAGCGCATCCTGCGCCCTGTCATAGGCCGTGGAGGAGAGTGCTCTCCTTAGTCTGCTTTAGTGGGCTTCTGAGTTTCCACATGCCTTTCCATGTAACTGTCTGCTCTGCTGTAACTATGTAAGCTAGGTCACAGCTAGCTGAAATACTACTGCTGTTTAGGCTTCCGAACTGGGCCGTGCTGAATCACCAGATGAAACGGAGCATTCCTTAAGGGATAAGTTTGAACGTTCATCGTAACAATGGCAGCTGCACTGTTTGATTCTCTATGGTAATCACAGTAGGCCCCCAGGTAAGGCCTTGTGCTCTGGGAGGTTAGGCATGCCATGGGCATTTCAGCCATCCATGTGTCTTGGTCTGCTATGCCCCTTCTAGGCAGCTTCTTGAACTTTATTCCTGGTATGGTTTCATAAATCACACTGGAAAGAGCAAGAAGCCTCCAAATCCCTTTGGCAAAGAAAGCATCTTAACAGAGCTTGGATGTCAGAAGCAGAGTGCAGCTAGGTTGTAACTTGCGCTGAAAGTCTTGTATTTGGGAGGGGGGGAAAAAAGAAAGGAAGAAGAAACTACGTTTTTGAAAAATCTCTTGGAGTGGTGATTGATTAGAGCTCTTCATCACAGGGGAAACTCTAATCCAGGATTCAACAGGTGCCTACAGCAGGAGTCTCTTCTGGATTGTGAAGCCAGTCACGAGAAAAATAAGAGACCACAACAGGTTATTCCCATTTGACATGCAGTGTCTGGGAACAACAACCGACAAGTCCCAATTTGTGTCCAGCTGCTTAAAAATTACCACCCAGCTTGGTATTATCCTTCTGCCTTCAGGGAACTTGTCTTGTGAAAAGAGTTATTGAAGGCTGATTTCAGCATTCCTCAGGGCTGTGCTCATGGTTAAGTATCTACCCAAAGTTCTGATTTCAAAGTGATCTCTAAGTCATAAATAAGAAAGAATTTTCTTTTTCTTTCTTTTTTTTTTAATATTCCTGTTGCCTATAATCTCAATTCTTATATAAATCACTTCTCTTGAAGCTTTCTGTGTGGAAAGATTGGGAGTTTCTAAGCCATAATTTTTAGTGGAAAGGCTTCTACAGTATTTTAAAGATGCTGAAGTTCCAGTTGCTTAATAGTGTTATTGATATTTCCATGCCCTCAGTAGTCATCCATTTAAATCTGGTTAATAATTTGAATTCAGGTGTAATTTAAATCTAAATTTCATACAGCCTTCCATTAAATTCCACAGAAGGGATCCTTGTCAGTTTAAGAGCTAGTTTTGTGTATTTCTAAGAAGGGCAAAGGCTGTTCTATGGTCACAAAGCTCATTGCTCATTGTCACTCCTGCCTCATTGGTGGCAGGAAACTTAGGGGCTGCGTCCGGCCTGACAGAAATACTACTCTGGTGTCCTGCCTTGTTACAGTCTTCTTACTCAGGATTCCCTAGAGATGGGCAGGGATGAGGCTGGGAGGCTTGTCCTGGCTTTTCTTTCCCAAGACCTTTCTGCCTGGGTCCCCATCTCTTGATGTGTGCTGCTTGACCAAAGTCTAGATAACCCATGGGGAGCAGTTCCGCTGCCTCCACATAGACAAGTTATGTCATTTATACACCTTGGGGTTGGGACAGCTAAGCCTTAGGAGCGCTGGCTTCCAGCAGTTGCTGCAGAAAGTGTGGATCTCACGTACATTTCATGCTGTGCATCTCAACCATGTGTATGTGATCCCCCATGCATCAGAGCAACTCAAATGAGGTTAAATGCCCATGTTTTGGTAGCTCATACCTAGCATGTTTCATGTGGACGGGTACCTGGCTATGTGACCCTTGCACATGTTGTTGTATGAGCAGTGAGGAGCTGTGGACCTGCCTTAGCAATGTGGGTGATGGCTGTAGCGGCCTGGTGGAGGAGAAGGGCTCAAGGCCTCAGCAGTATGAGTGTGTGTTGTAAGAAGGGCTGTCCTCTTAGCTTCTCAACTAATTGCACTAGTAAATTAATGTAGGTTCCTGCTCCACTGCTGCTCTTCCTTCTCTTTTCTAGTCCTTTTCTGCCAAAGGTGCCTAGAAATTGGTGCCTGGGATTGGTAGGCATGTTCTCAGGCCAGAAAGTCATTTTATCTTAGTAGTTATTTTCTGTTCTCAAAAACAGATATGTCAAGTCGTTTAATGCTCTCACAGCAGAGCAGAGTTATGGTTTTTATTTCTCTATGCAGGTTGTTTAAATAAGTATCACTGGATCGTGAGTCCAAGTATTAATCTCTGTAACCCAGAAAAGAAAACTCAGTATTGTCAACTCTGCGCTTAGAGTTGCCTTGTTATTAATGACCTGTCGCTATGACTGTTTGAAAAGAAACCCGTTTGTATGAAATCATATGAATTCATGGCTTCTTTGTTTATGCACTGCCTAATACACCAAATGAGAGATAGTGCTGCTTTGATGAGTTCCAATCCAAATAAATAAGCCAGACAAAGCACAGAGGAAACCAAAGCTATGGAATGCCTTAGCATATGCAAGGCTTCAATCTCTGTTCTTCAACTCCACTCTTGTCACAGGCTACCTTCTATTTAGATTGCAATCTTGCCAAAATAGGCATTAGCTTGTTGTTGGTTGCTATTTTGTGCTGTGTAACGAGCCCTGATGTTTTTGATTACGATCTAGGGATACCACTGTAATTTTTTTTAAAAGAAGTTAGTGATGGTAGGGGAAATTGATGTTTTCAAAGTCTGCAAGAAAGACAGAAACCTGTGATCCTTGTGATGTTAATTACTACCCCTCACTGCCTCGCTTGCTCTACATACGCAAACACATCCTATTGCCTCAAACTGTTCTGGGGATGTGGGGGGTGGAAGTGGGATGACAATTGCAAATGCCATTCATACTGTAATAGAATTCAAGGCTTTTGTAAAGAAAGATGAATTCTTCAGCTTGAGGGATTTTTTTTTTTCTTTTGAAAATAAAACTTTGGAGCTGCTTTTTTCTACTCTTTCTTCTTTTTAAGGAATGTGTATGAAAATCACTGGCCTTTATGTTATATTCTAGTAGTTGATTAAAGACTTTTTACAGAAACAATTGACCCTACTATTTAAAAATATATACTTTTTTTTTTTTTTTTGCAAGATACAAAAAAATGGATGAGTCTTTGATGGATTTCTTTCACATAGCAAAAGAAAAAATAAAAAAAGCTAACCGTATTGCTTTCACCACTGCAGTTGCTTCTGAAGTAGGGTATAAAGTGTACTCTTAAATGTGTAGCCGACTCGCTTGCACAAGCAGAATCTCTGATTTAAAAGCCCAGGTAAACTGCTTTTGCCAGTGTTTGAAAACTACGAAACTTTGTAGAATTGCCCTGCGTTAGCCTTGGCCGAGTGGTGTTCAGATGGCCCCTGCTCGTTGGCCATGCTGGAGTGAAAGGTATCATCAGTAAGCGGGGAGGAGAAAATGCAGCGATGCTGGATGCGCACGTGCTAGCGGGACAAGGCGAAGCGGCCTGGACCTTGGTCACGCTCCCGGGTAGAAGCTGGGGAAGCAGCTCTGGGCCTGAGCGCCCTACGCTCCGTGCAGCGTTCCGGGGAAGGGGAAGCGCAGGCACGGGGGGACTGCGGGAGCAGGGAGGAGGCTTTTGCCTTCGTTTGCCCCGTCCCGGCAGGGACGGCTTTGCTTTGGGCCTTGTCTCCGCGCCCCTTCCTCGGCGCGCGGGATCGGGCAGAGATGAATAGCTGAGTGCTGTGATCTTCTCTCGTGCAAAGCTCCCTGGGCGCGATGGGAATTCTGCCAGTGCAAGATTGGATCCCAGCAGTGGAAAAGACTTGCTGGGGAAAGGACTAGATCAATGTGCTATTGTTCCCTATGCTATATTTAAACACATGTATTTCATGGAAATTTAAAAATTAAACTTCTAGACCACATGTCTCCATGGCCCCTATGAATAATTGGAGCTATTGATTTACTGCACTGGTGTAAACTGCCTGTTGAGAACAGGGCAGTGGCTCTCCCATCTTGTCATCAGGAATGGTGATGAGAGAGTAATTGCAATGGCAGCAGACAAAGGTACTCGTTTTTGCAGAGAAGACTGGCCGTGCTGGGGGTGAACTGAGCTTTGCTTATTCCATCCCCACCTGGGCTTCCTGTCTGACTTGTTTTAATTTATTTTTGTTGGTTTAAATTTGTAATAAAGATGTGGATTAATTTCACATGCCTGGTGATCATTAAAGGACAGCTGCTCTTTGCCACTTCCCTTCAACAGATAAATGTGTCTTTGTTATTTTTTGTATTTGTTTTCTCCCATTGATTTTGTATTTATCAGTTTTTTTAATTAGAACAACAACAGCAGATGAATGGATGTTATTTCTGAAAAGAAAAAGCCCACTGCCCTAATACAGACAGTCAATGTCATTTTGCTGATGGGATGCTTTGCTTTTAAGAAAATCTGGCATTTGAGCTTTTCCTTGGCTTTTGAGAGGAGCCAAATGCATAATTCACTTGGCTTCTGTGCACTACTTTTGAATTCTGCTGTGGCTCCATTTGCAAGAGAATAGAGGGAAGGATGTACAGTGTCTACTTCTTTCTCACATTTGTGACACAGAATGAAGGGGTGTTGGTTTGATTAACTACAGGCCACTGAAAAGACAGATGAAAAGTGGCAAAATGTAAATGAACTCTTTCCTGGCTAGTTTCATTGTTTGCCATTGGTTGTGTATAATGCTCCATGACACCAAAAGCAAAAAATCTCTTGAATACTGGTGGTATTTAAGCTCTCATCAATGGACTCTAGAGGCATACCTGCAATTTCCAAGGTCCACCTTGAGCAACTGAACAGCCTTGAGCATTAAATGAATATGGTGGCTATCTTTGAGGTAAACCAGTAGCACCTTTTTGTGTATTAAGTGATGGGATACTTGCAGGGGATGTCTGTAGATGCAATTTTGCAGGAGCACCTTTTGAAACCTGAGCTCTGTTGAGGGTAATCTTACCATGGCTTAGTGATGGTTTTTGCTTGCCTGAGATCAGTCCTTTGCACCTGAAAGGCTCTGTTGGGTATAAACAGCTCTCCCTGAATGTTGTCTGTTGTCTGGCTTCAAGAAAGTCTTGAGCCTGATCCCCTCTTCCAGGCTAGCAAAGCCTTGGAGGATACTGGAGGCACTGCAGAACCACCCGAGCGACCCCCTTCCTTTTTGCTCTGGAGTGCTTGAGGGACGCTCGGAGAGAATCAAGGTATCTGCAGGGAGAACCAGTATGACTGAAGCCCTTGAGAAGATGGCCCTAAAGAGGGAGAAATGGACAAGGTATCTGTAGTCTGAAGAGCATCAGGGACTCCCAGGAAATACAGTGAGAAAATTAGGGTTCTTGCTGCCTGGTCAGGGGTGCCCAGAGTTAAGTGACACAGAGAACACTTAGATGCATGCAGGACGCTTAAGAGAAGGCAATAGTTCAGAAATATACAGGCTGTCTATTTTACCTCTGGATCTTGGCTCACCTATTCCATGAGGAAAAAACTTGAAAGCTATTGACATATTTTGCAGGGTGTTTAATAAGAGGTGATGCAGCTTTTCTATTTTTTTTTCTTCTCTTATCTATATTCACCTGATAGCATAACTAAGGATGATATCTGCTTTTTTCTCCCAGGCATTGTCCAAGACCTTTGCAAATATAGCAAAGATTTGTATGCCCTTTATGGCAGGAATAGGTGGAACTCCATTAGGACGCACATTGCAGGAGGATGGTGCCGGCAGATGGGCTTCTGTCTGGATCCAGGCTGTCTCTCCTGTGTGCACCAGGTTTCTATACCTTGTTGTTCAAAACAAAACACTGAGATAAATCTCAGCCTTAGATAATCATGATCCGTTTTGCTGACCTCGGGCAGCTCACAAAAATGGTACCCAAGTGCCTCAGTTTGGAATTTGGGCTGGTGAAAATGGGCAACCAGGGGTTGCTGAGAGGTGCAGTAGGTGCCATTTAAGTGAGTGTATGGTGCTACCTTCCTGCTGGAATGGCACAGAAATAAGAGTATTGCTCTGCTTATAGCAATGGCAAGTGTTGTGGGGTGCTAGCAGGGAAGCCCTGGCAGGGCTGGGTACCCACATCTCTGCAAGGTGGCCTGCCCTCATCAGCTCAGGTGCCTGGGCTGCATCCACCACCCAAAGGAGCAGGGCTGTCCCCTTCCAAAGCTGTTGAGCCTGTTTAGGAGACCAATCCAAACGAACCTAGCTCAAGGAGTGAAGCCCAAATGATTAGATTTAGCTGGGATCATTTTCCTTGCTCTGCTTCTGTGTGTGGCCTGATCGCTTGCATCCCAGTGCAGAGCGAGCAGCTGCCCAGGGTCAGATGTGTCTTCAGGATCAATGTGGCCTTATACTGTCCTAGAAAAGCTCTTGAAGCTAGATTTTTAGATTTGCTGAAATGTGGTTTCCTGTTTTTAGTGAACTATTCACTATTCAGAGAAGAAGGCTAGCAGTTCAGGGCTAGACAGCAACATTTGTCTAGGTGCTAAGCTTATAGCTTTATTAAACATTGATAGTAGGTAACATTGCCCACTAGCTAGTTAAAAAAGTCAACCAACTAAACATGCAGTTACATTAGAAGAACTTCTATGCCTCTTGCTGTTTAATCTGGATTATTTATTTTGTGCAGGCAGTGCAGGATGAGGAGGTGGTGTGCAGCATGTCCTCTGCAGGACATTCATTCTAACGCCGTGAGAGGGGTTAGCCATAGATGTATACACACACAAATCTGTATACAAAACCTTGGTTGTTTAGTGGCTTTCTTCCAGTTATCACCCAGCCATTCCAGCCAAACTGGGGTAGTTGCCCACTTATTTCACACTTTCTTTTTTAGGGAGGAAAAAAACGAAAACTGGGCAATGAACCTAGAATGTGTTAGATCAATGCAGACACCATGAAAAATAACCAGGACGTGCCTTTGTGGCTTTTGATGTAGCTATGGTTCTCGCTGAAGCTAACAGATGCAAAAGCGAACTGCCAGATATCCAGCACGTGTGCCAATACCAACAAACCTGCCAGATGCCTGGCAGCTGCTCTTGCCCCAACTCCAGTGGCTCTCTTGTACACAAAATGCCTTTTGAACAGAAAGTGTGTTTCTCTATCTCATCAAAACATCTTCCCGTGAATGCAGAAGTAAATAACTTATTTTAGAAGTCAATAATCTATGGATTTCATATAAAAAGGAAGAAGAATTCTAAAGCCTTGTCATTTATGGACACGCATAAGTCGAGCATTTTGGGTGTCACTGTTAATTGCATAAATTAAATGGTTTGCAGTATAGAGTGTAAATGGTCATTCTGTCCCCCTACAGCAAGAGCTGTTATATGTAAGCCAACTGGACAGGTTGGAGAAAAAAAAGCTATTTGGATTTTTATAAACAAAACTTTTGCTGTTCCAGGCTAAGATGCTGAAAGGAAATCAATGTTTTCCCACTGAATGTGGTTTTATCTGGCCAGAGTAAACAGTTATGACAGGATATGGGTGCTAAATTTATTAATGTCTTGCATAGCTTTGACACTCTGGGGAAAAATTACCTGAGATAGCCGGAAAAAGTTCAAAAATTCACCTTTTTTTTTTCTTTTATTTCCTGTTTAAGCTTCATTTAGATGCTTGACAGTTTTAACAGCTGAGGTGGAAGGGACTATTGTGCAATACTAATGATATATATTTTGTGAAACTACAGCTGAGGAGATGCTGATATGTGGAGGCTAAAATAAAAGTGTGCTCCCAAAAAGGAGTGTATAATGTGAGTCTAGAAGGAGCAGGAGTATCTAAGATATTAACTGAATGCTGATATTTTTAACAATTCCATGCTGTACCTTTTGTTCATGATTATCATAAAATGACACCATTTCTTTCTGTTTAGAGCATGGTGCAGGTAGGTAGAATTGCAGCTCTTAGTCCATGTGTGATCTTTGCTTATGGGTTCTTTAAGGTTAGGTTTAGTTTTGTCCATCATTAAATTAATGAGACTGTTCTCCAAATGATGCTCCAGGATCCCCAGGGTGTTCTGTACCCCAGGGAGACTTTAAAAGTGATCATTAGTGTATATTAGCTTCCTGTATTAGTTCCTTTCAGGGGCCTCAGTGCACCCAGGATGAGGATACTGTGTAGCTCTATTTGTGATCTGAACTGTTTTATCACCATATATGCTTCTTTATAAGAAACTTTGTCCAAGTATGGATGCTACTCCTAGAACTGAACTTGTGTGGACAAATCCCTAAGACTAGCCAGATCTCTGAAGATACGAAGATCTGATCATAAAGGTCATAAACCTATAGACTTGTGTAGCTTTGGTATAAATCAGGAATCTTTGCATCAATTTTGGCACGAATGGCAGTGCTATGCAAACCACCACCAGTGGGTGGTTTGCGTAGAAGAACAGGAAACTTCCACTTTCAGCTCCGTTACACTTATTCTGCTACAAATTTTGTCATTTATTTATTTTAAAAACTTGTTTTCAATTTTAAACTCGGCCAGACTAAATTATACTAGCACACTTAGTGCGTTTGAAGCTCTGTTGCATACTTTGGGAGATAGGAAAAGGAATGCTTTGAATAATCAATTAATATTATTATGAGACACAGGTAAAGGTAACTATAACAGTCTAGTTGCTCTGTTTGAAATAGTCTATCAAAACCTCACTTGCTCCTTAACGAAAGTTACCTAATACGCTGAAAATAAAAGAACCCATTCAGGGTTGTGGCCCTGCCAAGCTGTGGTAATGTGTGTTTCCCAGGACCTTATTTACGAACGACTTCCACCTTCCCAGACTTGTACAAGATTCAAGAATATGATATTTTCAGAAAGGTTAAAAAGAATTATTTATTTGCTTGCCTTATGAAGAACTGCTAAACAAAATCACTGTGAGGTGTTTTGCATGTAGAATGAAGATTGAAAATGAGCTTATTTACCCCTAAAGTTAAAACCGCAGCAGACCTCAAATATATAGCTCCTAAATCCTGCCTTAGCAAGTCCACTGCCTTTGCCTAAGAGAAGGTAGGATCTAGCTTAGAGTAACAGGAACTTTTTATGCCTACACCAATTAATACATTCATTATTTTATCACAGAACGGTAATGTCTGAGCTCCCAATCCTACTCCTTCTTTGAATACCTTTAAATCAAACACAGGGGAAGTAATAAGGTAAAACATGGGTGAAGATGCTATTCAGGTGATGCAAAGCTGTTACGTATTCCTTTGTGCATAGGGGTTTACAGGCGTGATGAGCCTGTACCTTGATGTGCTGCTGTGCTGGTAGGGCTTGAGGCAAGGCTGGCGGCACTGCTAGGCCAACGTCTGCCGGGGCTGGCATTGATGGGTGCTGGCAATCTGGATTTCTTATCTGTTATTTCCCTTCTTTTTTGCTTTGCTTTATAGTTGTGTTAATCTGTTCCTTCCTATTGTGAAGCTCCTGGTAGGAGCTTCTGGCAGTGCAAGGATGAAACACTTCCAGTTGTCTCGGCAGGACTTGGTCTGGTTCCTTTGTGTTCTCTCTGCTTTTGATTAGACTGTTTTGTAAAACTGAGTAACAGGTACCAGTTTTTCGATATTTTCCTGCAGCAACCACCTATGGAAGTTCTCTTCCAGCCTCCATACTGATTCAGTATGAGGGAATGGTGATTAGTATCTTAGCATTCATCTGCCTCCTGCAAAAAGGAATAGCCTCTGGGATTGCCTACTTAGAAAGACTCCTGCCTCAGTGAAAGCTGGAAAACTAATCAAATGAAACATGAAAGAAGAAAGAAGCAAAAGGCACATGCCAGGGCAAGCTCTATCCAGGCTGGGGGCAGATAAAGGGAGTTTTTGCTTGACCTCTTTACTGGAGGACTCCTGAATTCTGTTGCTTCCCTGAAGTTCTGGAAAATAAGTGACAAGTTGGATGCCTTAGTCTGTGCATTGAAACCAGCAGTGAGGTTGGGAGGATTTAGACAAGCAGTCCAGATGTGGAGAGTTGGACATGTAAAAGAAGAGGGGAACAAGTGTCCTGGTAGCGCTCATCTGGTTGTGTCTCAGTCCTGTGAGTAACTTCAGGTGCAGAAATTTGTGTGCCCAAAACAAGTGGGAAAACTTCATTACCCAGGAGGGGAAAAAGAATCATCCTTTCCACCACAAGTTGAAAGTTTCCGTTTATATGGACTTTCCTTTACAGGAAAGGCTATAGGCTAAAGTGATTTATAGGCTGGGTTGTTCGGGAAGGCCCCCATCAGTGGTGTGAGCTGCTGTGCGGAGGGACTCATGGAAGGGATGCAGCCATTGCGCTCTCCATCCCTTTAATGCTGGAACACCCAGGCAAGCAAATGCTACAGGAATGCTCATGACTGCAGAGTACAGGGGAGCTGATAACACGTTATGGGGGCACGTGCTGCACCTTGAAGTGATGAGAAGGCTCGCAGGGCGAAGGGCTTTAGCTCCCCCACCGCTCCAGTGCACGTGTGCCTGCTGGCAGCGCGCTCCAGGCCCGCAGCAGCTCGGGAGGTGGAACGAGCCCACAGGCCCTTGCACAACTTCCTCACGCGGCGCCTGCTCATCGCTGCCGATGTCGGGCCGAAGCGCCGCGTGTGCTGCGGCACGTCGGCCTGCGAGGAACCGGCGGGATCCGCCTGGAGCCGCGGGGCCGGGGGGAGAGAGGCCCTGCGCACGGATCAGGGTGAGGGGTGGCAGCCCCAAGCGGCGGCCATGTTCCTCCCGGGAAAGGCTGCTCCTGCCCACAGGTCTCTCTTCTTGGATGCGGTGCGGTGGTTCCTACTCCAACAGGGGCACAGCCCCTGGGGGAAACTACTTAACAGCAAATTGGCCTGGTAATTTTTAGTGATGACCTTGTGTTAATTACAAGTTGCTATATTAGTAAATCCCTTCTGAAGGCCAGCTGTTGTGTTGGCATTAACTCCTAGCCTCAAAATCAACTGTTTGTTTACTGAGTCCCAGGGCAATTAAAACATTTGCTTTTCCTCTTATTGTTCCTGTTGAGCTCTGCATGGCCAGGTGATGAAACTTTTTTTTCTCTCCCTTTTCACTCTGTATTCCTGCCTAACTGCTCAAATGAATCGCATCTGATAGACTTGTCCCTTTTGAGACCTGGATGTTCATCATTTGTGTTGCTGTAGGACACTGGCACCCTGGTCTCAAATCAGCCCCTACTAAGAGGGGTGCTGTGTAATGCATCCCTCTCCGAGGGTTTTGGTTTTATTGGGACCTTGGTGGTCACCGAGCAAGTCTTTGAAAACAGAAAAACACTGTTTTGGAACAGTCAGAGTCAAAAATAGTCAATATTGTGTCCTTGCAGAGGAGGTAGGAGTCCTCCCAGAAGAGCTCTATGGGAATGGCTTTCCCGTCATGCTTGTCATGATGACTGGTGGCTGAGGAGGACGATGGGGCAGAGTACAGCGGCACCCTCGAGGTGTGCTGCATGTTGGGGTGCTGCATCCAGTTCTGGGTTCCCCTGTGCAAGGAATGAGAGAATTCATGGGAGAGAGTCCTGCTCGCAGCCTCCCGGTGCCTGTGGCAGGTTAAGGAGGAGATGGAGCCAGGCTACGCACAGCAGCTTGCGATGGGAGGACAGAAGACAAAAGAGACTGAACCGAGTGAAGTTCATATCGGATGCAAGGGAAATGTTTTTCCCCTATGAGGACACTCTAGCATTGGGGCAGAGTGCCCAGAGAGGCTGTGCAGTCTCCATTCTTAGTGTTGTATTAGTGTTGTGTGTGTTGTTTGTGTGTGTTTGTTTTTAAGACCTGGCTGGGTAAAGCCCTGAGCAACCTGGTTTGACCTCACAGCTGAGCCTACTTGGAGTGTGAGGTTAGACTGGAAACTCCTAGGTCCCTTCCATCCTGCATTATATTATAAGAAATGTTTAATAAGAAAAAAAAATGCTGAATCAAACTAGCAGATGTTTAAAGCTGAACATGGTTTGCTTGTAAATGCATTTCATATGGGAGTGAATACTGGAAATAAGTGACTAACAGCCAAAGTATACAAAAGACTACATTTATATAGTCCTTTGCTGTAAGCATCAAAATGCAACAAAAGAATGGAAAACAAGGCTGCATCTGCTTATTTTTTTAGCATTTGCATTTCAGGTGCCTGAAACTTCTGTTTGTTTTCTTATCTGCTGACTTGTCGTGTTTCATCCATCACGAAGCAATTTGTATCAAGGACGTGGAATGTGTCAGCTAGACTAGATTTCATCCAGATACTGCCTGCCCCAGCCATGTCCTAAGGATTAGAAGGGAGACTTGTGTTTCCCTCCTATCACAAGTTTCTCACCAGTGAAAGCCATTGCGCTTTTGTGCAGTTCTTCTGCCACATATATCCCAAGTACATACATCATGACATACTGTGTCTTCCCCTCGCCCCAGCATGGCTCCCCTGGGTTGCTCAGGCAGAACATGGTGTGTGTGGCAAGCTCTGCTTTTTGTGTTGCCCTTGCAGACAGGGTTCCCATGCAAGAGAGCACAGAAGGACTTGGAGCCTTTTTCCTCTCAATCATGTAAGGATTTTCTGACTTTCTCCTCCCCTTACCTCAGCGCAGCTACCTTGATGTTGCAGCATGTATGGTATGCATAGGAGTAAGCTCATTTGAATTTCATCTGTGCCATGCTACAGCAAAACTTTGGGTAAGAGTACAAGGGTGGCACGTTGCTTATTGTGCCCATGTGCTCCCTGTTGGTAAAACCCCATTCCGTATCCCTGAATGTTTACGTATGCGCATAGCCCTCTGTGCAAGGCACTGTCCCCCCTATGGTAGCATTACCTTACGCCCAGTATGTGCACACTCCAGCAGTTCTTCCAAGCTGTATCTGCTCCTCTGTACCAATATATGTGCACGGCAGCTACATGCTGCTTCGAGCATTGCATTCAGTTAGCTGTAGCTCCTCACCAAGAGAGTTCAGATGTATTGAAAACCCTGAGGCCCAGCCACAGGTGGGACCCCTTGCTGTACGTGTGACTGCAGCACCAGCCCTCCTCGGCGGCCGTCCTAGCGGGTGTCACACTTGTGCTTTTGGCTGGTGACGTGTGGGTGGAGCAGTGTTGTCTAGGGGCGGTTACTGCTTTCTGTCAAGGGCGAGAATTTTGTAGGCTTGATGAAAGGACAATGTGTGTGTGTGGAATCATATGATAAATATGCTGCTGTACAGATTTAGGAGTTATTTACTTACAGGCATCAGAAACAGTCAAAGTAGATGAAATGCAGACGGTGACTGGGGAAGGGGTGTGACAGTCTCTTAAAATGGGTGATGAAAAGTTATGTTTAGCACTCTCCTGTTTTGCCTACTAAGTAGAACAACGAGCTGGCTACAGGAGGAAAAATGGATGGCTCTTGATAAAGGTGGGCGATGGAGCAAGATGTGAGAAGATGACATCTAGCAGTAGAGGTGGAAAGGTTTGCAGGCAGCAAGGCGGGGGAGCGGGGAAGGTGTTCTTGGAAACCACCATCAGGAGACAACACGGTTTCTGCTGTTCTTATAGTTAATCTGTCATGCTTGTGCAGAGTCGGTTAGTTATAAAGGAATAGATACAAATCTTCTTCCTGCTGCCTTTGTGTTGCCTAGGAAGGTTACCCCTCCAGGACAGCATCTACACGGTGTCCTCCATGAGCTGCATGGTTCTTAGCCTGCAATGGGGAGAAAGCGCTGGGGTTGCAAAGGCCTTCTGCTTCCTCTGGTTTAGCCAAGCCAGCTTGTTTTGGTTGAAACTGATGAGAAATGACTCATCATTAGTGATTCACTAAAATAAATAAATAAATAAAAGTGTGCAGTGGGGGGCTTCCAGCATAGGGGATGCTTCTAGCAAGGGGATGGTTTCAGCTGAAACGTGCTGGAGAATTACTCGCTGGTTAACTAAGACCAGGAAAGAATGTGCAGCTGTTTAAAACTTGTGGAGAAGTGAAGGGCCTGTGTATTAACTGAAGTAAAATACTCCCTTTATATGGCCTGATTTAGTCCTCACTTTAATTCTGTTGTTGCTCTGCTTTGCTACCCTTTTGAAGAGGAAGCATCATTTATTATCCCTTCATCCCTTTTGGATAGGGTCCGGCAGCATCCCAGCGATGCATGTAGTGAGTTAACATTCCTGTTGATTACAGAGGTAAATGAGAGGAGGAAATAAAAATGGTTTTTGTTTTTTTTATCATAAGAGAGTGAAGAAGAGTACATTTCCTTTTCTTAAAAACACATCCCTGTAGGGAGGCTGGGGAACTTTGTTAATCATGTCAGAGCAGGTGGGTGTAGGGAGCGGTACATTACTCACTTGAGCTCTCTATCCTGCTCATTGACGTCATTTCATTTGGCCCGTTGAGCAGTATATTAAGTGCAGCAGAAGCTCATTCAGCCACACGCCATCCCCTTCAGGAGTCCCACGGTCTGGAGCAGACCCCTGGGAATAGGTGGCTGAGATTTATTCCCCTCGTGCTTTGCACTTGTCCTTGGGGCATCACGCAATGCTACGTTTCAGCATGCCTCATCATGCTACCCTTACTGCACTGCTGCCACAGCATCTGCCCTAATGAGATCTGTTGCCTGTCCTATATGTAAAACTTTGCCCATCACTTCAAGTATTTAGGTCTTTTTAAGAGTTTGTTGGAGCGAGTAGATGGGTCCCCTGGTATCAGTGTGGAAGTCTTGCTTGAGGGTTTATATGGGCAGTGAGTCCAATATTAATCCCTCACAGGAGGGCAAAATTTACACTTATGTTAAGTTGTTAGGACATTTAAGTTACAATTTCTATCAGATTCTGTGGAGTTGTTCAAGGCCTGTGAATTTTATTGCAGCTCTCCGGTAGTTTTGTCTGTTTCACTTGAAATTAGACTGTAAATGTAGGCAGAGAGAGTCCTAAGCCTGAGGAGCTCAAAGGATGAGCAGAAAAGAAATATAAATACAGGCAGTGAAGTTATTTATCTAAATAAATATTTTGAGGTAGTGAGAACAGAAGGCATTTTTAATTACTAGGGTTCTAAAAGGAAAGAAACTGGATCTAATAATTAAAAAAAAATCTTCTCTCAGTAGCTCAAGCAGCATTTTTTTTTCCTAAGAGGTGCAAAACAAAGAGGACTCCCCAGCCTTAAAGGCGGCTAACCCAGAGTGACAAGGAGTCATGTGAGTGAGGTCCCCCAGCAGCTCCGCTGCTCCCCGGCTCCCGTTCCCGCCGCCTCCTGCCCCCCAGCCCTGTGCAGGACGTGATCAGGCTGTTACTGGGGCCGCTTCGGGCTCAGCCACAGGGCACGAGCATCGGCCTAGCTTGGCCTGGCCTTGGGGCAAGTGCTTTCAACTAGGGCAAAGTCACAACCTAATGCATTAAAAAAAAGGAAAAATGCATTCCAAAAGTACTTTCCAATGGTTTCTTACTCTTTATTATTTATCGAAAGGGCAGTATTGAGAAGAAAGTTGGGGGATGCTGGGGAGTGATGGCGCTGGCGCTGTCTATTCTATTCTATATAAGCTCAGAGTGTATGTGCCCTCTCAGTTAAGGGAGTTACTTCTGCCTGCCATTGCTTTTGTAGCAAAATAATCTCCTTGTCACTAGAGACCATTGCAAGAGTTCATGCGTTTGCTCAGGGCAGCTAAAATAATTCATGTCACCACTACAGTGTATCACCTTGTTACAGTGCCTATCTGCAGGGCCAGAACAAAGTTTTTCCACTGCCCCGGGCAGGTACAAAACTGCTGCCTAGATAAGAAGGGGGCACCCACGGGTATTGCTGCTGGCTGCGAGCTGCTCCTCTGCCACAGCTTGCTGCCCTGCTGTAGAGGTGGAAGAACAAGGCGTGTGGCCAAGTTTGAGCTGCTCCCAGCACTTTGAAGATGCTGTTCTGGGCCCTGTGAGGCTGTATTTGCTGCTGAGTGGCAATATGGGGCAGTCGGGTGGCATAGACCACTGCTGGAGGTGGTAAATGAAGTTAGCCCTGAACTGGAGTGGTGGAAGCAAGATCTAGCTCCTTGCTGCACTTCTGCACGTGCCCATAGTATCTAGCAGGAGATGTGGCAAATAGAATGATCATCATTGCGTCTTAAATTGGGTGATTCAGCAACCTGTTCTTTGCCACTGCTCACATAACTAGCTGTAGCGGGAATGGTATAAAAGGTACCCTAGCTTTAGACTGATGTATTATCATGGTCTCAGAGCCTTTCCAGCAATGTGCTAGAACTGGAGTAGCTAAAGCATGGCTAAGTTTTGCTTCCCAGTTCTTTTTGCTGCCTTTTTGCTAGAAAAGGCCCTGCCTATGTGTAATTGGTATTTTCTTATCAGCTTGTACCAAGATTTAGTCTTGGGTCAGAAACAGCCCTTCTAGAAACAGCTTGACTTTTTTGACTCCATATGGGCAGAAAAGAAGTTCAATAGCTTTGGGCAACTCAGGCATCCTCAGTTTGTCCCATATGCACAGAAATGGTAATGTAAGAACACTGCTGAAGTTGTCAATCAGTCATGCCAAATATGGGATATAACAGAATGAAGATTGCATGCGCAACTTAAGTGTGGCTCCTTTGTGCAACATGTCATGGCAAAATTTCATTATATGATCACTTAAACAGCTTTCCCTCCCCCCTTTTCTCTTCTTCCCCCTGCTCAAGCTGTGCACATGTGTGCACATGCTGAATGATGCTGTCCCACTAATTCTTTCCTTTGCTTAATATCTCACTTATTTTGTGGTCCTGGGATCAAGTTAGCTCATGCTTTTCAGACTCTTTTCTATGCACATAATTTGTTCTCTAGGAACTCTCATATTGTTTTTATTGCTAGAGCACACAAATATTCTACACCCTTTATCCTTGTTAAGGTGAAGTGATACCGCCTACGTTTGATATACAAGGAAGAAGAGGAAAAGAAAAATTGGTGCTGAGGAATGGGATTTGTTTGCTACATTTAATAACAGTCTGGCAGTTGCTACGTCTTAGTCTCCTGCCCGACACTGGGTTAGACATGTCTGTGACAATGGGCTGTGGAAACCTGTTTGGAAAAGAGGTTAATAGAGGGAAAGCCTCAGGAAGGATGAGTTATCCTGCTAGAGCATATCTAGCTAATGTACAGAAGTTGTGCTGTGTCAGCATTTTATATCCTTAAGATATTTTCAAAGCAGCACACACTGACTTCAGTTGTCACTGTGAATATTCCCCAGTGTTGCAAAGCACGTGATAGAGCCTCAAATTCCTCACTCGGGCAATGCAAACATGTTTTTAATGACCATGCAGCATAGTTTTGTTTTGATTTCTGTGTTTTTGTTTGACCTCTTTGGTTTCATTGAGTCAGCTACCAGAGAAGATGCAAGGACAGACTTCAGTTCTTTAGAGCAGTGTCTAGGACTATTCAAAAGACAGGCAATATGGGAAATACGATGTGGTGAGAAGAGGAAGAAAGAGGAATCAGGAATGTTCTGTAATCTCACTTGCAGAAAGGACTAAGTTGTTATGGTTGAAGCTTTCTTATAAAAATAGATCAACCAGGTGCATTTCGACCCAAGCAATAAAGGTTTAGCAAAAATGAAAGGGTTAAATTTTTATAACATGAAGTGTTGTGTGACCTTAATTATAGGCCATGCTGTACATAATGTGTAAAATGTTTGTGTGGCCAGGTGATGTGTAGGGTCATATTCATTTTAATAGCCTTCTTCTAAAGGTGTTCACCCTTAAGGCTACCCAAAGGCGAAATGATTTCACTGGGGCTCTGCATAGGTAGCAAAATAATAGTTTCTTTACATTCAGAAAGGAGGCTTCTTCCAATATAGTCCACATAACCAGTGCAACAGCATATTGTCACTATAAAAACTATACAGTTGAGTAAAATTCCTCAGAAGTACTAACTGCTTCCTCATTGTGCTAACACTGACACTAGTAGTACCACACTGTTCTGTGCAAGGCTTGCAAATGGTAGAACATACTATTTATTTAGGTAAAACACTGTAATATGTATTGGTATGAGGTTGTGCCCTGTTGCTTAGTGAGCCTAAATCAGAAACCGCTGTATTTTAAATCTAATCTTGGGGTCATATTGTGCTCTTCTCCCTGGATTATATTCATGCGTGGCTCTACACTACATGTATGCTACTGTAGGGCCACTGGTGAAATCAATAAAGTGGTACTCCTATATGTAACATTACATAACTATACATAGTAATTATGTGAAGTAACATATATGTAAACAATTTAAACCAGGCAATTCTAGTTAATTTCCTCTGAAAATGAAAGTTTGTTTATTTTCTTGGAAGTCTTTCAGGTGACTGAACCACATAACCCAAGCTTTCTGCTAAACTCAGCGGAGCAGCACTCCCCTTCACTGTAACTGCGACAGCTGCAGAATGCTTTTGGTAGTGGGTGGTGTTTCAAAGCAGGTATTTTTTCACAGTTGGGCTAAGTAAGTTCAAATTGAAATAACTAGTAATTTAACCACACTTAAAATCCTATCAGCTGAGTGCTCTTAATTACCACAGACTTCTGTCTTTGAAACTTAATAATACAGAAACTGTGGGCCAAGCATAGGGGGGATGCAAGGTTGCTTTCTGTTCCAGTGTCCAAGTTGAGATTCGTGGACATTAGCCAGGAGGAGGTGATCCTCTGTAAGCTTTCCCATTCTGTGATTTACACTTATTGTATTAATTAAGTACTGTAAAATAATGAGTAATAAGTTTGGTTAAGAGATCTAGATAAATGTAGCAGCATTCTTAAATTTACATAATCCAGGGCAACCTTTACAGATTCTAGAAGATTATATTTGTAAATAGTGGTGAATGTCCTCAGTGGTAAAGCAAACGATACCTGAAGCCTTATTCTGACAGTCAGCCATTCTTAGGAACCCACCTCATGTTTGTTTGTGGATTTATGTGGAGCAGCCAAAGCCGTTGGCCATCCCAACAGACTGTCCCATCTTTATTGCAGAGGCTGCTGTGTTTATAGGAGATTGTCTGAATGAAACATGCCTCTGTTCACCAACCATTTGCATCCCTGCATGTTCACTCCTACTGAATTTGGCAGTATTTTGTGAGGGCAAATTTCTGTTTCCCAAAACCTGTTGAGGATCATGGCAAACAGAATCTAAACCAAAACACTCAAAGTCCCTAAAACAGGATGAAGAGGAATATGAATACTTCTAGCCCTGATATCTTTTCCTACCATCAGTACAGAGACAGAAAATCTGAGACTGACAGGACTTCTATGGAATAACATATTCATCCTCATTAAAGAACTGGATGTTTGAAGAACAGGCTCTAAGCCTCACTTTCCATCATTACATAATGTCTCCCACAGATAAAAGGTAGCCATGAGATTTTTTTCGAGGATTTTTTTCTTTTAAATCTCATTTCCCACAGCCAAAGTGACAACAGAGGAAACCAAGCAGATGTTGTCAAGAAAAGTGGCATCAAAACAATTTTGACAGTTTCATTTTAATGAGGATCACATTGATACTGACAAAAGTAAAATCAGAACATTAGCATAGCTCCTTGAAGGGTTCAGGAAATCATTGAAACTAAATGGCGTGACAAAGTATAAGTGACAATTAGGCTTTGCATCAAAAGTGCTTGCTGTTTGGTAGGTCAAATGACTGCCACGCTTCCTAATGCCATGTAAAATATAACAGTGGTATATCTGTAGTGCAGAGACCTTTGGCCATTTCACTGGTGACGTCTGAATCGTTTTTTCCTCCTGCTTCTCAGACTCAATTTAGAATGTGGAACCCATGATATACAAAAGTCTTTATTTTAGAGATAATTGGCTCTTGACGCTCATCAAAGGTTTAGTGTCCAGTGATGAATGCCTCAAGTGAACAGGCCTTTTTCTTTTTCCCCTCCCCCCGAGTTAAAAACTGAAATAAACAACAAAAAAAACCCTCCTGTCTTAGAGCTTTATATGTTTCATTAGTTATTGTCGAATTCAGAACCAAACTGTGCTTTCAATTTTACTTAGCTGGTTGATCATCTTGACTTTAAGTCTAATCATGTTTGCCATTACTAATAAATATGCAATGGAAAAGCAGCATGTTATCTTGCATTCCCCATGTCTTGGCATTTTTGATAAGTTTTGGCTTTTTGCTAATACTTTTTTAGTTTTTTAAACACGAGTTTTTCTTCCTTGCTCTTCTATGAAAATTCTATAAAAACAGCAGCAGCAATAGTTGTGTGAATCCTAGATTTATACGAAACAAAAAACAAATTGGACTTTTTTGTATGAGCATTTTTTTTTTCCCTTCCAGAGTTCATCACTAGGATAACTCCACTGAAAGCTGTAAAGTAGTTAACTATTTTTCTTTTCTTGCTATCTGGTATTTTTAAAAAAAGTGCTCCAAGAATCCTGGAAAATTTCACCTTTTATTTAAAGGTAGTGGCTGTGGAGAAGGAATTGGAAACATAAGGCCTAAGTGCATCTGCAAGAGAAATAAACTAAAATCATTGTTTATTATTGTTATTGTTGTTTTTAAACCTCTTGAGTTTTCAAATCCGTATCACAATAGCTGGCTGATGGTTTTTGAGTAGTAACCCTGAGCTGTTCTGAAAATACTTTTTTCTGGAAGTCAAACTGCAGATGACATGGTGACTTAATTGTATGGTGTCAGGTGGCATGGAGCTGTTCAAACAAAGGCCTGGGAAGTCTTCTAGATGTTAATCAGGCTGCATCTTTGCAAAAAAACAAACAAACGTAAAACCCAACACTTGATGAACTAATAAAGCTCTGGCTTTTAAGTGTTCTGTCTATCTGAAGTTTTGAGTGCTGCTTTATTCTTCTTTCCATCTGATTTTGATGAACAACTTGGATGTATCTTAAAAATCTGCTGATTTGTCTTTTGAGCACAAGCCCAGGTACTTTTCTGGCCTTTGCGGTCAATGTTTTGCACTACCTTCCCTTGCTTTAGTAGTCAAAGCAGAAGTGTTTCTGACCTAACTAATGTGTAAGGGCTACTACTTTTCTGATAATATCACTGAGTTGTTTGCATGGGGTGTACACATACGGTGCTGTGCTCTGTGCTGTATTATTTTTGTATCATCCTATCTACTGAAGCAAAAAAGTGGGTATCCATGTGTCAAAAAAGGTGGCTTACCGAAGTCTATCCTTTGAGCCAAAATGCAAGGACTTTGTACAAATATACCACCCTTTTTCCTTTTCCCTCAACCAGTTGCCAAAATCTGCTGTGAGAAAGAGAGCTTTTTCTGTTTTTCCTTCTATTCCATGCAAGCCACACACCATCAAAGTTGCAGTCATATTTTCCAGTAACCGCAGAGCTGTGACTGATGGCACGTGTTTTAAATAAAGCTGGGAGAAGAGCTGATGTAATGCTCTCTGGGATATTTTTTTTCCCGTTTTCCCCTCCCATTTCCATGTCTGTCACCTTTTTCTTCCCCCTTTTGGCTGCTATATGGATTCTTCTTATTTTGTTTTGTATGTGCTTTTTTTCTCTCTCCTGCAAACCACAATAAGGAAACTTGCAAAGGGCAGTTCTGACACTTTCAGCTTAGCTACATATGAGTTTTTTTACAGTCTTTAACATTAGAGGGTGGTACTTTTACTAGCTTGCATAATGTTGTTGTTTTTCCCCCCCTTTCTTCTCTGGAGGATATAAATGAATTTAACAGGGTAGATTACCATGATAGATCACCTGAATGATTCCTGTCCTTTTTTAGTGGTATGTTGGGCATACCACTAATGCTTCTTGTTTCTTCATCAAGATCACAAAATGGGTTTGAAAAATATTTTAATAAAATGAAGAGATACCTTTTCTGGAATGAAAAGTAAAACCTGCTAATCCTCTACTGCTCTCTCTATTGCTGCTTACAATGATTAAGATAGTTCTGCTCTCGCTTACAACAGCCTCATTGGGACTATTCAGATTAAGCTTTATTTATTCTGCATGGGAAATTGCTTGAAATGGCTCAGTCTTTTTTTCCTGTTTTTGTTGTTTTGTGCTTTGTTGTTGTTTTCTCTCTCAAGGCAAGAATCCTCAGTACCTTTCTGTATTTGAGGCTTGAATTGAGCAGGAGAAGGCTCAGTTGGAGCGCCTTGGTCTCTGGGTCTAGGACCTCCTGAAGGTCTGTGCACACCTTCTGCTGGAGATGGTGCTTCCCTGCCCCTCTCCAGGGAGGTGCAAAAGGCTCCCAGTCACCAATTTTCTTTCGAGGAGACTTAACCTATGTACCTTAAACCTCCATTGTGTTATGCAGCTATAGCTACCCAGGCAGCTAGCTGTTCATGTGCCATTTGCAAATGCGATGGAGCTCCACTTAATTTACAGGGCTTAAAGGGTTAAGCCTGTGTTGTTTAGACCTCAAGCCTGTACCCTGAAGGTTAGGACAGCTCTGGTTACCTTGTGCTTGCTTTGGGCTACGCGCACGTAGGTTCTTCCAGTGGATGATCCGACAGGGTAGTCGTTAGCTTGGAGCAACTGGTTTGTGTCTGTACCTGTAGCCATCTCTACCAACGGCACTTAATTCCTAGTCACAAAGAGTAACTTTTTCAAAATGGTCTTAGGATTTGCCTCCATTTCAGTTTGAGGCATCTGACATCCTTTCCTGTGGCCTCTCTGCTATTCGGATCGCAGGTCTTGGCACACGGAGCCGGCGGAGAGGGGCTCGCGGCCTGCTGCCGTCACCGCTCTGCTGGGTGGCACGACTCCTCGTACGGTCTGGGAAGCAGCGCTGGAAGCTGACTGGAGCTGTGGTTCCACAACAGCTCAATATCCAGCCTCAGCTGTGTAAAACAGTCAGGGTAAATAAACCTTTATTGTAGGAAAGATGGAGAGAGGTTTTTCCTTGCTTAAGCTATATGTAAGGAGGAGACAGATGAGAGAACACAGACCAGAATCACAGATTTGGGCATCTCTGAGGAGCAGTTAGAGCTGAAAAGCCTGCTTTGCAAAAATAACAGATTTTTCTGATAGTGTTGGATTCTTTTTTCACAGAAGTTAAAATGAAAGGCTGCAGAAAAAAACTACCGAATAAGTTAGACTTGCAAATTTTTGGCATGCTATGTGTGTTGCAAACATTTTGGTCTCTCTTGTCAGAAGCTCATGCATAGAAACAGTGTAACTTCTTCATTCTGTTTCTTACTGTCATGGCGTACGATCAGCATCTATAATGACAAAAAATTAGGAGAACTTTTAAAACAAACCCATTTGAATAACTGTTTTGTTTCAGTTTTTCTTTTTTCCCCACAGTGGGGGAAAAAAACCCCAAAATTCTATATTGTTTTAAGATCCAGATTAAAAAAACCCTTTCCTTTTTTAAGAAAACACAAACTTATCTGAAAACATATATTAATTAAAGAAGTAGGGGGAACTTATTTCATCGGAACATCTTTGCTGTTTCAAAGAAAAGCAAATAACATTGCATCCCAAAGCAGCTGCAAGGAAAACAAATCTTTCTTTTTTTATTTTTCCTCGTTAGACTTTAAATAGTGCTTGCACTTTTTTTTTTAAGCAAAGTAAACACAGTTTCACATGTGCATGGTTGGTTGCTGATGTGGAGCAGCAGAAGCCTTGGAGAACTTGGAGACGATGCTTTCCAGGGAATGTGGTGAAAGCTTGGCTGGAGCTTGTGCACAGGCACCCTGAGACAGTCTTAGCTGTAGACCATGCTTTGATAGTAGAAGAGCGTGGCTATAAAATGTAAAACTGAGACCAAAGCATTGCCCTATCAGCACAGCTCAAAACCTAGCAGTTCACGACTGCTAACGAAACTTTGTCCTGCTCTACGTGCCCTTTAAGGGTTAGTTAGACTTGACAGTAGGTTTGCAAGTTAGTATATATTCCTGCAGTGTAAAGGCTGTTTATAATATATTATGACTATAATTTATTTACTGAAGGGAGGAGGGGGAGAACAGACAAAGAAGCAGTCACTTCACTCTGGTAAAAGCCAGTGACCGAACTGGAATAAAATCCAGGTGCTCCTGAATCTAGTTCTTCTACTTCATGTTTTTTTCCACTAAACAGCATTTAGGGCAGCTAGGATGTTGTATTTTTACAACTGCATGTCCTTGAGTGGCAGAGATGGAGGCTGCATGGGTATTTCCTCCAGGGGAAATGAAATGTCTTACTCCTCTGTCAGACTTTCAAGGAGAATGACCATTATTAAGTAGGCTGGAGCCTTGGTGAAGCTCCTTGGAGCTCCTTCCTGGGAGCTAGGAAGATGCTCGCCATTGTGAGCTTTCTTGTTTTGTTACGGTTGTAATACTGAACTTGAGAATTAGGAAAACAGGTATCGGTAGCTATTTGGCCTCACCTTCAGCTGCAATACAGCTGAAGATCAGTTTTGAACACTGTTTTTTTGTTGTTGTTGTGGTTTTCCCCAAGAGATAGCGTACTCATCATAACAACCACAGGACCCCCGGGATGCCTAGATTATGCTCTGCCTTATCTGCCCCATGTCAAACTGCAGAAAGCAGCTCACTGGGCAGTTCAGAGTTATAGCTGTGCTGCACCAGTGCAAACAGGCCAGTATTCAACACATATAAGCTGCGGGTGTACTGGTGACTTCATGTGCTGCCTTCTTAAATCAGCCAAAATAAACCCAAAAGAAAAATAAATACACACAAGCAAAATAGTTTTGAGCTGGGAACAAAGGCAATTTACAGCAGTGAAAATGATGCATCTTTGTGGCAAAGTGCAACTTAAAATTAGACAGATTGGTTAAAAGACCACAACAAGCACTATCACATTTTCTGTAGAAAAGCATGCTGCACACTTTTTTTTTTATATATACTGAAACAGGTTGGTTAGCAAATACTTTGTTATTCTCTGGGTAATATCTGTGCTGACAGGCAGATAGACATAGCTGTTGTCTTGACAAGATGAAAGAAGTCTCAGGCTCTGTTTCTTGCAATATAATCTTTTGCAGAGTTGGGTAACCTTTGTTTAGCTAAGCAGGTAGAGAGAGAAAAGATGAAGCATATTCTTTATAATCCAGTCAGTAAAAGTTGTTGGCCCATTCCTTTTACATCTAGTTTTATGTAATGGCCTCTCGCCCTAGCTTGCCTTAACGGGAAAGGATAAAACTTTGTGTAGGTGAGTGAGAAGCAGAGTCTCACTGCAGGCTGAATCCAAATAAAGAAAAAAGCTGGGTTCTGAACAAGCTGTCACATATAAATGATGTCCTCGGGGCCTGATTCTGATCTCATTCCTCTGAAACTTCAGAGGAACTCCAGTAAAGCTAGTGGCTATAAATTGCTATGAAGCTAGGGTCATGCTTAATTACCATGATACCAATTATAAACAAATACTGTGATGTTTCTATGGCTTTCAGAAAGTGTCATTCCCACAGCTTAGCAGTAGTGTTGTTGTAGCTGGGCTGGTTTAAGATACTAGGCCTAATCTACACAAAAGAGAAATTCCATTTGACCATTTGCAACCTGATGGAGTGCAAAGAGAAAGGGTACTCCACATAAATGCAGCTTTTTCCACTAATGAGGCTTTTCTGTATTCATCTTACTTGAAAAGGGATCAGAAATCATATTGTTCTGTGGGCTCACATTTTGTTTACAATAACCTTCTGGAAACTTGATGCTGAAACCAGTTTCCTGGATGGATTATTAAATTCTGCATGCTGCGACTCCACTAGGAACTTGGGTCTTTTTCCTTTAAAAATAGCCAAAGATTTGAGATTTGAAAAGCAGCTGTATTTTGCCACCGCATGGGCTTTGTGCAGAGGGCTTACTGCTATGTTTCCCTGAACTTCAATTGTAATATTTGTTAAAAGTAAACAAACAAAAACTGAGTAAAATTCTCTTGAATCAGAACAGTGGAATTCTACGCTCAAGTCCACGCAGGCATAAATCCCTGAAGACAAAACATGGGGGATAGAGAGACCAATGATTTTTTACAGGCTCCCAAGTTGTGGCAATGAAATATCCTATAGTTAATGTGAGTTGCCAAGGGTGACAGTTTAACCTTCTTAATGTATACACAGAGATCCTCTTGTTCTTTCTCAAGCCGTGCCCTGTAAGTCAGCCTGGGCCAGGCCCTGTACAACATCACATCCTTCTCACTGGCTTTTGCCAGTTGTCTGGCTGCGTATGCAGAACCTCTGCTTTCTCTCCAAGGTGTCCAAATTGTAGCGCTGTGTTTAAACAGGCCGGCTCTTTAGCCAAACTAGCCTGCCTCTGGTGAGGAGACTGCCACCCAGGGCATCTGCCAATGGAAAGTGAGCAAATAGGTCTAATTTTAGCATTACCAAATTTGACGCTGTTCCTGATCCGCTGAACATGAGGACTGCAGGCATTTCGATGTGCTCAGTGTCATATACGGCTTCCTATGCTTGCTGTACATGAGAGAAGGCGAGTTAATGACAGACTTATAGCCTTTGCTCTAAATGTTGTGGTTTTCTATTTTTTTTTTGTTTCATTTTAGTCAGACCCCTGAAGTAATTAGAGTGCCCTGTGGGGTTTTTTTTTTTTGTGCGTGTGGTTTCTATCTGAATACCCAAGAAGGAGTTAATTAGCTTGTTTGCAGTATCTAATTAATTCATTTTCAGCTGCAAACTTAATTGCTCCTTTATTGCTGATGAGTAAAGTAGCTTTAGGCTCTCAATCAAAATGGCCTTTGATGGATACACAAGAGCTGGGCTTTCAACTTGCAGGCTGGGCGGTGGGTCGCTGTTCTGCCTTCTTGCGCGGGCCCTGCTGCGGCTGCTCCTGCGGCCTTGCTGGCGGTGCCTGCTGGGCACAAAACCCTCCTGCTGCGGGCCTTGGACTTGGCCTTGGAGCCTCCAGCTAAATGCTGGGTTCCCTAAAGCTGGAAATGCGGCTGGTGTGAGCGCCTGCACACTTTGGTGGGTAGGTGAAGCTCAGGGAGAGATGGCGGCACCTGAAGATGGCACTGAGGTAGCTGGGAGATGCTACCTCAGAAACTGTTGTGTCCTCATTTTTGAAGTTGGGATCCTCCTGAGGTCGAGAGGAGCTCCCAGTGGAGTCCAGGCTTTCTCTGTCGGCAATCTTGGATTGTCTATGAGGGCAAAGCAATTTTCAGGTGTTCGGGAGCATATCAAGCATTTGGTTATTTTTCTTCTTTCTGCTATGTGTGTTCGTATATATTTATTTATTTGTGAGTCAGATTGCTTTCCCAGTCTTCAATTTCTCCTGTCCAGAAGAAGAAGAGTAGTAGCTCCTCTCAATTTTGAGACTGTTGGATGTCCAACATTATATAAGGACTGGGAATATTGAAGTTATGAAGAGAAATCTTGAGAATAATTAGAAGTAAGAGAAAAAAAATGCAGATCTTTTGCATTTATTTTTCTTTTTCCTTTCTTCCTCTTCACGGTTCAACATGAAGCATACACAGTTTATGTTCCCAGTGGTGTACTGGCTTGGATCCAATGACCTTTACAAAAGAATCCATTGCTAACATGGAAAATGTACTAAAACAATGTAACCACGCTTACTGCAGGCATGTATATTGCCTAACACAATAGGGTTCTGATATTAACCAAAGTCTCTGGATTCTTCTGCAAAAGAAATGATTCCACATGGGAGCTATTGTGATGCTCCCTCTGCTGGCTCATGATCCAGCTCAAAATTTTCCCTAGTTGACCTCGCTTGGATGTTGATACACAAACAAGAAAAGAAGCAAATGAGATGGTAATGTTGAAGGGTCAGTGTGGCTCAAAGGAGGGAGAATACCTACCCACTTCCAGTGCAGAAGAACCAAAAGCATCAAGGGGAAGACCTCTGTCTTCAAATAAAATGGTTACAGGTAGTAGGCAGGAAAGTAAAATAAAGAATTAAATGCTTTTATTACAAATTTTTAACTGTAAATCTCTTCAGAAGCTGTTTAAAATCTGAGTAAAATATATTTTAATGGGAAAGAGATGCTGTCACTCAGTGTTTTGTTTTTGTTTTTTTTTTTCTAGAAGTAGTTCTAGAAGTTCATAGGCTGAATTCTACAATATTTTAAATACCTTAACAGTTTATTTGCTTCCTTCCTAAAATCTGAACTCCTTTCAACTTTTTTTCTTCATTGTGGACTTGGGAAGAAGTTCCTCCTAAAACAGTGAAAGGGGAAAATCTAGTTTACTTCAAGAATAACTCTTCCCTTTCCCTCTTCCCCTTCCTTTTCTTTTCCCTCTTTCCCCCCCCCCACCCCAATCAAATAGTCACAAGTCTGTATGTCACAAAAACTATAAAACAAGAAGAAAATGGAGCACATCTTCAAACCAAGAAAAAGCAATAAATGCTGACAAGCTTGTGGCAGTGCAATCTGCTAACAATTTACTCTGGAATTCTGTATGAAAATTTGAATTATTGTGCAACATATGAGATCTAGCTATGGTTATACTTGTTCCAAAAGGACAAAAAAGGGGGAAAAAAGCTTCCTTAGATGATATTTTGACACTTTGGTCCCTGATTTAGCAGAACACTTAAACATGTACTTAATACGTATGCGTAGAGTTTGCCGATCTCAGCTTTGCTTTGTTACTGGCTTTTGTAGTACATTAATGGAACTACTAGAATTCATTATTGATATCAACAGAATAGCGGAATGATTGCTTTTTATTGCTCAGTGCTTTAGATACAGCTTGTCTTGATGTTTCAAGTAGTATTTCCTTTTATAACAGAGAAGAATGTCTTGGAGTAAGTGTAGGCCATGGTTATGATCTGTGAGGGGAGCCCCTGTAGTAAAGCCCTGTTTTCAGTTTTATGAAACAGGAACTAGACCAGCAAGACACGAGGAGGGGAGATAAAAGGCGATTCCTGTGAGTGTGGGCTGGCAGCTCGCCCACCAGAGACTAAGCACGGCTTAGGGGCTCCTCAGTCCGTGGCTTCTCTCGTTTTCCTCTGAGCTCTCATGAGGATGGGACTTGCAAATCATTATTTTGGGTGTTGCTGAAAGGAAGCACTTCTCCAAGAAACTTAGATTCTGGCAACAGCAACTCAGCCTTAATTTTGGCAACTTCCTGGCCTGTCGTCTTTACCCCCGTGCCTGGACAAAGATTCTTAATGAAATCTCTTTCTGGAAGACAGATGGTTTGCTGTGCAGTGGCTCTCGTTCTGTGGTAGGCAGTGGCTCATACTTGGGAATCTCTTTAGAAGTATCTTGCTGTGGGGAAAGGTCTCTTCTAAATTTGATCTACAGAGAAATTAGATGTCCAGATCTATATGTGTCAGGCTGGTCTGTGTTCTGTGGTGGTGGTGGTGGAGAAATACAGCCCATATAGACTTTCTGAGGAATTAAGATAGCCGTGGTGATACCAACTAAACTGCTGTCTTTGCCAGTCTAGACTCTAGCCTTTCTCAATGGCGATTCAGGGCTATTGGGGCAATAAACCAGCTACGAATCAGAAAGCATAACAATTTATGAGAGTATTAGGGCTTTTTTGGGATGTCTGTGTTGATGACCTTGGGTATCGCAGAGGTCTGCTTCTGTTCAAGGAAGATGCACATAAAGTCTGTTTTCTTCTGCTGTATGAGCCCCGCTGTGTACAGGAAAAAGCGTCTTTTCTCACAATTCCTGCCTGCTTTCTATTCGGGTGTCTTTTCACACCCAGGGCAAGCGCTTCTCTGGCTTTTTCTGCCAGATGCTTCCTTGTTGCCTTTTTTTTCTCCTGGGTTTATGTGGTATTTCTTACCCCTTATCTCTTACATACATGCAGTTCCAACCAGTATTTCTCAAACCCTTTAGAAACCCTTGAGACACCACAGCCCAGCGCAGCTCCCACTCCAGCCTTACCTCCGTTATGGGTGGTGGCTTCTACAGTTTATCTATCTCAAAAAAGCTTAAAAATATTTTTCCACATTCTCCCTGAATTGGGAGACAGTTATTGTAACCACTAGCTTAATAGCCATAGGCAATGAGCACCTCAGGGAGGGAATCTGCATGTCCAACATGAAAAGGCTGGACTATAATGTGATTAAGCAGCAGAATTCATGGTGTGTTGGATACACAGTACTTATACTGTGTACAACTAGTCTTTTCACCTGTCTTTATATTAAGACACCTGCAACTTTTGCCATGTTATGTGAGTTTGGTACATGAGCTGAGGGGTCCCAACACAGCAGGTAATCTAAGGTTGAGAAAGATGTGATTTAAATTGCTGTGGTCAATAACAGCCTAACCATGGGCTTCCCCAAGAATAGGTCTTACCCCTTCAGGAACTCAGGAAGGAGAAAAAAAAAAGAAAAAAGAAACAGTAATAGTGGTTAATAGTGGCAATGGTGTGATAAAATACATCTAAAGGAAGATGGTTGTTATGGCAAAATTGTCAAGTGATGGTTGAAAAGAAAGGAGAAAACTTTTTCAGTGCTTAAACAGGAAATTATTGGTCATATTATGAATATTGTTTCACTTCTATAAAAAAATCTTTTATTTAAAATGGAAAGAATGGGGAAATTTGCTCATCTGGACAGATTTAGAGACACTGGGATATATTGTCAGTTGGCATAAATTAGCATAGCACGGTACAGGGGCTACACTTTTATGGCAGATGGAAAATCTGTCCTGTTATTTCTTTTAGGGGGAAAAAAAATTCAACAACCATATTTCAGAAAGTCATATTTTTTGCATCATGGCAGCCCCAGGCTTAATCATACTGTTAAACCAGTTTAAAAGTTTCCTAATTGCTACTCTGATAGAAGACACTTGGCTTATATAATGTGCTAGAGAATGCAATTTTTGCCACAGTGCGGTGAAGTTGTTCAGCGCAGTATTTTACTGTTAACACAACAAGGCTTATGTTCCAAACAGCCTAAGAAAATAAGGGCAGCTTTCTCCTTTCTTGCTGTTACGACTTCCGTGATGCAGCCGACAGCCGGTTAATAGGTGCATGTGGTGTTAGCGAAAACAGCAGCAGCATCAGTTATGTGTGAGAACCGGCACCCGAACCTGCGTTAACTCTCCCCTCTGCTTCGCACCTTGCTGCTATCGTGAAGAAGAGAACAGCCATTTGCAAGGCTGAGCGCTCTGTGTCCTGGCCAAGTCCTTTATAGGTGGGCCAATTTCCTTCCCAAATGTTTGATGACGGTGGTGTTGCTGACATTCCAGAGGCAGCCTGGCAAACGACTTCTTTTTGCTGGCAGAAGGAGCTAATCTTCGGAAATTTAACTCTGAGTTCACTTATTCCGAGGAAAAATGAAAGGCTGATTTTAACGAGCAAAAAGCTTGAGACCTTTAATCATGGTCGTTTCCCTTTTTGAAATCCAGAAGGATTATTTGGAAAGCAAAAGACTTCAGTGAAATGGGAAATAAGCTATAGTTAGGAAAATATTTTCTAACCAGATAACAATAATCCAGAAAGTGCTTCTGAGTTCTGAAGTGTTGCCTACAGTTAAACGAAAGTGGGTTTTTTGAGAATAAATATGCTATTTCTTGTTTTACATATTTAATTCAATCATATTGATAAATTAAATACACGATATTTCAGAAGTTCCTACTGCTTCCTTGCTGAGTGTCCTGGAGCCTGTTTTGTCTTTCATTTAAATTTGCCTGACCAAATGTTTTTGCTGACTTTGAGTTGAAGATTGCTACACCCAATTTCACCCAGCATGCAAACATTTTAGGGAAGCTGACCATAAAGCAGGCCATGAGCAGCCAGAGATTTCTGTGGATTACGTTGGAATATGTCGTGTCTTGTTGATAATACAATCTCATTCCTGGATGTGTAGAAGATACCTGGGAGAAAGTCATTGACTAGGCAGCGCTTGGGGGAATGGGGTCAGAAGCTAAAAGAAACTCTGGCTGGGAGTCTACAATGGGGATTATGAAATTTTCTGCTCACCTGATGCTGCAGTTGCCTTAACCCAGAACTACAGACACCTGTAGTTCTTTCTGCACATGTGCTTCTGCACCAGACTTCCTCAGGCTCGGCAGGGCTTGGTAATAGAGCAATGGGGCCCAGAATTTGGTGCTTGCTGCCCCACGGGGTGCAGCAGCCTGGTGACCCTTCCAACCCATTGTGTGTGGACAGCACCGAGCTCTCTACAAAACATTTTGGGGGCTGCTGCTTTTGAAGTATTGATGGGGGATGAAGTGATCATGTCTCCTTTAAAGAGTGCTTGATACCCAGAGGCCTTGGCTTCAGCTTCTCATCTGCTGCTTCTCAAGGGTGAGTCTGTGCTTCCCATTTCTGGTCCAGGTGATGCTTATGCAGGAGTGCTTGGAAGGGAGACACAAACCCTTCTCATCTCTTCTCACACAGAGCTGAGCCCCAAGGTTACAGCCTGGCTCAGTCTTGCTCTTATCTGGCCCTAATGAGAGTTGCTTTATCCAAAGCCCAGCAGCTTGATTAGGAAGGAAAGGTGAAGAAATCCCTTCTCTTCCCCCTTGGGTCAAGTGCCCAGTGCTTTTATGCATCCTTTCCCTCTGGCAACTCTACTTTCATCCCATGCAGGGCTGATTTTCTCCTGGCTGGACAGCAGGAGATGGTGATGGTGGCAATGGTGTTGCAGCCTAAGGGCTGCCTGCAGGTCCTGGGCTTCCCAGCCAGCCTTGGCTCCTGCATGTCCTCAGGGCTTCTGTGTTGCCACCGGGCCCCAAGGGACGGGTACACCACATACCACCATAACCTCTTCCTCTGGCAGATGGCTTCAAAATATTTGAGAGGGCCAGCTGTGGTCTCGCTTTCCTCGGAAGGCTTTCTGCAAATACCTCTAATTAAGTTGTATAGAAACAATAAATCAAGGCAGCCTGGGATCCCGCTGTTGACGTGCTGAATTTAGCAAGGCTGGTGGGTGTATGTTGGTGCAGCAGGAGCCCCTGTGGCAGCACAGGGCACGGGGTGGGCTTGCAGAGTTAGCGGGGCAGTCAAAGACATTGCTCTCCCAGCTCTTTCGCCTTTGGCACTGGAGATTGCAGGCTGGTAAAGCTGGAGGTGAGGTGGGGAGTGCGGTGGCTCAGGCAACCTTCTTCAAGGTTACTTCAGGGAATTCTAAGCCTCGAATGATAGAGCTAAGTCAATTTATCAGCTTGGAGCCACTGAATGTGTCCTCTGTGGAGGTATCCTCTCATTCCTCCCTCCTCATGGCTGTGCTCCTGCCTGTTCCTTGCACAGGCAGCAGCACTCATTTGGTCTCTTGGTAGAAGCCAATTAGCAGGGAGAGGAGAAAAAATAAAAAGTGAGCTGAACTGGCTTTGGGAGTTCATGAGTTCACGAAAGAGGCAGTAAGAGCAGCAAGAGTGGAAGGTTGCCCCTTTTCTCCACAGTAGCTGCTAGACCAAGCACAGCTGCAGTGGCAACCACAACCCGATGAAGCATCCAGGCGAGCGCCACGTGCTGTGCTTGTGCTTTCCCTAAGGGCTGCACATGGGCGCTGTTAGGAAGAAACCTACTTGTATATACAGAGGTAAAACTTGTTAATTAACTTTTACTTTTAGTAAATATCCTTTATAGTTTTCTCACTATATTTTTTCCTTTTTTTTCATACTGAGAAGACAAAATCAGTTATTCAAAAAAAAAAAAAAAGTGAACAGACTACTTTTTTGCTCAATGCTTATTCAACAAAATTCATTAGGTTTTTTTTTTCTTTTTTTTTTGGTTGACTGGCTAGGAAAACAAGACTTTGAAGCTTTCGAGATGAAAAAAATAAGTTGGCAAAGATTCCATTTCAGAAGGCTATTTTTGCCAATAAATAAATACATATAGGTAATTTTAAGCTGCTTCAGATCCCACAGGCCAGAGGAATGGAAAGCCGTTCTTTGACTTTTAAGACACTTGTGGAAATAACTTTTTTCGTCTTACAAGGAGAATTAGGGCATCTGATCACAGAAGTTTCTGGTGATTTCACCGAAGGGTGGGGGCTGGACTTGTCTTCACATACGCAGAGGGCAATAAAGCAAGCAGCCAAATGGTCAGAGAGGTCCCCATAAACATATCAAAGTTTAATGTTTGGTTTACGTAGTAGGCCTTGAATGTCTGCAGAAGACGGGTTTAAGCTGAGCTGCCAGACTTGAAAGTAATGCAGGCATGACTGCATATTTCATCTGCCAGCTCTGCTCCACAGGCAGTAACAAACAGGGGGAAGGAAAAGGGGTAACATTTTAAACCACCACTTTGTGAATGCCTGGTATGTGCCCATACGCCAGTGCCCATACAGAAGAGAAGATGCACAGCGTTGCGCTTGTTGGAGGCTTTTGCGACTGTGGTATTTAACAAAAAGGCACCAGGACTGTTGCTCAAATAAGCCGCAGCTTTTACCATTGATGCCTATAATAGAACTGCACTGGTAATAAATTGTGGCCATAAGCTTGTTAGCAGTGTCCAGGCCTTAAACACTTGCTTGGTTACCGTAGCTATAGCTCCAGATCATCAAAGTGCTGCAGGCTACTGAATGTCTGTGACGGGAGAACTTTGCTAACCTGCTCTGCGAGAAGAAGGGGCAGGATTTCTATCTCTCTGCCTTACAGCACTATTAGTAAAAAGGCTTAGCAGCACTCAGCACGGCTCTGCAGCAAAGATAAGTAGTGACAATGTATTTAGAAAGCTTTTTTTTTTTCCTTTTTCTTTTTTTACTTTAGCTTTTAATGTATTAATTTAGCCTCCAGTTAGGGTGTGGACTGACTAGAGGCATATAGAAAACGCCTGTCCGAGCCTATTCTGTAGGCAGAAAACAGCTTATCTTCAGTCTTCCGTGAAAAGACTTAAATGAAACAGAAGACGGGAGCTTGTTTCGCTCAATACTAATCACAGTAATGTAATATCTATTTGCTTTTCTCAATTACCGGCCTGAAATGGGAGGCTTTAGAGATTTTTTTTTTCCCCTCTGACAATCTTATCATTTTAATGCTGCTAGTTATTTATACATAAGGGAAGGGAAAAGGGGGAGCGATAGCCCGAAACGGCGTGACCAGGCTTGGAACAAGAGGAGCTGAGGAGCTGCGGGAGCGAGGCTGCAATCTCAGCTTGCTGGGGACAGGGAGGGCAGCCCGTAACAGCACAGAGGTAGCAGGGGGCAGTAGCCTCCTAGATGCTTTTGCTGGCTGAACGCAGCCTGGTGCAGGTGGACGTCAGTGCTGGTCCGCTGGTGGTTACGTCCATGGCCTCAGCTGGTCCCAGCCGGCTCTGAGGTCCCAAACCTTGTGAAATAACATCTGGAGCACTTTTGACCTGGGGCAGAGTTAGAGATGCTGTCAAGGAGGGGAAGAGGAAGGGCCACGTGTTTGGCCTAGCCACGCTTTCGAGCACTTCTGCAGTTTTCACTAGGTCAGGCCTGTGGTTTCTCTCCAGTAGGCCCCAGCTGCTTTTGCAGGCCCTGTTTGCGCATTGCATTTGAGGAGCGAAGCATGGGAAGCTCCTGAGCGTGCTGCCCGCTGCAGCGGCAGGAGGAGAAAGGTGGAGGCAGAATTTTGTCTTTGAATACTGTGTTCAGTTTTGGGCCCCTCACTACAAGAAAGACATTGTGGTGCTGGAGCACGTCCAAAGAAGGGCAAGGAAGCTGGAGAAGGGGAAGGAGCACAGACCTTATGAGGAGTGGCTGAGGAAGCTGGGGTTATTTATTCTGGAGGAGGCCCTGGGGAGGCCTCACTGCTCTCTAGAACCACTTGAAAGGAGGTTGTAGTGAAGTGGAGTTGGTCTCTTCTCCAGAATAACCACCAATAGGACAAGAGGAAACAGCCTCAAGCTGCGCCATGGGATGTTCAGGTTGGATACTAGGAAGAATTTCTACATGGCAAGA
>NW_010583622.1:191150-213650 GCF_000705375.1 Tinamus guttatus
TGTCAAATTATTATTATTTTTAAATCAGGACCTACTTTTGCAAAAAAAATCTCAGTTTTTAGAAAAATCCCAATAATTGAACTGAAAAAATACGAATGATTTATTGTGGCTTTACATTCCTATTTATTATTTTTTCTTGTCTGTCTTTTAGAAACTCAACTAGAAGGAATGAAAAGAATATATATGCATATATTTTTTCTTTCAAAAAGAAACTTTTGAAATTGAGCATCTCAAAAGCTCCAAAGAAAATATGTTTGGTTTATGCAGGGCAATAACTTCTTCCCTCTGCACTTGCACATATTATGAGAGTTCATACAGAGACATTTCATGCAATCATTTAGGACAAAAAAGGAAGCTTGTAATGTTGCTACTGTTAAATCTTTGAGAAAAAAATCTATTTGCTAGCATGCATCTCAAATTCCGCAGATTGATGTTGATCAGACAATTCAGAACTAGAAGATTACTGAGAAAATATAATCTAGAGTTAATACGCAGTATTTTGGTGTGTGTGTGTGGGGGTGGTATCAATCTGTGACTGCTTGCAAAGATGTTGAAGAGGGCTAAAAGCAGATACTAAGGTCTTATTCACTCCTAAAATTCCTGGCCTCTCTTGTATATTTAAAGCTTGCAGTCTTCTGTTTAAACCAATATTTATATTAAAAAAGCAAAAATATTCACCCTATAAAAATTTTAATATAGAAAATCCCACTATCCTCCTAATTATTCAGTCAGCTGTTTTGACACATGCTCTGACAAAGACGATAGGAAGAAACAGTGCCTTGAGTGTTTTTACCTGCATTAGCGACTGTTTAGTAGGCAGCGAGCCCTTAATAATCAATATTTTCTTATCCTCATGTTCTTTATTTTTTCCTGTTTCCTGACTTCTACAGCCTGGCCATCAGTTTCATGCTGCTCTTGGTCAGTCTCATGTGAGGGCTTAGGGGCACAGGACTGGGGATGGTATGAAAAAAGTCCAGTTTCTATGATTTTTTTTCTTTAACTGCATGGTTTTGTTTATAGTATATCTCTTATAAAGAGCCTTTCATTGCAAAAAATCTCCAGCATCTTTATGCGATTTACTTGAGAAGCAGTGAAGCGATTTTTAGCATGCTGCAAAATTGCAGCCAGCTCCGAGGAGGAAGGTGTTATTTTTACAGATCGGGACAAGATGCAAGACAGAAATATCTGCCTGAACTCAAAGTGCGGAGCACAGGAGGGTGAAACATGAGGAGGCCGTTAGGCTTCTGAAATTAAAAGAGGATATGGAAAAGCTGGGTACACTTGGGTGGCTAACTTTTTTTTTTCTCTGAGAGATGATATCTGTTAACCCTTTTTCTCATATTACTAAATGGGATATTGGTTTAGGAAACAGCATGCCGGGTTTTTTTTGCGTCAAGAGGCAACATTGCCTTTTGTGGCTCCCTCTAAAACACTAACCAGATTGCAAAACGTCAGTCGCTTTGGTGTGGTGTTTCCGAAGGGCTGGGTGCACCTGGAGCGCCCACCTCGCAGAGGCCGGGGAGGTTTGGTGAATGGGCTGCTGTGCTCCTTCGGAGGGACCGCGGACCCCACAGCTGTGTTCCTCCAAGGCTTCTCGTAGTAATTTTCCATGAAGCTATGGAAAAATATTTATCCTTCCTTCTATAAACATGTCTGTAGGAGATTTAAGGGAAGGCTTTCACGCATGCGCGTGCACGCACACATGCACATACCCAAAAGTCCCCCCTATCACTAACAAAGTCTCTGTGTTTCAATTCTCCACTAAGTTACAAAAAAAAATGATGTTTTATCTTTGTCACCCATGTCATTTTTGTAGTCAGATTTACGTAGCTAGTCGTAATATATGTAGTAGAGAGATACAGGTTTCTGACCACCTCTGTGGAAATGAAATACTGGGAGAAGCATCCTCTGGGATGGAACAGATTAAGGAAACTATCATTATCTTATGTTCTTCAATATGCTTGGAGGGCAGAATATGAAGATAAAAGCCAGTCAGGAGGACTTACCTTTCTTCCACTTCCTCTTTGCTCACATATACCTGGATTTTTTCCCTCTCCTCAGGAGCAATCTCCGCTCGCATCTGGCTGCTATGCATTCAGCAGCATGTCATTGCAGCGATGCCCTTCTTAATAGCGAGACAAGTGCTTCTATCTGCAATTACGTCTTCCCCGGCATCTGACCAACATGTACAGTAAAATAAAAAGGGAGAGCTGAGCATATGCACGCTCTAAAATGGAAAGTTGTGTTTATGTGGTTGTGGTTATGGTCAGGCAGCAACCAGCTGCACATTCCTTAGCGTACGCAGAAGATGTGTCTCAATTTTCTGAGTCCACCATTTCCCTCAACATTCATTCAACAAAAGGTCTTTGATTGCGTCACCAAGTGCAAGATAAGAAAGAAGTTCTTTGGCCAGGCACTGCTTCTTTTGCTGATTAGTAGAAATAGGACCTCAAAGGGTAGACATAGGTGCTGATGACTTTTCCTCAGGTGATAGAATGTGACCAGCCTTCCCAAGTCCAAGAGGGTAATGCTTGGACATTACTGAAGCTGGATCATGAGGAAATTATGTTGGTTATTCTGCAAAAGGCAACTTTTATAAGCTATAAATCTGTTTTGTGAGGAATCTTTATATTTTTAAACTTGTTCCAAGTCTGAATTTGAAATGAAAATTTCAAGAGTTCTTTCCAAGAAATTTTTAAGAGTTCTTCATTCACCATAATTTCCCCAAAGTTTCAGATTTATTTTGTGTCAGGTGTTTAAAGACGTTTCAGGGCCAAACAATTAAGATATGTTGAATTACGGGGAAGGGGAAAAAAGGTATTCCGAGCAATAGTTGACTTGAAGCCATAATTGGATTTCTAAAAAGTAGAATAATTCACGTCTTGAGTTGTCACATTGCAGGCAATAGTATAAGAGTAAGAAGTGTGAAAGGACATTAAATGGGGTTTTGAATGATACTACTTTTATTTTTTTCAGTTATATTTTAAGTATTTTTCCTCTGGTACTTCTGCCAACAGTGTTGGAATTTTAAGAAGAAATGGTTTTATCAAAACAGGCTTTTGGATAGTTACTCTGATCATATTCATGACAGATAAATGCAGTTTTTCCTCTTTCTTGCTTTTGGAATTTTTTTTTCTCCTCTATTTAAATAGAGAAAATTTGTGTTCATTAAAATGAGCCTAGCAATTACCAGACCTCTCAGGGTGGCAGCTGTGATACCGTGCTGAACTTCTGCGTGGAGCTTTTATCATGTGTATCACAAACGAGGACAGAACGGGCTGTAACCGCCTTGTGCTCTGGACTCCTGTACGACCCAGGCTGAAGGAACTTGGTTGTTTCCACAAACAAGGGGTCGATGCCTTCAGTGGTTGTAAAGATGTCAGCCTTGTAAAGGGACCTCACATGATGGAGGTGATATCCTATTCCTAGCTAAGTTATTCTCATGACAGAGTGCTTTTTCAGTCAAGAAATGGCTGTTTTTTTTTTTTTTTTCTCTCTGAATTTTTTTTGTTTCAGCTTTCAGGGACTTTTTTATTATTTCTATGTTCAAGATCTACACAATGCTTTTTTTCTTTTCTTTTTTTTTTTTCCTAAGTTGAAGATCTACTTGATGCTTATTACCATTCACTTCCTTTGCTGGCAACTGGAAATTGTAAGGCATGATTAACTTTGAGTATGAGATGTTAATTTTGTCACACTTTTTACATCTATGAATATAAAGCCTTTCCGGGGCTTCAGTGAATGTTATGGATCTTTCCTGCACACTTTCCATTTTTTTCAACCTTGTTTGTGCATAGACATATAGCCTCCCAGTAATGTTCTCATTAGATCTCTTTACACATTATAACCCCTTTTTCAATATGTTTTTCAATATGTTGAAAAGCAATTTTTGCCATCCTACAGAATGGCATTTTGAGCTTTTCTGTTCCTCCCCTGATTTCTGAGACCTTGCTCCACGTCACTGTATGCTGGGGTGTTGCCTGTGTGGTTTGATCTGTATTCTGTGTTCCTAAATGCATGAAGTTGCTTTAGCATCATGTTATTCAAATTAATCTGTTAGCCAAATTACTGAGGAAGAATGTTAGAGAACAAGCCACGAGAGTGACCTGTCATTATTGCTGTTTATCATAATTTTTGTACTTTTAAATGTTATTTGCAGTTAATTTATGTCTATCTTTGGACTGTTAATATGAGTATCAGTCTGTATCTGGAAGAATACAGATAACTTGTCCTTTGGAGACACAGCTGCTAATCTGTCTTGTGTGGGCCTAGATGAATTAGGAAGTTCTGTTGTTTTTAGTGGGGCTCCATAAAGCAGAGTACTGCCCTCACAAAGCAGCTTGTGAAATCAAGGACCAAGAACAGAATTTCTGTAAGACAGAAATCACATTGACATTTTCTTATTAAATATATCATGCCAAAAAGCTTGCAGGAAAATTATTATATAGCCAATTACTACATTGTTTACCACAGGAATTCCTTTTATAGTTTTAATGAATGCACATTCAAATAAATCAGTCTGCAGGGTTTTCATTTTGCCTTTCTTGTGCCTTAGTCCTTCTAACTTACTGATAATGATACTTGGCAAAGTAGAATCTGACTTTAGCTTGCACAGAGCTGACTACCACTGATACCAAGTGCATTTACAATATGTAATGGAGCTGCAGATCTTATTGCCATAAGGAATCACACATGTCAAGATCTTATTAGGGTCCTAGGAGGAAACAGAAGGTCATTCCAACCTTGATGATTCTATGATTTATATGGATTATAATGGAGATCTACAATTGCATGAAGGAAGTACTGGCCTGTCATACACAAGACCCTGGTCCTTTTGTCATCACTGTTCTTTACTTTTCCTGCTTTGCGTTTCCCCTTCTCCCCCTTCCTCCAGCACACAGTAGTGCCATAGTCTTCCTAAATGTATAAGCAGCTATGTAATATTGAACAATATTCTAGACAGTTCTGTAGTACTATAAATAAAAAGCATTATTAATTTACAGGTGAACTTTTCCTGTGTATGGTCAGAATATAAAATTATTTCAGAGGAAGGAATATTTTGTAAAATAGTCATACTACATGCCCAGTCAGTAGCTGTGCTAATGATCCTAATAGGACATTTGCAGCCATTCATATCTTCTCATGGGATTTGCACCTGTGTCACTGGGGAAGGTGTTGAGCTCTACGCCAAACTGTTTATTTCTTCAGTAGCCCTTCAGTTTTATATTGCCTAAACCTTATTTAAATATTGGTTTTTTGTCAAGCTGGGAAGAAACAGAAGAACTGCAAGAATGAGACAAAATATGATGTAACGATAGTAAAATAAACATAGTACAGGAAAGGCAAGAAAGTCAAGCTCCGTGAAAGCTGTAGAACTTGTTGGAAATCTTTGGATGGAAGGTTTTCCAACGGAAAATGCTGATTCATTGGCAGCTTTGCAAAAAGTGTTAATTTCAAATAAGCCTCATCTAGAAAGAATGATTGAAAACCATTTCCATAAGATTACAGTCAGCTGTCTTTGAAGGTTTGAAATTACTTTCTTTTTGTCTTTGATATTATTCACCCCGTTTTGAAATTTTGATTGGCTGGGAATTTCAATTTTTACTTTGCTTTTACTCTTTTTTTTTAAAGAATAGATTAATTAGTGTAGTTTTTTTTTTTTTTTTTTTTTTTAAAGTGGCTCTTTCCACAAAGGCAAAAATATTGTTAGGTTATGCAAGTCAATTATAGGGAAAGGGTAGTTGAGCAAGAGTAACCTGAAGGAAAAAGCCTATGAAGAAAGTCAAGAAAATCTTGTAGGACGGTACCTGGAGGAGCCCCTGGCTAATGCTTAGCAAGGTGTTTGGGTGGCAGGATCTGCAGGCAGCCCTGCACGGGACGTGTGTCACCAGATAAGCAGGGTGCTCGGGGAGGCTTTGGTGTTGTGCAGCAGCTGGGGAAGGCGCCTGTTGTGGGTTACTGTAGGAAAACTTGAGCTTCTGCTTTTTGGAGTAAACAGAGATGCCCCAACCAGAATGCAGAAGGTGAATGGTGTTGGTCAGGTTGTTTCACTGGGGAAACTGAGCCAGAAGGACACAAATGCTAGGCAGATGTGGTTTTACAAGCCTTTCTTTAAATGGCCTTTTTAAAATGGGGGAGAAAAATGAGAGACAATTTTGGGGTTAAGTATTCACTGCAAGAGGTTCGAAGCTTGGCAAAGCAACTATCTCTTGTTGAGATTTTCTCTCTTCAGAAAAATAGGACTTTTAGGACTTTTTTTTTTTCTTTCTGCGCACATAAACATTATTGCATCAATGAGAGAACAGACTCTGTCATCAATTTTTCCACTTAATGGAAACAATTTTGGCTTACTGCCTGAGGTTAGAAAAGACTGAGAATTCATGCACTGCTCTACCACTTCCATTGCACATAAAACATTCTGCCCACAGAGGTCTAAATGTCTAGATGACCTGATTCAAGAGATATTTGTATCTTGGCTGCTTAGTCAAGAGACTAGATGTATGATGTTTTTGCATTGGTGATATTTGTGTCTTCCAAGTTAGGAATTTTTAGCTTGTAACTCCCTGTAGCCAGTACCCTGGAAGAAGCGGCAGCCCCTGAAGAGGTTAGGTGCAGAAATGAGGACAGCTCATCTTAAGATGAGGCTAGCGACGTTTATCCCCAGCTGCCAGACTTCCTTCCGCGACAGGGCTCATTCGCCTCCTTGGATTATGGGCGCCAGACCTTTCCAGGCCTGGTTCGTTGCCACGTGCTGAGCTGTGAGCTACGGCAGATCGGCTGCTCTTCGTGAGCAGCAGGACGGGGGCAAACCTAGGGATGGCTGTGGGAGGGAGGTTGGGAGAACCACTGGAGAAGTTGCAGGCTAAGCCCTTTCCCGCATGAATCAGAGCACTCACGAGGACACAGGTTTAACAAATACCTGCGGACACAAACACAGGCCTCTGTGGCTGTAATGAAGAATGGCACCAAGGCTGTGAGCAGGGAAGTGACTTCTGTCTCTCCTCACCTCTGCTGCTGACTGGTCTGCAAATTAGCACGAGAAGTAGGCATGGAAAATGCTCTTGGGTCCCTCACGTTTCAATCTATCTGGAAAGGAAAAAAAGTAAGGGAGAAAAGTGAATTGTTAGAATTAAAAGCAGTGCAGAAATATCTGGCCACTATGAAATAGAGCAGTCTGCTGAGCCAAGCACTCCTTCCACTTGGGCATATTGTCTGATGATGCCTGTTTTACAGGCAGATGCAGGGAAAAACTGATAGGATGATTATATCTGATTTGCTGCCACTCAGCATATGAAAAGCTTGCTAAAAAAGTGGGTGGATAGGAGGAATGGGTTGTGATATTCGAGGAACCTGCTGAGCCACCTCTGTAGCTACAGCACTGTTACAAGAGGTGGAGCAAAAACCAGATGGGGCAACCCACCTACTCTGCAGTAATACACAGCTTTGGTCATAGAGCAGAAATTTCCTTAAGTTCCTGGAGCAGCCTTTTGTCTACTACTGATTTGATCAGCTAAAGGCATGTTCTGCTGCGGGTTATGTTTAGAATGTGAAAGGTCTTTTCTATATATATTTTTGTATATACATATATATGCCAGGTGGCATGTTTTAATTACTGCAGCCTTGAAAAGTTAAGCCTATCTAGAATAATGCTTAGAGCAATGTGTTCACAGGTCTGCAGTTTTTGAAACTTTTTGATTGAGTTGTCCTTTTTGAAAGGAAGTAATATATATATGCAAAACTGTGTTTGTTATAAAATATTATTATTAAAAATATGTATACTTTTTTGCTCACTGTAGCTGTAGCCAAAAGTTGTACAAAGATTTTTGGTATTTCAGTAGTATTTCAGTATACTTCAGTATACTTCAGTATTTCAGAAGAGCTTACTTGCCTCCTTGACCCTTTCCAGAGACCTGACTTGGTTTAGTGTTGCAGACAGGTCATGCCTTGCCTAATGAGCTTGGTGTTTACCGAGTGATGAGTGCAGTGCGGGCATCTTCTAAAGGAACTAAATTAAGGGCGAGAAGGTGGCGTGCAAAAGTAACCAGGACAGGGAAACATCACTGGCCCGAGCAGTGAGATTAGTGCTAATTCTGCCCGAGTCCTTTTCTCCAGCAGCATGAATTTTAATGACGAGTTAAATGGGCCTGTTTGGTTAATTGCGCGATGCTCTTGGCCGTGCGAGTGACTCATGGTCGGCGCCCGTGCGTGAGCGCTGGCGGCCACCGCCGTGCGCGGGCCCGCGGCAGCCCCGCGCGCTGGGGACTGAACGATCCGCTGGACGATTGTGTCTAATGAGCGCCTTCTGTTTTGTGCGTGTGTTATTTTTTTAAAAAGTAAACGCTTTTGTAACTTTTAAAATCAACTATTTAAAGCACACCGGGAAAGAGGAAAGCCTCTTACCGGCTCGGTTAACAGTAATCCCGAGCTCAGGTAGCAGTAAACAGCGCTGGTTTCTCTCATATTTAGGAGAGTCTTACTTGGTATCAGTGTAACACAAAATGGAGGGGAATGTGGATGTATGTGCATAGTCGGAAGGTTAAGGAGATTAAAAAAAAATCCATCTACTTTAAATAGTTTAACACTTTTATATGATTTGAAGTATATTGGAGTTCAGCCAGATGCAAACAGAAATGTTGATTCTTCATTTATGTTGGGATAGGGGCTCCTTCGTAAGAGTTCCTTCTCTCTCCTACCTATAATTCCTGCTAAAGTAGTTTCTGTGGATGCTGTTTCAATACTGGCCACCAGTGTCATGAACCTTGTCTTCAGATTTGACTACCTCTGCACTGACCTTGCCATTAGTGTGGGCATCAGGCAGAAGTTGTGAAGAACTTTTTTACATTTTTTCTATTTATCTCTTTTGCTTCTAGTGCAGAGGTCAGTGATGATTATTTCTGTAGCGCCCCCCAGGCCCCTCCCAAATCTGTATTATTATTTTTATGGCTCTGTTTTTAGTATCAGTGTTGTGCTTGGCTTTTGCAAATATTTTTGCTATTAGGCCTGTATGGAAGGGGACATAACTGTCTCTAAGGCTAATGAACAAATTGCTTTTGTTGACCGCTGTTTTAAATACTTGTGACCCATTTTCGTCTGCATTTGTCATGAACTGCAAAAGCCATTGTGTACATTTAACACACGTATGTGTATTTTTATTTTGTTGTTATCTAAAGTACAATCCGATTTTTTCCCTGGACTTTATTCTGTAATAGTAGCCCGCTTTTGTCTCCATGCTCCCTCCCCACTTGTGTCTTGGATTTGGATGTGCTGCTGAGGAATCTGGGATAAATGCAGCTGTTTTCTGTGGTGTGTGCTTCTCCTTCAGCCTGGCTGTGTGTTGTGGTCGTGGTTAGGATTTGGAAGCTGTTTTTCTCAGCAACAGGCTGCAGTGCTTGCTCGTCTCCTGCTCTGTGCACTGTTAGCATTTGCAGCCCTAGCAGCATGTAGCTCTGTTCAGACATGTTGGTCCTCCAAAGCCTGAGGTAAAACAAATATGCATAGTTTTTCATTTAATCTAAAGGCAAATAAAAACTTTTTAATTTAATACTTTAAAGACCCCCCTCCCTCCCGAAAAAAAAAAAAAAAAAAAAAAAAAAAACCTTACCCTATGATACTTCTGGCCTAACTTTACTTTTGCACGGTTGGAGAACTGGTAAAGATATGGGTGGTGTTCTTACAGGAACTATTTTTTTACAGCTAGTCATAAGCAAGCAGCAGTTTTACAGAGCTTAATATGACCATGCCCAGGAAATAGAAAAAAAGTGCATTCCCCATCCTTGCTAGAAACCCATCTTGGCAAGAGGTGTCACCTTCTCCAGGCATCCCGAGCTGCCTTTCTCTTGTGGCGTAGGGTTATGCCGTGTCTGGTATTCAGAGGTGGATGCAGGTTAAAGAACCTGGTCCCGTGATGCTCGTCTCCCCCTGCACGGTCAGGGGTGGCAGCCACGGGCTGGGGGGCAGTGCTGGAGGGCAGTTTGCACCAAAAGGTGCTCAGTTCATACTGCTGCTTTCGCACAGAAGAAGAGAAGCGCTGGCACACGAGGGGAAGTGGCCCTGGCGAGGCAGATGTAAAGCTCCTTTCCATCTGCGCTTTGCTGGTTTTGCTGTTAGTATGTGTTACCCAGGGACACTTTGTGAAAAACAAGAAGGGACAAAAGCCAGAGGAGCTGGCGCCAAGTGCAGAGGGCTGATCTGTGGCGTCCTCCTGCACGTGCGGCACCAACGCGGTTAGCGCAGACACCTCTGCAGTTACCCATAAGAGACCCCAAATCTGTTGTGCCTTTCCTGCTTGGAGCCTGAGCACAACAGAACAGGCAAAAAGCTGCTCTTGGTAGAAGTATGAAGAGTCTGGCGAGGGATAGTGAACTAACTGCAACAAAAGCGCGCTTGGCAGATGTACCCTTTCTGTTTACAAATAGTATGCAAACAGTCTTTGATTTGTTTTATTTTGTTTTTTTTTTAAACCAACTTTTCATCTCGCTCATGAATGCTTAGAGGGAACATAGCTGAGTCTGGAGGATACTTGTACATGATTTGAATAGCTGTTATTTGCTTTAGCTCTATTGGTTGCTTGCAGTGTGCTGCATTTATTTATTTATTTTTTTTGGTACCTGCCTTGGGAATTCCCAAACCACAAGAAGCTTTTACATTAACTCTGCAAATGTTCTCAATGCAAATAGTTGTGCCAGTCTCTTAATGTGTCTTCATTAATGAATATATGTTTGCACAGGAACCTGCAATGTTATCCATGTTTGTGAATCTTCCTGGAGATGGAATTAAGTTGCTACGAATGTTTGCTGTAAGCTAATGAAAAAAAAATCTTGCACACCAAGATTTTGCAGGTTTTTCTTAAACAAATACTTGGAAATGCTTCTCTTTTTCCCTGCTGTGCTATTTTTTCCAATCAGCATGTAGCTGGGAAAAGCCATAAACCCTCTTCCTCGCCTATTACTGGAAAGGGTCTGTTTTCATAGACTGACAGAATGGTTGAGGTTGGAAGGCACCTCTAGAGACCATCTAGTCCAACCCCCCCTGCTCCAGCAGGGACAGCTAGAGCACGTGGCACAGGGTGGCATCCAGGTGGGTTTGGAAGATCTCCAGAGAAGGAGACTCCACAGCCTCTCTGGGCAACCTGTTTTCATGAGCTGAATGTAAAATAATTCTTTAAACTCATGCTGGGGAATAGAGGGAAGTCTGCAACGTTGAACTTAGCTACTTGGAGAAAAGGGGGTAAAGAGCAGGGTGAATTCTGCCTGTCCCGTGCTGTTTCTTACTGGCAATCAGGCTTCTCTTTACCAGCTAAACAGAAAGGGCCCGGGACCTGCGTGATTGCCATGAAACGAAGAGCGAGCTGTCAGTGTTGGGCTGGCTGCGGAGCCTCTTGCCTTATTTAGTTAATACCAAAGCTGCCTGCGCGAGCTGTTTGCTCGGGTGACGGGGTAATAGCACCAGCCTTGTAGCTGCTCAACGGCCCTGAAAAGAAGGGGTGAGAAGTAAGACAGTTCAACCAGAAAGGCTCCCGCTCTTATCAGGCATTTTCTGAAATCGGAGTACTGCCAAGTTTCTACCTGCAGCCCTGTATGCTAATACAGCCCTCCTGTAACGGTGTCTATCACAGCATCCCTTGGTCTCCATCAAGATAGCAAAGTTCAGCACAAGTCTGCTTGAGTATTAAATATCTTAGTCCCTTAAATTTGTCTCATTGCGCATATAGCTATTCTGTCTCTGCTTGAGTTGTTTTGACTAACTCTCATTTACCTGATTTTTTTTTCAAAGTTTGGAGACAGCTCTTTGTTATTTTTGTCATGCCTTGATATAGTACAAATTCTTGCATAGTCTTTGAAGGTGGTTTCATGTTGGAGCAAGTGTAAATCTCCTTTTTGCAGAAGGCATAGATAGCTTTGACTCCATTCTTTTAGAGGTGTAGAGTTTTGAGAGAATGTATGCATATCTATCAGCTGCCTGGTTTTCAGCTTTTTTCCTTTGTGTCTTGGTGTTCAAGTCTCAGCAGAGAGGATGTTATGTTGTCTGCGATGTCTGTGGTTTTGCCTTATGTTTGTAGAGAGTGTATATATTTACTATTTTGGTGAAATATATGCCCATCCACTATTATGTTATACAAATGGGCTTTATCTGTTCGACACATGTTGCTTGATTTGGAATGTATGATTTGTCCCGAGGAAATAATTTAATCCTGGCAGTACCTCCTGGTTTTAGTTCTGACAGGCCTTATCAGATAGCATAGACTTTGAACTTTGCATGGTTCTTCCTTTTTGTCTGTTACTCCTTCCCCTGGTGCAGGTAGAAGTAACGCTGAGCCCGTGCATGGGCTGGGGGGTGCATGCAGCTCTTGCCATGTGCTCTGTGTGGCGTTTGGGAGGTTGCTCTCAGTAGCTCTTACAATACGTTCTCTTGTGGCTTATGGTCATTTTCTACTCAAGTGGTTGCATTTCCTTACCCACTCAAGGCAGATAAGCAGATCCGCAGTTAGATTAAATGAAACTGGAATACAGAAAGATGCTTACTGTGGTGGGGGACTGAGGGTGGCTCCTTGAGGATGCTGTTGGTCTTTCTAGATGAGCTCATGATATATGGGCCCAGCTGCCACTCACACATGGCCATATACATGCAAGAATCAAGACAGTATTTCACAGCAGGACTATATGCTTTACATATAAAACCATCAAATTACCTAAGGCAGAGAAGATGCTTCCTGTATTACTCCCAGAAGGACCTATTTAAAAATGTTCTCCAGGGGGTTGTGTCTTTTGGTCTTTTTCCTGTTCCTGGTATTTTCATATGGGTTGCTGTTGTAAGAAACTACACAGAGCATATACATTTTGAAATTCTAATATGAACCTTTAGCAGTTCCAGCATTAAAATGGTTTCTCCAACAGACCATGTCTGAAATGTGCCTGCATAGGTAACTCACTGTTTGGAGAATTGCTGGGTAGCTTTCCGTTGTCTGCAGGACCGTTTGGACCACTGAATTTAGGGCAATATCTAGACAACACTGTTTTCAGGAAATGTTTGATGACAAAAGACAGTTCGTGTAGAGGAAGTAATAAATACTGGATTGTATTGGCTCTTTGCCTATCTCTGAACTTGATGAGAATTATGTGGTTTCCTGTGAGTATATGAAATCCAGAACTCAAGAATATTTGAAATACAAGCAAAAATAATCCAAATGCCAAGCAAGGAAAACAAATCCCAAAACAAGCACACCAGGTTTCTAAGAAGATGGATGGAGTGGGGTGGTTAGCATTTCTGTATTTGCTAGATTACAGTAAGAGGCCTATGAAATTATCACATGGAGGAGAACAGAAAAAGACAAACAGACCCTGTATATATCCTTTGGTGAGCAATAGCTGCCTTGACTCCAAAAGCACCAGGTGCAGCAGCAGCAGTCTGGAAAATTCTAGTAGCACTCCAAAATGATTTTAAATCCGAAAAAAAAAAATCATATACAAAAAGTTTTGCTTTTTGTGACTGATTAATAACAATGGTGTAAAACCATTTGTGTGAACATGAAATCTCAAAAGCTAATTGTTATCTTAACCATGAGGACAGAAATGATGCAATTTGTATAGGACTGCTTAGAAGAAAGCCTCAGAAATCAGCCTGTCGAAAATGGCAGTTATTTTTCAAGCTAGTGAGGTAGTTCACATCAAAAACAGTGTCAACAGAGGAAAGATAAATAAACCAAGCATTGTACAGAAAATAAAGACATAGCGGAAAGGAGGAGAAGATGAACAAATGAAAAAGAAGTTCTTGGGTAAAGAAAAACCCACTGTATTGAGCAGTGTGCCAAATACTGTGCCACCTGCATTGCCACATTGATTGTGGCAGATGATGCCATTATTGAAAAACTTGCCAGTGTATGCAGACAAGAAAGGGAAGCACATCAATGCCTGTACAAGACTGTGCAACAGCTCCAGAATAAGTGAAATGGTTGTAAACCTCAATCTAATGCCGGCCCAGGGCAGTAGCCTGCAAACAGGGAAGTGTATGCCACATAGATGGTGAATTATCAGTAGAGACAAGGCACTGTTGAAGGAATGTGTATAACAGTGTAATCAGGCCCTGCCAAAATTAAGATCTTTATAATGGCTCATCCTTATTTCACTATGCCAACATAAACACGAGGGAGAACACCAAAGGAACCTCTGCTAGATGAAATTGCATATAGTAACAGCAGTGCAAAGTCAGTGCTTGCAGCTAATAAGTAAATTCATGAATGTAGCGACACTCAGAATGGGACAGACAAGTGATTCATACAACAGAGACACAAGGAACTCCAGAGATCCAATCTGATCCAATCTGTGGTATCCCTACAGCAAAACTGCTGAAAGATTATCAAAATGTTTTTGAAGGTCTGATATTTCTTCCAGGCACTCTGCACCTGGAAAAAGATTAAACAATTCAGCTGCTATAGTACTCTCCCCACAGAGTAATTGCTGTATGGGAAGGAAAAAACGTGAGCTATAAAACAATTCAGAAAAGAAAACATAACATTGCCACTTGCAGATTCTATGCAGGGAATCAGCATATGGTCATCACTGAAAAGACAGCCAAGTTATGAGCTATAAACACGAGCAACTTAAAGAGTTCAGGGCCTTTAACAAAGGGCCTGCAGTTGTGGGACCATGATCTGAGCAGCAAAAAATGAAAAGCAGCCATCTTTGGCATTGAATATTGAGGGTACTGGCAAGTAGATAAGGAAAACACCTACCTTCTGGGCAAGAGCAAATAAACAGAGATGGTTGAGAATGGCATTTGAGATCAAAGATGAAGTGAAGAGTATCAGTGCTGCCAGTAAGATAAGTTAATATACAGGGTCTACCACTGATGATATTCTCTCAGACTGAAACAGAGTCAGAAGAATCCAAACCTCATCAAAACCTCAAATGCAGCTACCTATTAGAAAGAATCAAGGAAGTACCTTCACACCAACATAGAAGAAAAAATTGTGATTTTTTGCAATACTATCTATAGGACACAGCTTCCTAGTTGCTATGTCGTATCATAGTATGAGTTCAACAGCAGATGCTTACAGTGAAATGTTAGTTACTTCCCTAAACAATTTTAACTCTTACTGTCTTTCAAATCCTTCCTGTCAGCCTCTTGGCTGTCACTTGGAAGTGTGGTGGTTACAAACAGGTGCCATGAGATACTCTCCTGATCTGCTGCACCTCATGTAGGTGCCTGTGCCACCTCTGAGCAGTGGTGTGGCCTTCCCTTGTGTAATTGTGGCTGGTGACCCAGCTGTCCTCTCTGGAGGTAATATCAAACAGTGAGATACTTCTTGAGACAGCCCTTCTTTAGAAAAGGCACTTAGAGGCTTTCATGTGCTGTCAGCATCTTAACTGTGCTGATTAGCAGCGCTAAGAGACAGCCACACTGAAAGTGATATTTGGTAGTAAGATTTTTGTGTGGTGAATCTAAGCTGAGGATACATGTATGTCAAACCATTTGTATTTGTATAACCTGGAACTTCCAAATATTCGTACTTTCCTATTTTGGCAGCCATAAACATAACGACTACCAAAATATCAGATCTTGAGGAAATATTGAAATTCTTTGAACTTTAGTAGTGGAAAGACCTCCTCTGAACTGGGGAGACTCTGTACTTTCTATACCAAAACTGTTTTTTTTTTTTTTTAAAAAAAAGTCCTTACTGGGAATTACCTGTTTTTTATCTTGGCCTCATACTTCTCTTGTGAGAAAGGCATGTGTCTGGCTTTAACCTCAGTTACAGTGGGCAGTATGGTGTAGATGTCACTATCAAACTGTTGTAAAGGCCTGTATACTCCTGCTTCGGGGAGGTGAGCTGCAGATTTGGTTTGCTGGCCATTCACAGAGAAAGGAGTGAAGTCATCTTGAGTTGAAAATGATGGTAAATCATGAGAAAACATGTCATTAGCACTTGTGGTAGTACTCTCAAAAGTCTGTGGGTGCAAATTAGTACAACTGCAGAATTTCAAATGAAACATATAGTCCTAAAAACAAAAACTGATAAGTATATAATTATAATCTTAAGTAAAAAGACTTTGCAACAAGAAATTGTGCAACTGAATAAGAACACGAGATCCTCGGCCTGATAGAATAAAACAAGGCAGATATAGGCCACTGTGTAGGCAGTGGCTGGAAAGAATTGTGGAACAAACTACTCAGCCCAGACTGACATGTGCAAATGGATAGACACAAGGGAGAAGTTGTACTTATCTCTCAAAGTTATCAAAATGAGCAAAAAGTCCAAGATAACATCACCTAAAAGCAGATGGATCAGTTTACTGAGAGCAGAAAATATTTAAAAAAGATATAGTGAAGCAATGGATTACAATTCTAGAGATATCATGTACTTGTCATAATAACCTAAGTTAGCCAATACCTGACAAGTGGTTGTAAAACATGATGAAATCAAGCTGAAGGAAAAAAAAGATAAAGAAATACATGGTGTATCTGAATGACCTTGGAGACCTTTTCACCTGAAGCCATACAAATTACCTCGCTATTCTAGATTATAAGAGTAATTTTGAGAAATCAGATGAATTGTTTGATGTTATTGCAACCTTCATGGACAGAGCAATGATGCTTCCATGTGATGTGTTATCCCAGGCTCTTCAATTGTCATCAGTGGGCTCTTCCACACCTGTGCTGAGTCTGGGCAGTTTACTCAGCAAAGAGCATTTGGTCGTACCACGTTATTGCTGTTAATCAGCTGTGCCAGCGGTCAAACCGAATTGGCATTTTAGACTGCAAGGAAATAAATAGATGGAAAGCTATTCTTGCCTCAAGGAAGAGGTGCACAAAGACATAGGAACATCAATTGACAAGGTCTCATCTCAAGTTGTGCTCAGACTTTGGTAGTTATTAGAGCTGATGGTGACTGGGACCTAATCACATTTTAGCGCTCTGTAAGGTTCAGGTTAGGTTTATCTTTCCAGGCTCTGTATGTGTGGTTCCCTGGCTTTTAAGGTCCAGGTTTATTTGAACATCCTTTGAGACACAATATGTACTGATTTCCAGAGATGAAGGAAAGGGCATAAACTGTTCCATGCCATTTTTTGCTTAATTTTCCTGGTAAGATGAAGGATAAAAAACAAACAAAACCTGAAAAGTACAACATGGATGGGCTTCCTCATGTTCCTCATGAAAGAGAAACAGGGGTTTTGAAGGGTCTTTGAAGTATCCTGGCCTTCACAGAGGCATTTATTTAGTGAACAGGCAAAATCTTTGAAACCTTTTTCCTTCATTTTTCAAACTGTAGGGTTTCTGTTTATACACTTTACTAGTTCCTAGGACTAGTAAATTAGTTCCTAGGTAGTTCCTAGGAACTAGTAGGAAATTTTTGAGTTCCATAGATAGCCTGCATATATAGTTATTCCTGTGAATGAATAATTTCAGAAGTGAGTTTGTTTCCTCCTGCTTGACCCTCCCCTGGAGAAGGGGTGTTTTCATCTGCTTGTCCACTGGTGCCCGCGCTGCTTCTGTGGTGGCCGTTATTTCCAGGCCGAAACACACAGGTCCATGAGGCTGACTTGTCCCCAATGGTTTATCATTTTCCTTACAAAGCTATTTTGGCCCTTTCCTTTCTTTATCTTCTGGCCTAATTTATTAAAGGCCCCATGCTGAAGAGCTTCTGTAAAATTCCGTGAGCGTGGAAGGAAGGGGTGCTCACTGTAGTGATGAGATACAGATATACCACAGTAGTAGCTTGGTTTAAGGACCCAGGGATGGCAAGTCCTGACAACTTTCTTACACTCCTTCCCTTTAAGGCACTGAACAATTTACTTCTCTGCCTCAGTTTCTCTATCTGTAAAAAGGCAGGAGCAATGTGATGATGATAGTTTGCTTCCTCAAAGGGGTTTGAGGGGATTAATTAATTAATATTTTTAAAGTGCTTTGAAGATGGGAAGTTAGCATAGATGCAGCCCTATTAAGAGTCTAGGACCAAACATTCCTATTAATGAGTGTATTATTTTGGAAGTTCAGCACAACATGCAAAAAAAAAAAAAAGTGCATGCATAATGATGCAGTTACTTAATATTCATGATATTCATAGCTTTGTTCTCTGCTCCTAAGTTTGTAGTGAGAATGTAAAGATGGGAAAGAGAATAAGGGATTATTGTAAAACAGGGCAGGATGCATGTTGCAGACTAATATAACAAGTTGTTTTGACATTGTAAAAGTGTCTTCAGACATTTGCAAGGATTTTCATGTACTGGAGCTGGAACAGGAGAAAAGGAACAGATCTTGGTAGATCTACTGCTATAGTAATAATCTGTTTTCCCTTCCAGGCAAAGCCACGGGGCTAGACCTTGCTTGTTGTGGTGTTTAGTCACCTTTGCACTTTATCTTACCTGCAAATCTCAGGCTGGGAATCAAATTGCAGCTTTCCTCAGCAGGTTAAGTCACTGTGATCCACCTTCTATTGTTAAGAAGTCATTGCTAAACCAAATGCAGGGGGGAAAATTACCTGTCCTCGGGTGAAAAGCAGAGGCAGTGTGGTCCTTACATCTCAGGGGTGTAAGGCTCCTGAAGGCTCTGAGGCAGGGGAAATTCTAATTTTTAGCTTTGGGAACAAAACAGATTTTTTTGTTTTGTTTTGTTTTTCTTCTCTCACAGCAATATTCCTTTGCCTGTCTGGTGTATGGTCTGAAACCATGATGATTTCTGTGCTTTCTCTTGAGTTAATATTTAATCCATACTTAAACATTAACCAGGGCTAGACTTGGTTTTGTAAGAGGGCTGCTGTGCTAATATTGCTTATCATTTCCTTTGAAAAGCATGGGAACAATGTACTGCACTGTACACGTCTGAAAAGTAAACTGCGTTTTAATGACATATGTTACTGTTTCAGAACACTTTTTTTGCTGTTTCTTTTGATGTTTACAAACTGTGCCCTCCCAAACTGCAATCCATGAATATTCCGTGGTGAACCCACCTCTTGTGCCCACACCTTTGTTGTGAAGCAAAGCAGAAAGGTGAGATCAATGTCCTTTTGCTCTCACCAATTCATGTGGTATTAAGTCAAGTGCAAGTCAAATATAAATATATATGTTACTATAACTACCAGAAAAACAGCACTTGTCACAAACATTTCTCAACCGCAGACATCGGGAAAAGACTCTCTTAATCACTTTAGTGCCTTATAGCTAAAAAAGACTTAGTCAAATGAATGTTAGCCATTTTTTACAGTAGGGCATGCATGGGTGTGGTGACTTGGAGGTGAGAAACCAGCTGGGACTGATCCCTCACACAGAATGAGGGTATTCAGAGTCTGAGCTGCCTGGTTAGCAGAGGCTACAAGAGAGGAGCTCCTTCCAGGCGCTCATGGCTGGTGCAGATCTCCAGGTGGAGGTCACGTTCTCGAGGAGCCCTGGCTGGACTGTGCTGAGCGCTTCTAGCACAGGTCTGGGCATCCTGGCTCTGTGGGGTGAGCTAGCCAGAAATGCAGACTTGAATGCGGAGTGTTGTCCTGGCAGTTGTCTTTAGCTGAAATATGAAATAATGTCAGTTTTCTCCCTTCTGTTTGTGTGAGACCCTTCTGTAAGCTCTGCTGTAGGTAACTGAGACATTAGAAGACTCAAAGGTTTTCTTCTCAAATAAAAAAGGCACATTAATTTCTAGCAGTATTTAATCATTTCTGACACTGATACAACTCAACTGAAATCCGTACAACGAAGGTAGTTGGCAGTAGGTGCTTCGGTGAAGGACTCTTGGTGTTATGGAGGTGAGTGCCATAGAGTGGGCCAAGCTTAAGGACTTCATGATACAAGTCAAAGCAGTTCTGGGAGTGACACAGGAGAGATGAGGAGGGCACCAGATGTGGTGATGTCTTGGGCTTACATGGGTGCCTCTGGTGCCTCTGAGAGTGAAGGGACTTGAAGCAGGGTCCTTGTGGCTGCCCATGAGTGTCATGGGCCATCAACATAGAGAGTGTTTTTTCAGTGAGGGAGAGAGGCCGGGGAGTAGGACCACTGCCTATATTGATCAGAAGGCGAGAGAGAAGGCCTCTGCCTAAGTAAATAGTGCCTTGTGGGGCAATTGCAGGTGTTTGGGTGCAAGGTGGGAAGGGGTGTTGTGAATCCGAGTTTTATGGGCAGCAGAAAGAAGCTATTTCTGAACACCTGTTGCTGGTATAATTTTCTTTTTCTTGCTCATATCCTTCTTGGTGCAGTTAGTGCAAGTTTTCAGTCCTCATCTCATGCAATTAACTTATATATACCTTTTCTGTAGGGCAGGAATTGTCTGAATTATTTTGTGGTTCCTTCTGACAGAATCTTGTTGCTGTCCCCCCGCCCCTCCAACATTTACATAGTATCTGTGCTGACCAGCCAGCAGCTCTGCTGAAAGCATTCCAAAAATGTTGCCCCTCCAGTTCTGCCAGCCTGCGTAACTGCCCAGGTTATCTCCTCGGATGTGCTGGCCCCACTGAAATCCCCTGTGCTCTTCCTCATCCGCCTGCAGTCCCAGGAGCAGAAGAAATCTCAGATCAAAACATTTGTTTAGGAGCTTGTTGCCTGCTAGGATAGGGGACAGAAAGTTAGACCATTATATGTTTAAGAAATGGAATGAGACATTGCACTCTTTTCTCTAAAAAGCCTCAAAGTGCAGGAGCTGATTTGCTTTTCTTTCCTCCTACCCTGTGAAATCCATTCCAGTCCAACAAGCTCCTTTTCTACTCACCCTTTACTTCCTGGAAAACAAAGACACATAGAGCTGGAAAGGACTTCTTGAGTTAATGAGTCTGGCACTCCTGTCTCAGTAAGTGTGTTATATGATCCCTTAAATTTATCAGGTTTCATCTAAAAACCACCTATGCTTTTTTTGTGAGCCAGAGCCCTACTGGATGTCACTAACTAGCTGAGTGACTGGTACCTTTCTTGTATTTTCTATCTTGAGAAATGACCAGTTGACTTCAGATGCCAACATCATCCTGTGGTTTCTTCTGCCTGACCAAGGTAATCCTGTTACCTTTCAGCCATTACCAAGAGTTCTTCTGTCACACTCTACGTACCCAGCTGAACTCAGGGCCCAAATGTCCCTTGCTTCCTGCACCTTTTGCTTTCCACAGTGGTAACCTATGTATCTGACTGAATTTCTTGGTAGTTATCTCTGCTATCGCTGCGCTGTGGGGCTGCTCTCCAAGTCTCTGCCCCAACAGGCTTCCCCTTGACTCAGACAACCTAATACACAGCATGACAATATATATGTAGGAAGGTGTGGAAATGTTTTAATGAGGAGATTGGCATAAAAATGCCTCACAAAAGGAGTGGTATTCTCAAGAGACCAAGGTACATGGTGTATGGGAGGCTGCTTTACCTTTTAGATAGGGTCTGTGCACGTTGTGCAGAGTTCAAATGAAGCCTTAAAAAAAATGAAGTAATAGGAAAATAGAGTGAAAATAGATTGCATGAGGACAGAATTGTAAAGGAAGACAAAACTGATCCTTTAGGAAAAGAGGCAGGCTGCTGTTTATCAGGAAAAGACAAGAAGGCGCAGAAGTGTGGCACGGTCAAGTCAGTAGGGAAGGACTAGGCCTTTGAGAGGGCAGCCGGTGCGCTCCTGCACTGACAGCTACGTTGCTGTTGTGCAGCGAGTCGTGTTTGTGCCGTGGGGCAGGTATGAGATGACTGTGTGCCGTGCAATGCTGAAGTATAAACTTCTCTCTTTCTTTGTATAAAAGCTCCTAAGATATCCCAAACACAAGACCCTGTATTTCAGATTTCTGTGTTTAGTCTGAGAGCTATGATTTAATCTAATATGACACAATATTTGTAAGCACTCATTTGTTTTGTCATGCGTGTGTTTTACTTATGATTCAAAACAGAATTAATGTGTCGTCTATGATGCTCTCTCTTTAAAAGAAAGAAAAGGGCCCCCCTGTGCAGTGCTGTCCTGATCTTTGGCTAATCTACTGCGATCAAGTTTTATGACCTGGGGTCACGCTAATCCCCAGTGGTCATGTAGTTACTATAGTTTCACTGATAGAAAAAGGTTTACACCCTGAGAAGTGATGCAGGGCCTGTTTCTGGCAGGGGTAATTCAGGATGGCTGCGCAGGCCCTGCTCCAACCCCTCACCCTCTTTTGTAAATAGATTCAATGCCCCTTTGAACCAAGCAATGCCCCTTTTCAGCTCATTCAGCTCCCTTTTTTTCCCTGCTCCCACACTTCTCAGGGTTTTTTCCTTTCTTCTTCTTTCTTCCTTTCTTTTTTTTTCCTTTCTTCTTTGTGGTTCTGGACTTAATGTGACTTCGGAGTTTGAAGCTGATTTTTTTTTTTTTTAAAGAGTTTGTGCAGATTTTGTCTCTTATTTCATAAAAAATTGTGCTGCCATTGACTTGCAGATAACTTATCTTCCTAGGACAAAGGTTATAGTAAAACTGCAAAAATGTATAACTAGCAAACTTTATGGATTCAGTGCATGGATATGAGTGTTCAGCACTCTCTTAGAAGAGGAGCTTCTGGTTTTCTTTCATCTCAGTTAACCTCGGTGC
>NW_010583622.1:218650-261111 GCF_000705375.1 Tinamus guttatus
CAACTGTGCTTTTGTGTTTTAACTTGTGGTTGAAAGTATGTGAAAGGTAAAGGAGCATGAAGGAATTATGCAGGACTGTGAGGAAACAAGAACTTGCTTCTGAATTTCTGTGCTCTCTGAGAACCACGAAGACTCATCAGGTACATCCCGTGCTGGGGTAGGCCCCGAGGGGTGGTTTTTTTTTTAACACGTCTTCTCTGATTAGGTGGATGATTATAATGTGAAAAAGTTGAGGGCTAGTTGCCCTCTTGGTTACAGATGGTCCTAAGTGCGTGCTTGTATGGATTCTTTTGCCATGACTACTGCAGGAGCACAGTCAACGCGGGTATGCAAGTGATGGGTGCTCTGCTTGCTCTTGTTGTAAGAGCCAGACTCTGCATCTGCTGTCTGTTTGTCCTGCAGCACAATTCAAGCCTGTGATGCTTTCTGCCGAGCCTCTTGGCTCAGGCTTTTGTTTGTATTTGCTGTAAAACTATTTGAGGAACTCTTGTGAGATGAGGTTCGTGGTGTGGATTTTGCTCTGCTCCACTCCCTCCGGCGGCTGCTCCGGAGGTTCTGATCAAATTCCAAGTTTCCTGCAGCACGGAGTTTTTATCAAGGGAAAGCATGCTGTATGCAAAGCATGATGAAGTGCCCTCTTATGAAATGAGGTTTGACTCTCCGTGATATCAAAAAGAGTATTAAACCAGAATTTAATCTATCCTGGGAAATCATATTTCACAATCTAATGCCTGGAGCCCTTTTCTTTTTAATATGAGCATCAGAATTCTGATCTCTCTCATGGTTTGCCTAAACATTTTATGTTAAATGACAGTAAGTTAATAAGTACAAAATAGTGGGTGGTTAACTACCATTTAGCAGCCTAACACTTTGTCTAAATGGGAATGCTTTTGGTATAAGATAAGATGTGAATTTGAAACAGAAAAATTAAATCAGTGTAGCCACACTTTGTAGACACTCCTGTTTTGGTATGAATCTAGCTGAGATTGTTTTAGCTTACTGCTTGTGAAGGCTTTTAAACTAAATAGACACTCTCATCCTGTCTTATCCTGGAGCAAAGCTCTATCCACGTGAGGGAGGTACGTTAGTGTATCTCTAGCAGTTCAGCCATCTTGGTAGGATTGCCTAAAGCATCTGGGGCGAGGAGAGCTGCTGGAACCATTGCCTAACGAATTAGTGCAAAGAGGAGCAGCCCACGTGTGCGAAGCGCGAAGGACCCGCTCCGATAACGCGCGATAGCAGGGAACAATGGGGTGGGCGAGCGCGATAAGGAGTTCCAGCAGCGCGGCGCTGGAGGAGAGGAGCTGTGATAGCTGTAAGGAAGAGGTTTGGGGCAGCCTGATGAAATGGCAACGTTTGTGAAGGGAGAGGGAAGAGCAGATGCCTTCGGTCTGAGCCAGTAACGGGCTGCTGAAGCTAGAGTGCAATTATCACATTAGGACACTGCTATGAAAGCTCTGGTGAGCATTGCATGATCGCCCCGCAAGAGTAGTGGCAGTGCTGTTCATAAGATAAAGTCAGGCAGGGTGACTTCAGTATAAAGTAGTAGGATGTCTTTTCCAAAAGCCGTCTTGAAATGCCAGTACCCGTACTTGTGTAAGGGTTTATGCCATAGTTACCTCTGTGAGGAAGGTGAAGCATCTCCTGTGGTCACACAACGTGATGCTACACCACCTTTACGTCACTGTCGTGTTCCTACACCAGAAGCAGGGATCAGATGAAACTGTACCAGAGTGATAATGATTGTGTACTTGGCATGAATATGAACCATGCAACCCTGCCTAATCTAGCAGCTAAATAGAATTAAGTTTTTTGAGTTGCTTCTGTAGATAGAAAAAAATAATGGGTGAAACTGGACATTTCCTGGATACATGCAGTTTGCAAACTACTTATAAATCCCTGAATATGTTATATGCCAAAGAGCAGGAGAAAGTTTCTTGGCTTGTTGTTCTTTCCAGTTATGCCCAAGACCTTCTCCAGAACTTTCCATTAGATTTTTTTCCCACCATGTTGCCACAAATGCTTCTCTGCTGTCTGCTGATTACTGAGTTTTGCAGGTCTTCTCTCTCTCTCTGTCGTACATCAAGGCTGAAGCAAATGCAGCCTCCAGCTTTTGCTCTCTCTCTCTCTGAATCCATTTGTTCCCTTTTCTTTCTACCCAATACACATACCTTTGCATTAAAATCCCATGGAAAACTCCTCAGACTGCCTGGCTAAATTCCTGTTTGTGACTTCTTCACAGAATATTTTGCTGGTGGTTGCTATCATTTGAGTTTTCTCTGAGTTTTTTATGAAAGAGTTTAACTGCTCTCTGTACTTGTGCTGGCACTGCAATCAGCAGCTTCAATGGCATACCAACCATGATTTAGCATAGTGTAACTGTTCAAGGTGAAAACACATGAAAAATTCAGAACATGGAAACACCTCTAGGCCTTTCCTAGATTAGGCAGTGCAATGTGGTGTCCTTGATTAGGGACAATGATACAAGAGCTGATCTTTTACTAGGAAAAGGTGATTACATTGCAACAGTCTGCAACCACTTAAAAATTTACCAGAGCATTTTGGGGTTGTTCTACACTTTCCCCACAGTGCTGTTCATTTATATTAAAAGGAAAGAAATTTAGGAAATGTCCAAATTGTGCTGTGTGTGGCCTGGAATTAAAAGGTGTAGTGCAGCTCTAAACCAACTCCTGGGAGCAATTTCACTACCTCAGTGTAAATCTGCTCAGAAAGTGCCACTAGGATCTGCTGTTGCCTATGTGTAAATGAATTATAGAAAACTCATGATACCAGAGTGCCGCGAAGATGAATGCATGTGCCATGCTGCTATGTCTTGGCTGAGTCTGCAACTTACATCAGCAGATAAAAAAAAATGCATTATGAAAAGCAAAGTACAAGATTTTCCATATTTTTTTCTTTTCAAACCACCCCAAGAAGGTCTAAATTATATGATGTTGGCAGGTTCAAGTGTGACTCAACTCATTGTTTTCATTCTCTCCTCTTGGCAGCCTTCAGTAATTCCAGATGTTATTTCTCTAACCACATGGAAAATTTCTTATTAAAAAGAGAGTCAGAGAGAGCAAGAGAAACTGTTTTCTTGACTTTGGTACGTTTTTAAAGCAATGATGATATTGCATAGACAGTGCTCGTGCAGCAGGCACTAAGGCTAGCTGGAAGCATGCCTAGGAGGAGACAGCCCCAAGATAAAAGCCTCTGTGTTATAGGGGAAAGATGAGAAGTTAACCAGAAACAGCTAGATTGTTCAATAAAATGATGTTCTATCATTCTGAGACTCATTTGTTGGGAGTTGCAAGGGCAGGACAAACAGGAAATTTACCCTGCAACCGCTCTATTAAGGAAGCTTGGAAAACTACAGTATCAAGGAGAGAATGAATGTTTTTTCTTGCACCTTCACCACAAGGAAACATATGGTTAAGTCACAAATAATTTCTAATTTCAGATAGAGTATAGACATGCTGTTGTGGCAGTGCTATACTGCAAGGTGAGCCTGGCCTTCAGCTCTACGTTTTTGGAGTCTCCTGCAGGTTTCGAGAGTTCCAGAGGTCTAAACTAAATCTCCCCTGCCTTAGGGAGGCTAAAGGGCAACCGCTTTCTACAGCTTACAGCCCGAAGACTGACTCACATATTGGTAATTACTACACTAGGCATTGTAGGCAACACCAGATGATTGTAAACCTTGCCCTGGTCAGCTGAACAAAGACTTCCCAAGCTGGTGTCCCACCAGAAGCGAGTGCTGCTGATGTATCCGCGGCCTTCGTGGCTGGGACCACGCTGCAGTCCGTGCCATCTCTGGTGGCTTGCTTCTCAGGCTTGGCCAAACAGCTGATACTAGGAGCCTTCAGATTTAGTAAAATAACAACTAGTGTACAGAAGATGACCCACTGCTTTTTAGCTGTCATGCAGAACACCAAATTTTATTAATGAAAGCCATTCTAATGAGTGTATAGCAGCAGACTTGGAACAGCATGCGGGAAAAAGGAAAAAAAAAAAAAAAGGCAATTTGCTTCTCTCTTAAATGCTGCTTTTACATGAAGAATCTCATTGATACTATCTTATAGGTTGAAATTTTTGAGTTTCTTGGGAAGCAAAAAACTTCCACTTTGAAAAGAATGGCCAGCATGAATCTAATTGACCAACTTGCTGTTTTTTTTTTTTCTCCTCCCTGATGTGGTTTTTTTTTTTTTTTTTTGCAGTGCACAAGATGCAGCTAAATAGTGTGAGCAGAAAAGAGAGGGATTTTCTGTCCGTAGGTGTTTCAGTACCGAGGGAACAAACAGGAAAAAAGCCTACCCTGTTAAGTTGTTTGGTAAAAGTGAGAACCGTTATTGGAAAATATTTTGTTTTGAGATTAGTTGGTGGTAAGCCATGACTAATGCTCATTGTGCCACTCTATGCCTGCTTGTGGGTTACCAAGTCCCCCTCCTGCCATTCTTGCTTGTTTTATGTAGCTGATGGAGCCTGCTGAAACTTGCACTGTAAGCTCTTTGGTGCAGGGACTGCTTTTTCAACATTGTCCGTGAATAGTTTAGTGCAGTGGGGGCCCTGGCTCAGGACCGAAGATTTTGGGCATCAGGATAGCAAAAATAGTAAATGCAGTGGTGGTTCTTGGTTGCAGTGGCCTTTGCAGCCTCTGGGTCATTTCAGTTTTGGGACTCCGGGGACCCAGGGTTGCTCTTGGGTTTCACTGAGGGAGTGGAAGCCAAGTCTCCAGCCATGTTCATTGTGAAGTTTTCAAAATGGAAAACAATTGTTGATTCAAATCCAAGACATCTTCTGGTTCTGGTAATCTTGTGTTCAGCATGATCACAATTAAATATATTCAGTACTGGTTTTAGGGGCTTACTGGGATGTATTGTGTTAGAGGCAAGAGAAAACAATACTTTTATTACTGGTTTTTGTTTTATTTTAGGCATTTACTTGGAGTTCTCTGGTTTTGTGGATAATCCTGAGTATCTTGCAAAGTTAGCACCGAGCACTTCACTTTTCAGTAAAAATAAAGTTACGAAGGGCCACAGAGGTTTCTTTCCTTCAGGTATTTTAGAACTTGTTCTATTAGGCTTTTTGTGTCAAGTAAGCCTAAAATTCTCTTCTACTTCCCCAAATTACCAGTGATACCAGGAAGTGGTGTGATGTTACAATAGCTACCAGCTAATAAGTTTTCTTCCAGATGCCAGATTTGTTCAATAATCTAACACTTGACACATATTGAACTAGACTGGACCAGACACGGGCAGGATTTCTGCAGTTGGCAGTATCTGCAAAATTATAATTTTAATACAAAATACACTTTTCCAGAGCTCATAGAAGTTTCTTTATGACTGCCAGGAAGATTCACCCTGAACTACAGGAAATGTGCCTTGCAACATTGCCTCTAGTTTGGGTAGTTTCCTTCTGTGTATTGCAGAGTGAGGACATGAGAACAACACAGCTTAAAAGGAAGAAAGTGTCTCAATGGAAAAGATTTATTTTATTCTGCTTCCAGGCCATTGTTTAAAAGACATGTTTGTGTACCTTTGTGAAATAAGTTAAAACAGACCATTAAGCAGTTTAGGTCTTCAAGTTTCTGTCGCGTGAGACAAGGTGGAAAGTACATTCAGAAAGTCAAGTGTATTTACTGAAATACAGGACCAGCCAACCTGGCAAAAGTTAGCTATGCTATTTCCACCATTGTATGAAATTCTTCCTAGAGAGAATTTTGAGGGGGGAAAAGAAAAAGTTTAGAGTACTGTTAGTTGATTTACTTTGGTCGAATAAGCAACTGGTTCACTGTGATTCATCCATGTTCTTCAAACTGGGTTTGTAGATGTCTGTTTGCCTCAATAGCAACCCAGAAGACGAGCTGCTCACTGTGATGCTTTGCTAAAGCAGCTAGCCCTCATTTTTATACTGCTGCTTCAAGTACTAGTAAGGTCTGGCAAAACAGCCACAGACAGTTGCCTTAACTAGACAAATGGTTTGACTGGGGAACAAGGTCTCAAAATTTACAGAGTATGGCAGATTTTATTGTGTCTTTTGGTTCATGGTGTAGAGATAGAGAAATGCCAACATGTTAGTCATGAAGTAAGGGTAAATAAGAGATTTGTTATCTTCAGACTGCAGTTAGATTCATTGTGAAAAACAGTAATGTTTTACTTTACAACCATGATATTACCTTGTAACTGCTGTCGAAGATTCGTCTTAGGAAGGAAGAGATGAGCAAGTCTAGTTGTTCACCTATAGAGAAGCTGCTGCAATCTGTAGGTAAAGAGGTAGGAAGACCAATAGTACCAAAGACAGAAAATATATTAAATTGGGTAGAGCGACCTAAAGAATCCTAAAGCCTGTGAAGAATCCATCCACCCACCAGGACAAGAATCTGTCTTGATTCTTTCCTGTGTCACTGTTTCCTGCTTGTATGGTATGTTAATTCCCATCATGACACGGAAGTGAGTGGTTCTGCTTTTAGTTTTTCACGTAAACACATCTCATAATATTTGTAATTCCATCCATGGCTGATGATGAAAAAGTATGTGGCTAATTATTTTCACGTGTTTTTCAGTATGCTTGACCAACTCAGAGCTTTTGATTTGGTGAGTTTTGCTTTGCTGTCTTTAACCGTGCAGATTAGGCTAGATGCAGAGGTGTAAATGGATTCCAGTCTTATATTTTGATTAGCTCTTCTGGGCTTCACTTGCTTGAACTAAGACTTTTTTTTCCCCTTTTGACTACTACATCATATTGACTTCATCCTTCCAAATAACATTGTCTTCTGCCCATTTATGTCATGATTGAAGTGATATCTGTGAATTAGGTTGTACTCGCGGAATTATAGAGAATGCAGTTCTCAGTGTATCCATCATTCATTCTGCTCTGTAAACACCCAGACACTTCTGGGTAATGAGTCTTTTTCCTGGTTTATAAGGCCAGTGAAGAAAACTCTGGGAGAAATGAATATATTACTGTGTGGAGGGGAGAGGAAGATGGATTCATTGTAAAAATAAATGCCAAGTACATTCTTTTTTAAGGAATAGGAGATAATGTAGTCAGTTTAATGTAAAAATGTCGAATGGAGCAAACTGGCCCTTTCAGAATCTCTTTAAGGTACAATTGCAACTGATTATTAAGTTATGCAGAACCCGGCGTTATTAAATACTAATCAGTGTGGAGAGTAGATGAAGATTTAATACATTCTTTATTTTCTGCATTCAAGAGGTGCCTGCCAAAAGGAAGATTGTCTGAAAGTAGCGTAACTGTTTCTGGCAATAGCTCTTTTTGAAATACTTGACATTTGCAGTAGCTTTCAGTTGACAGGGACAGAGGAGCCTTAACAATGCAAGTGTGTAACGGCAGTGTGGGAAGCTCCACACAACAGTGAATAACACTCCAGCTAACAATGAATACAAAGCAGTGTGTTTTCAAATAGAAAGGAAAAAGAAAAACCCTTGGAATTGCTCAGGAGTGACGCAAAGCTGAAGTGTTACTTTTGTTATTCTTAGGACCAGGTGAATGTGGTCAGAGTTAAGATTGCAGCTGAGAAAGTGGGTATGAAATGGAAGATAGAGAATAACTGTCTCACCAGGTAGAATCTACTGGGCCAACAGACGTGTTCAGCATGGACTAAAGGCTTGCAGGTTCTAGTGCATTAATTATTAGTTGTTTCACTGCTATTTGCCTTTGCAGGTGCAGCACAACTGCAGTGAGGCTATCACAACTACATCTGCTCCAGCAAAAGCAGGAGGACTATGAACAGTGGTGGAAAGCTAACCTTGGCATGGAAATTTGTGCCTAATAGAGATAAATTTGCAATATAAGAATATAAGAATGGCTCTCACTGTCCTATCTCAGACAGTGGTCAATAGATCAGTCTTACATGGCTTTGTGCAATTGTTTTGTGTCTATTTCAACCTGGAGTTACAGGTAGAGTGGAAAAAAAAAAGGGTCTTGTTTTTGTATTTTTTTTCTCTCAGCAAGGAAAAAATAGCTTGTTTTCAGAGGGATGAATTGCCTGAGTTGTTTGCTGTGTTACTTTCCAAGCAGATTCTGCTCTTTTTACATGTTTTTTTGGATTGCGTTTCTAGAAGATCAGTGATGTCCATTGGTTATGATGGTTCTGTCATAGGATAAAGTGTAGCAAGGACAAGGGGAGTTATCATGGCTGACATTTGCAGTTCCACATGAGAGAGAGGTTAGTTACTAGGTTCTTCAAGTCTACCTTTAAAGTCATTAGGTTGACAATGACAATTAGGAGTCATAATGTGCAGCTGGGGGAGAAATACCTGGGGAACTGGACTTCTAAGAGGCTCTGGTAAGACTCGATTGTTGATCGTTCCATCAAGACTCAGAAAACTGGGTGAAAATGGCATCTCGTAGAAATCTTGGCTCTGAACAGAGCCAGAGAGGTTTACCTAAACTCTGCAACTGTAGTTCATCTTTTAAGAAGAAATTACCCAATATGACTAAGAACTTTCAAGATCAGACCCTTAGTACTGGTGCTGGTAGTAAATGATTTAATCTGTATATACAACTTTCATTTCTAGTAAACTACACTAGAATAACTTCTTCAGTCATCTCTAACTGCCTAATAGTATTCCTTTTTATGGCAGACTGCGTGGGTCTTCCTGTTTAATTTCTCAATTAACAAGTCAGTCAAGTAACCTTTTAGGAAATACTTCAGGTCACTTCTGAAGTATGCCTCACTGCATGGAAACCTTTACTGCCAGGATGAATGATATTCTTAGATATTCATGGGAAATAAACAGCAATAATCCTGACAGGAGGTGTTGGCAGACTGAACTGTGAACGGGAAGCGATTAAAGATAAAAGGCAATCTCAGGAATTACCTTTAACTTTCTGTATTATTATAGGTGTGGTTAAAACAGGTCACAACAGAACATAACAGCTGCCGACAACAAAGCTAATCAGGGATCCAGAGTTCACTCATCACTCAGACTAGATTGATATTATATAACCAGACTGATCACGCTGAATAAAATACTTAGTGTTTAGCATACACTTTTTTAGCTTTAACTTTGTTCCAGCACAGACAGAAAAGTATGCTGTGTGTCTTAAAAGAGCAGCTGTAGTGACCCCTAGATTAAGTTTCCAAGGCAAACATTTACCTTCATTTTCATTGTAATTATGTATGAATGAGGCAGAAGTCCAGTGGTGAAAAGCGGCGTGGATCATGCAACAGAGCCTGCATCATAGTGAGAAGGGAGGCAAATGAAGGTTGTGCCATCGCCCCTCATTAGTGTATTTCACAATTGCTGCAAATTTCTTTTTTAAATTTTTAGTTCCATTGACTGTCTTTCTTTACCATGCAAGTTTTCGATAATGCCCTACATGCTGTCATATAGAGAGCTGAAATTACTCCCCCAGTTTACAGGCAGGACTTGATAACCCTCCACAGCAACTCTGTGGTTTGCTCACGTCAGCCTCTACCATCCTGCCCTGCCTTCAGAGAAAACATCTGTGCCAATCTAGAGTGGAGACCATTCTCCACGGGTAAGAGGGAACACAGGCCTTGGATAGTATGTGCTTTTCCTGCAAATACATAGTCTCTGTCTGAAACCTGCTATTTACATTTCAAATGATGCCATCAGGTGCTGACTGGACTACCAAGACCCAGTGTAATTAGGACATGTATATGTAACAGTCCAGTTTGCAAATGCAGCTGTGAGCATGCAATAACCATTGGTTAATGGTGGTGAGAGGGGAAGGGGGAGGGAGGTTATGTTAGACCTTTGTATTGAAAGACCTCCATGCTGAAGTCTGGCCTGGTTCATGCACTCTCGTGTGGCGAGTGCTTGCCACTCTGCTTTATTTATCCTCAACCTTTTCCCCTTTGTGATTCCACTCTGCTAGTGTCTGCCTCTGTTGCTAGGTCTCAGCTTGCTCCGGCACTTGAATTGCTTGCCCCGGTTTAATCACCTTTTAAAAGGTCAGTCTTGTGCTAAGAAAGGATGAGCACTGTGTCAAGCAGAGCGTTTTTTGGCATTCTGTAGTCTGGGCGGTTCACTCCTCCATAGCTAGGTCAACCAAGTTTACCAGAAGCAGAATATATTAGATACACAAGTCTTATGTAACCTATTCAACAGAACAATTTAGACATAATCACTGAGGTAAGAGGGGCGGTTCCAGGATGTACCTCCACAACCACTGCTTTCAAAATATTAGCTCAGCAAATCAGCAGTAGGCGAGCAAAAGGAGCAGACTAAGCCACCTTGTTGATGAATCTCTCTACGGTGCCATCCCACTGTGAAGAAAAACCACTGGTCTCCCATGAAAGGAGCCGTATTTCACGGTCCTGCCAAAATGCTCGCTTAGACCCCAGAAATGTTGCTGCTTTCCCTCACCTGGAGGGGAGCAATTGTTTGGGACACCCCTGAGCAGCAGTTCAAACTCCGGTTCCTCCTTGGGTAGGTCTGTTTACTCTGGACCGTTGGTCTACGGACACTCTCGCACACACAAGTGGCAAACAGGTTGGACTTGACTGAGGATTTCACCATGGTAGGGAGGTTGGAGGCAAATTGTAAAGCCCTGGCAAATGAAATACATGAAAAATGAAGCTGCCTAAATATGTTTGAAAAGTTTTAAGAACCCAGCCTTTTGTTTCCTTTACTTATGGCTTTGAGGGGAATGTGACTTGAGAGGAGAGCCTGCTCCTTATGGATGCATATCTTCGCCCTGGCGGTCCCGTGCAGAACATCCCTGGTTGTTTCACTCCTCTGCCCCTTCAGGCTAAGTGACTTTGTCCTTGAAGCTATCAACTTGATGACTAGGGGCATCAGAATGATGATTGCATTATTACTTGCCAGAGTTTCTAGGACAGTTCTCAATCATTCCTTCCAATTGTTTTATTATAGTTATGTACTTAGTTCCTTCAAAAACACAGAACAGTAATCACATGAGATGTGAATTGCTCATAAAGTTAAATTTTCCTTCGCTAGCAGTGTTCAAAACAATTTTTCCATGTTATTTGTAATGCAAGGGCAGAGACGTCCTTATAGATGTAACCTCAAGATATAAATATATATTGCTTTAGAAGACATCTTTCACCAGCAGGCAGATGGAAATAATTCTAACAAGAAGGGAGGGGACAGAGTCTGCAGAAAGAGGCAAGCTCTGACTCACATCTTCAGAGCTTGTAAAAGTCATGTTTATATTAGTCCTGCCAAGTATGTAATATCCAAGATTTTTCTCTTCTTGGGGTTCTGTTGGGGCCCAATGGGACTAGTACCTGGAAAGAGCTTCTATGTGAGCATGAAGTTATGGAGGCTGATCAAAACGTACCTGCAAATCTTAACGGTGATTTAAAAGTCAGCGAACTATTGACTTAAGCCCTCATCCTGCATTGTTCTAACAGAGCTGAGCACTGCTACTGCACCGTGCAGGCTCTGCTTGAGCTATGGTCAGGGCCATGCACTGTCCTTCTGCAGTTGTTCCTGAGTTTGAAACATGCTGCATAGATATTTTTGGACAGATTGATCCATATATATGTCTTAGAAAGCAGATTGGAATTTCTTTTCTACAAGCACTCATAATGAGTGAAAAGGGCTGGGCTGGGGTCAGTACTCTTGCTATAGTTTGTTTGCTGGCATTTGAAAGGGCCAGGAGAAGAGGCTTAGGTGGGAGGACAGGAAAGCCGACAGCGAGTCCAAGTGAGTTCTAGAGACATTGCCCTGCGAGAAGAGAGATTAAGAGTTTAGAGTGGGAACATAAAGATATACCCTAGGGCGCTGTGTCATCAGGTAGGTTGGCAGCAGCATTATATTGTTCTGTTTCAAATCTGTGTTTGGTCCCAGCTGTTGTACCGCTGACAGTCACCTTATCCTGATTGCTGTGCTTGGTGGAGCCCTGTGTTGTGATTCAGCTCACTGGGGTCACATGAGCTTTGTGCAGCAGAAGGATCAGGCTTTTTTGTTGTCTTTTTCTCCCTCCTCCCTCTCCTTTTTTTTTTTTTTTGGCCATTTTAATAAATAAGGTTGGTGCTGTGAAAGCAGAAGTGAGCAAGTGAAGGCAGAGATGGTGCATGTGGGAAGAAGGTGGCTAAGGCTGGGGGTGAAGAGAGGAGCTGGCATCCACAGCAGAGAGGTGAGACCGCCACGCTGTCCCACGCTAGAGGTTATTGAAGGGGCGATACCAGCTGAACGTGCCTCTCTCCTGCATCCCGTTTGCAAAATCAAGTGGGTACAGGCTGAGTCAGTTCGCCTGCATTGCTGCACACTTGCAGGACAGATGATCCAGAGCTCTGCCCATGTCTTTCCTGGGCACCTCTGCTTTTCTGTCCTCTGCATTTGCTGCCTGTGTCCTCGTGTTCATTTGTGTGGCATCTACTACAAGTTAGTAGCATCAGTCAGGCTTTTATTATCACCCAGAAAACCTGAGCGTTACAGAGGATCCGTCATATCAGTTGATGTTTTGAAATTTGAAAGCTAGTGGCAGAACCAGGGCTTAAAGTGTTAGCAATCTTCTTTAGAAAAAAATAAAGAGAAAGGTCATTTCTTACTGATGTTAGTCACTGCTGATATTCAAAGCCATGTACTGTAAATGTTTCTATTACAGCAAAGTTTGTATCTATTGCCACAGCAGCACTGCAGGCCATCCAGCAGCAAGCCCAGTATTTCCGCCGAGGGGATAGTGACTGTCCTCCTGGAGAAGCCTGTCTCCTTCCTTTTCCAGTATGTATAACAGATATACAAAGCCAGCTGGTCTGATGGATTCGAAGGCACTGTATCATGTCAATGGGCACCCTTGTTTGTGTGGTGGAGGAAAGGTACTTAGGAAGAAAGAAATGCTTCCCCTGTACTCGGCCCTAACAAGGAGACCCTAGGAAGTTATTTTATTTTATTTTATTTTTTTTAAAGGCTTTGCAAAAGACATTTTGGGTTAGTTTATACTCCCTCCCCCTCCCCACTTGATCCTTAGGGATTTGCCCGAGTCATGGATTTCTCCTGGGTTTGTTAACTCTCTCTCTATTTTTTTTGAGCCGCTGGAATAAAGGAGTCCTTTAGTGAGAGGCACTCAGGGGGGATTAGCTGCGAGTGGACTGAAGAGCCGGCGGCGCTGACCTCCGGCTCGTGGGTCAGATGCGGCTCATCTTTCGCCCAGGAGCTGAAGGCTCCCAACACGTGTTTTCCGTGTCCCCTCTGCGCAGCGAGAGCCGGTGCAGAAGGTGGGTGCTCCGCTGGCTTGCTGGTGTCACAGCTGCCCTTCCGCAAAATCAGGGGAAAATGATAAAGTAGATAGGATATCAAAGGCTATGGCAGCTGTTCCTGGAAGGAAACTGTAACCTTATGTGCCACCTGAAGGGGCCTGTCCGCTTTCTTCCTTTGCAGTTTTGGAGACGCTTCTCCAGGCTGGGTTCCTGGCCCCTGGCAGAAGTGGAAGGTGGTGAGAGCAGCTTCTGGGGCGCTTTCTCTTGCAAACAGGAACTCCCATCCAGCCCTGGTGGTGCCGAGGATGCGGTCAGTGGTGGTGTCAGAGGAAGAGCTGCTCCTGTGAGCTTTAGCATACACCAGGGATGCAGAGCAGGACCAAAAATTAGGCTGGGGCCTCATATATAACAGAGGCCGGATTTTTGTGTGTAAGGTTAATATGGAGATGAGTATCACTTAGCAAATGAGTAGCGTAGATTAACTCTGCCTTTGAGGAAAGCTGGTTAAATACTCCGCAGCCCAGTGCTTTACACAGTGCATGGAATCCTGGCAGTCTTGCAGAGCAGTCAGCTGCATCTTTTATCAGGTTATCAAGGGCTCAGATCAACTCAGGATGTGTAAGCATCCAACTTACTCTACTGAAAAGTCTGTCAGTCACTGCTGGGTGGGTTTTTCAAGAAACAGCCATGGAAAAGGCCCCTTTCCCTTGTGGTTCTTGTTAGCATCAGAGCAACAGATCGCTTTCACTGTCAGAAAGGAGCACTGGCTCACACAGTCAGTGTTAATAGCATGTGTTATTTTTGTACGAATAAATTGGATGGAATTAGTTGAATCTCCAGTGTATTAAAGCATTGCACCTTAAAATGAGGTTTTCAAATGCATCAAAGGAATTAAACTGCACTCCAGTGCAGTTAAGATGGAAGCCCTGGAATATAGCAAGTGGGGAAGAAGGAAGCAGTGATATTAAATGTGCTATACATATTTATGTAAGTATTTCTGCATTTGATTGCATATTCATCTGTAAATACACACATAATTATGTAAATATTAGCATTTTGCTTCTCATCGATTAAATGCTAGATGATTTCTTGTAAACATGCTTGGCTCGAGTGCTGTGAGAGGCTGTGTAAAAGGAGAAGGCTGTAGTGGCTGTACAGGTATTTAGTGAGGGTCACCATGCACGAGGAGGCAGAAAAATGGGAAGAAGTTGTGTAAAAAGCTGGCAAGGAGTGGGAATAACTAAGGAGGGGCAGGGAACCCGCAATAAGCATGGAAAGAGGAAGACCTTTAGGCTTAAGAGTATGGCAAAAGTTGTGCCTTTCCAGGATTTCTTTTGTAACTTACTCTGCACAGACCTGCACTTTTTTAAGTTAGTTGCAGTTGACAAAATGCCTAGACAACATAAGCAGTTTTAAAACTGTCAGCCATTAGGCAACACGGTCAGAGAAGTGCAGAGTGCAGTTCTGCAGCAACAGCAGCTATTGCAAATGCATCAAATGTACTTTTTGCCCTGGCTCTTCATTGAGTATTGCATTAGGTTCAGAGTCTCCCTGGTTGTTGCCAGGGTCCCAGTGGTCTGGACTCTGGTGTCCAGAGGATGTCTTAACAGCTGGCTCTGGGATGGAGGGAGATGGCTCTGGGAAGGAGGAAAGCTCTAGCACAAAAGCTGTGGCTGACCTTTCATGCCTTGTTTGCAGAGCAACTGTCTACAGTCAGGATAGAGACAAAGATTTCTGAAGGTAAAGCTACATGCTGCAGCTGATCAGCTCCCTTTCCCTGTTGGGGACCTCCTGTTTCCTTCCTCCTCCTCTTCTTCCCCTCTGCCCAGCTCCCGGTCGCCTACCTACCCCCCGGCCTGCAGTGACTCCAGTGCTTGTCAGGCCCTGAGCAAAAACTGATTCAACTCACTGGGCTGGAAGCAAACTAACGTGACAAAAACGTGCATTGTTTGCTGCTGGGTTAATGAACGGAGTCAGCTGAGCGAGGACTGATGAATGTCAGAGTTTGAGGCAAGCCAAAGGGTGCGTTAGCGTGGCTGGGGATGGGGAGAAGGAAGACAGAGCCAAAAAACAGGACATCCTACTTTTGGCAGTGATGAACTTAGTGACGCACCTCTGACATGCAGCTGCACCAGGTTGGTCTTGCTTTTTGAAACAGAACTCTTTTAGTGCAAGCTGAACCATCACTTGTCATTATCATAAAAAACAGTGGTAGATAGGTAAAATAAGAGATTAGACTGTGCACAAAGCTTTAAGTTCATTCAGAGATGGAACAAATATGAGATATTGGCCATGCTGGTTAATGCATTGCTGCAAGTCACTCTGGCCCTGTAATGTTGAAGGTCATATCAGAACCTATTTTGGAGGGGAAAAATAATCAAGATGAAGGGAGGTTTATTCTGAATCTTCTACTAATATTCACGAATGCACTGTCTCCCCAAAGAAGAAACAAAATGCGTGTAGAATAAGACAAAAAAATGTTAATAGTAGGTTAATTTCTTCAGATTGCCCATTCAGGGTACTCCGCAGTTCTGATTTGCTTTGGTCTTGTGAAACATTTATCAGACTTAAGGCTCATGTGACAAGTATTTTGGAAGCCCTGTTTCATGTCAACTCGACAAGTTCAATTTAGTTGTATTGCACTGTAGCTCAGGGCTGAGACCTTTGCCTCGCAAGGTTATCCAAGAACTTGGAAAGAGAATTAAGTTCTAATTTCCATAAGGTATGAAGGAGAACATTTGTATTTCATGGTGTGTTCACAGCTTCAGTAACTTTGAACAATCAGGTCTCTAATGAATGTTAGTAGTAAAAGGGATACTGAAAAGTGAAAAAGAAATCCCTACACTTTTGCAGGTTTCACCTTTAAGCTCTCTGCCTTTCTTTATGCCCATCTCATAATTTCATTTCCACTTCACATTTTTATTTTTTATGATCCTTTTTGTTCAATGTGTATGGGTAAAGTTCATGGAGCATGAAAGCACCTTTTTATTTGGAAGGGTTTTTTCCACTTGCAGTGTAAGGTCAAACCATTTTCAAGCAATCAACTGTTTGCTTCAGATAGTGAACTATGGAAATTTGGATGGGTGCAGGACCGCAGGACAGTCCCCCTGCCCCGTGGCTTCACCTCTTATCTCCTTGCACCTGGTGCTCTCCATGGGCTTTTCCAACACTTATGTGCTTCTTTTGCGTCTTTATGGCTTTGGTACAACGCTGTGTTAATATGTCTGGGCAGTCTCTGAGGTGGAGATAGCTCTGCCTGGATAAACTATGTCTATTGTCACTAACTTGCAGACTGATACTGTGTAATGGTTGTTGGAGACATCACAAGTTGCACCATCACCTTTCAGACAAAAGGCGTCTCACCTGCTGAAGTAGGACATCTCACAGCCCGCGCTCAGCTCAGACTGGATCACAGAAGGAACAAACTACATGTCACTGTGTTGGTCACACTTTAATGGGTATCCTATGTACATTTTCATTCATTTTAATAGACCAGGCCACCTTTGATGCTCTTTCAAATTAGTTATGACATTTATTCATAGACTGAATAACTACAGTGTTTAGGATATAGATAGATATAGATACTTTAGTCATATTTGACAGATTTGTCAATTCTCAGCAAGAGTTTAGCTCTGACTTGAGTAGTGAATGCTAGCTTTAGTAGGTCCTGTTTTTGGTATTAACACTGTGGTCTCTTCTTTCCTCAATCTTTATCACAGAACAAGGACTCCCATGTGGGATTGAGTCTGATTAATATTTGTCTTTCAGATTTTTTTTTTTTAGTTATAATTGCCCTTTGAAATAAATCTGCAACTGCAGGATATAATGCAGATCAGCTGGAGGAATACATTTAGTGGATCAAACACAGCAAATTGTAGGTGTTCCTCATATGTCCTCCAGATTTTTTTTAAATGTTCCTGGCAAAAACATGGTGTTTGTGTGTGGGACAGCAGTACTGACGTCCTGTTGACCCCTCCCCAACCTGCTGCTAACCACTTGGAATGCAGTTATTTTTATAATTGGCAGATTTTCTGTAAGCAAAATTGTTCAGATTTAGCAGCTGAATGGGAATGCCTGGCATGCTTTCTGTGGTCATCCTTGATTGCAAACATTACCGAGTAAGGCAAACGTGCCACAAACTTGTGGTATGTTTGGATCTTTGCGAGGGGATGATGACTGGGCTAGCTAAATTAGCCAGGCGTAGGCCATCCTGACTGCAGATTTGAGTCTTCCTTGAAAGATGGGTGCATCTGGAAGATGGAAGTTGGGTAAATCTGTATCAAATTGGAAGTATCCGCAAAGTTTGAACTTAGAACCCAGTGGTTTGTTGAGTCTGGTAGTTTGGTTTAACCAGGAACTGCTATAAAATGCATCTCATATGCTGAAGTTTTTCTTCAGCTTTGTTAGGACTTCAGGAACGGCCTGGATGCAGACCCTTCAGAGTTTTCTTATGTTTTCTTATGTTTTATTGCATCTGCATATGCTCTGTTTTCATTTCCTATCCTATTTTTTTTTTTTTGCCTAAACTAAGGCAACTTAAATAGAGCACTTAACATTCTTAGAGAAACAGGCCCCTTCCCCTGGGCCCCGTGTGCTTTTTGTGACATTGTCTAGGCTGTTACTCTGAGATTTCTAAAAGAGAAAAGCAAATTGTGACTGACAGATGTACTAGACAAAGGAGAAAAATAGATTTTTTTAATAGTCTGTGTAGTTGTTAAGAAAACTCTCCCGTTTTCCTGATACTAGAAATACATTTGTGAAGTGAACTAGGTAAGCAGATCTGTGAGGGAGCCATGGATTCAATACTGCCTTTGATCCTGTTGCCTCAGGAGAATCTGATTCCGAACACCTGGAAGGAGTTACCACGAGAATCCCACAAATCCCATCGGGGTGAGAGTCTCTGAGCTTTCCCTGTGAGAGAGAGGCAGGTTGCTCTATCCCATACGTCTCTAAGTCTGAACGCTCCAAACTGTGGGCATGTGGTTTTGACTTTCCTGCAAAACCTCTATAAAGGTCCTTACTGCCTTACATTTTAACATGTTTTCTGCAGCAGGACTGGTTTCAAGTTACATTGAAAGGGTTAATAGGAAGGGATAAGGAGGAGATGTGTACTGAGAGCTGAGTGTCAATAGAGTCTCAGTGGCTGACAACTTTTTGCAAAGTTCTACAAGTTTTCTGATGAAAACACAGGCCCATGAACAGAGTTTATAGACTGAAATGTCTCAGTTTCCACACAGTTTTTCTGGATGTTCTTCACCTTATGAAGCCCTCTGAACAGGCTTGGGACCAGAAATCTGGGAGCTATAAACCATTTTCCCTGTTTCTCTATATACAGCCAACAGTGTGTTTCTGTTTCTGTTTTTCTATTTTTATGAAAGATGTCTCTGAGTTTTTGAGCACTGGTGCTGTTAATGTGACAGGGCTAGGATTTTACCCCAGGCATTTTTACATCTGCATATGTAATCTCCTCTGAGCAGCTTTAGACAACACTGTGATTAAAAATGCCTAGGCAGGTCTCCACAAGCACTGTCCCTATGCCACATTTCACAGAGCTGCACTGATGTTATACACGGGAGAAGGGAGGGAGCAGAGAGACTTTCAGAACAACTACTGGGCAGAGAGTCCTCACAGGCATAGGGGTGAGAGCTCTCTTGAAATCATCATTTTAAGTATTAAAACAGGGTGGTGCTTACTAGGCGATGCAATAGTCACTTGCCTAAGGCTCCCAACACCCTTTGATGCATTGTAGGAATTGTATAAACTCCTTTTCTCTCAGCAATTTGTCTTCACTGGTTCCTTATACTTCCTCCTTTTTCCCTGCCTTCCCAGTTCCCCCAGATCTTACTTCGTTTGGATGCATTGCTTGGGAGACTATTCTTCTGTATCAGCCTGTTATGTTCATGAAATCCTAACTCAATGTCCACAACCGGAATGGTGTTGGTTCTCGTAACACTACAACACTGAAATCCAGATCTATTCATTCCTTGGGTTTAGATCTGGGGATCTGCTTGGATCCATACTTCCCCTCCCCGCCCCCCCACCTATGAGAGGAATTAAACTTAAATGGCTTGAGAAAGAATAATATAACTGATAATATAACTCTGCAATATGGAAATGGCTCATTTTGGATCAAGAGCTGTTGAAGTGTGACTGACAGCCCAGCTCTGGCCCTCGTGTCCCTGCACTCTGAGAAGGGCCAAAGGCAGCTGCAGAATCCTGCCAAGGTTTGCAAACCGCTTTGGTAAGTTCATTACCAAGTAGAACAAGTAAATCAATTTAAATAGAAACCTAGGTTAAAGCTTAACGGATGGGTAGTTTTAGAGGTGCACTGGAAAAAGCCATAGCAGTCCTTACTCACTGACCTCATCTAGTTCTCTGTGTCCTCCAAAGTGTTCCCAGGTGGAAATGCCTTGGTCTTGCTGCCTTGTGTTAATGGAAACCACTCAAACTACCTGGAGCAATGAGACATGCCTTTTGCCCTGAGAGATTTATTTACTCCTTTTTGTTCTGATCTTGGAAATGGTTAGGAAACCTTTTGAGCAGATTTTTTAATCTCTTGAAGTATTATTCAGGCACATCTCTGTTTAGAGGAAGAATTACTTTATCTGGAGCCTTTTTTATTAATTTTTAGATAGTTCCAAGTGTTTCGGGGACTGCAAATTGTTGCCTTGTATCATGTACAGCTTTTCATTGCCGTCTATTCCTGACAGCCATTTAAAATTTCTGTTAAGAAGTGCATTTTGAGAACCAAATGAATTTATGTGCATCTGAGAAAAATGAAAAGCTTAGCTGAACAGGAAATTTTGTGCCTGTCAGTAAAATTATATCCTGTTCTTATTTTGAGTGACTGGCATGCTAAGGCCATGTAGAGGCTTTGCAGACAGGTTGTTTGGAGACTGGAGTAACGTTGACTGTAATAGGCTGGAGTCGTCAAAAAGCCTGTGAGAAATCCACTCTCCTCAGTGTCTTGCTGGCCAGCACTGTTTGTACCACAAACCTCTGAATAACACAGCAAGTGGTTACAGCTTCTGCCACCAGATCTCAGAGGGAAGTTCCTGAGGTGAAAGGAGTCATTGAGATGGGGACAGAGACACAATATTCAACTACATTTGATTTTAAGGGCCAAGTTTAGTGTTTGGTGTTTGGAAGGACTCCTCTTGTGCACTGCAGTTAACTTGTGGCTGTTGCTGCTTCTGTAAAACCCTGGTATTGCCATAATCTGCCAAGTACAAACCCGTCGGGGATTTCTGATCTGCCCCTCTGTAGAGCATCGTCTTGCACATTTATTTTTGGATGGGAGAGGTATAAGGGAGGGCCTTATCTTAGTCACTAACTAGTTGTTAATGTTGCTGTTTGCCCCACAGTAACGCTGTGAGGCCGTACTGGGGATAGCTGTACTTGGAAGCACCCCTGTGCCCGGCCATATGTACCCACTGGAGGAGAAGTGCCCTGTTTGCCACCGCCGCAGGTGTGACAGGCAAACACAACCGGCACCAATAGGACAGCGGGCACAAATAAAACACCCACCTCAGTGCTCCAGTCGGTGCAGCCAGGCTTTTCCCTGGAAAAGGCCTTAGGAAACGCGGTGTGGGTAGTGCTGGTTCGTCGTGAACGCTCTCCCAGCTGCAGGGAAGCTGAGGACTTCCTGAGCTCTACGTTGCATCCAGGTCATAGTAGTCACCAAGGGGCTTCACCACCACTTCTGTCAGTTCATATGAGTAACCTGGAATGAAATACGGGTGAGGAGCAGCTAAAGGTTCACCCCTGTAGCCACCCGTGTAGGGGGCATGATGGCCACAGTCAGTAACCTTTTTAACTGACACTGTCAGTGTCCTGCCAGAGCCTTTATGGCAGAGTCATATAAGAGCCAAGTGAATAAACCACAGGCTTTAAAGGAGTTCAACTGCTGCCCTCTTTTTGTGAGGATTGCAGTCACATTGCAGCTGCTGCCATCTGTGCTACTATAGGTGCCTTCCTGCCCCAACTGGCAGAGGAATGTGCCATCATTTGGAGGTGGGGGAAAATGTCTCAGGAATTGACAAGTTTGAGAGGATTTCCTTAGTTAAGATGGGTTAGCTCCAGGACTCATTTAAGGAAGTATTCCTTATATCAAAGAACAAAAAAAAAAAAAAAAAAAAGAATGCAGAGTGTCCAATTCTTGATTCTTCCTGCCCTTGTCTTCTTTGTTAACGCTAAGAAGATATATAGATGTTAACTAGATCTGACACGGGAAGAAATCCCCCCTTTCCACCCTTCCTGCCTCTTAACGTTCCTGCACTGCAGTTTGTTGCTGCTTTAGTTGTGCTGGTGCATCTATCTATGGGGGCTGTGCAGGAATGATGCAGGTTGAAAATCTCCCAAACAGTAATTACTGGCATAAGCCAGCTTCTCCATGGCTCTGGATGGAGATAACTGAACAGAGCTGTCCTCATTGCAGGTCAGGGGAGCAATGCTCGCCAAATGTGATGTTAGAGGACCAACATAATCAGATATTTTAATATCTGCAAGGTCATGGAAGAGACTTATGTTTTTTTCTCTTGCCTCCATAGTATTGTGTAACTCAGCATAAGTTACATGCATAAGTGCTTGAGCAAGGGGGTTGGACTAGGTGATCTCTAGAGACCCCTTCCAACCTCAACCATTCTGTGATAATTCTCAGCATGCCATTAGAATTGATATGTAAAACGTTAAATGCTCCGGAGCCAGGCCAGTTAAGAGCAATAATTGTTAACTTGGTTCTGAGGAACCGCCATTCATTTGCGACATTTTCCAGTTTAAAGTTTCCTGAGAGGAGATGCAGGGATAACACTTCAGGGTAGGAAGACTTCCTTCTAAAATTACTAAGCAACATAGTTGTCTTGTGTGTAAATTAGATAATTAGTGAGGTCAAGAGCCCACACAAAAGATTTTACTGGTTTGAATAAAATGAAACATAGGCATCAACTGGTATAGGAACAACCAGATCTTCTGAGTTCTCATGAATCACCATGTTGGATGCAATTTCACTTTATTTCTATATCATGCATCTGCTGTAGTCCCAATATATTATAGAGCTGTAATTATTTAAATACAACTTTGCTTGCTAAAAAGTACAGTATTTATCTTATCCCATTTCTGCCTAAAGATTTACTCACACTTCTAAGTCTTCATTCTCTGCTTGGTTTTTCTTTGATCTTCCTCTCCTCATTGCTCTATTTTTCTCTTTCTCTCTTTTTTTTTTTCCAGTAGTTTAAGAGGTTATGCATACTTATTTTTCTCAAGTATTAAGGCATGAGTTTAAAGCTGTCTTTTTGGCTGCCACTCATGTGTTTTCAGCTTAACTACCTATTTGGCATGCACTGCTTTTTCATTCAGATGCAAGTAGCTCTGCTGAAGTGAAAAAGCTGTAGCTATGTATTGCAGTTTAGCCATCCACTGTGCTTGTTTCTTATTGTGCTGGGTATTTTCATTCTCTAAACTATAGTCCAAATAGGTAAGAGAGGCAAAAGAGAGAAAAGAAGCTGTGTCCTTTGCATGACGTTCAAAGGAGACTGTTTTTTTAGGAAGAGGAGATAGCCTGCCCAGCATCGTAGATGGAGTTTATAGAGGGCTGGAAACTGATCCCAAGACACCCTGGCCATGTCACAGTGCTCAAGTAAGAATCTTCTCCATTTGCTCTGCTGGGATTTTCTCCATATTTTCCCACTCTAAATTACAGATTGGTACCGAGTAGTCTAATGGTGACGTAAATTTTCAGTTTAAGAGAACATGGACCATTTAAAAGCCATTCATATTTTCTGGACAGCATGGCTAAAAAAAGCCTTGTTGTGCCTTTATTTACACATGAGAGATGAGGCTCCTGACAGTCAGATGGGGAGCAGCACTTCTCCCAAGCAGGCAAAAAAAAGCAGGCAGCAGGTGTGGAACCCAGTATTGGGAATCCAGCAGCTATTCAGAAGTATCCGACTGCAGATAGCGCAGGCCACAGAACTGGATTTTGTTTGATTCTTCACAGGTGTGCGAGGTGACAAGCTCATGTTTTGCCTCTTCCTCACTGCGCAGAGCTGGTACTCAGTCCTCACCTCCGTTTCCATGTCCTGTCGGAGCGGCCAGAACATCTGGAGTCACAAGGATGTGTTTAGCTGTAAAAGCTCCAGGGACGAATCGACACAAAAAGCCAAGCACTGAATCAGAGAAGGGTCTTTCCACTAAGTATTTGATCGCCAATACATATCTAATATATACATATGCATTTATATAAACGAGTTTAATAATAATAAAAAGTGAATCCCAGGCAACTAAAAGAGCAGTTTTTGTCTTGGTTAGAGAACTTTTCCTCTGAACAAGCATGCTGTTTTTAAAAACATATTTTGTTCTACTTGATGCCGTCTGGATGGCTTTAGAAGGGGGCAAAGTTACCATTCGCTTGCTTTAAACCCGCCTGTGAATAAGAGAAGGCAACCAGAAGTTGATTTTGATGGGGATTTGAGGGGGGAAAAAAAAGTGGTCATGGGTATTCGTGTTCCCTCCCGCTGCAGGGTTTATTGATGCTGTCTGCAGATTTGTGTTTGCTTTACTGCTGGTAGTTAGAGCTGGTGATCAAAGGCTGGTGCAGCCGTCCCCACGAAGGGAAATAATTGGTTGGACTCTTTGAGTCCTCTGTAACAATAGCCGGTCCTGTTGTGTTAGGCAGCGCTCCACAAAGTATAAAACGTGGTATGATTGCTGGAGCAGTCGGTCAAATGTTTTCTTCTCGTCTCAATCCCTTTTATACAGGAAACCAATAGAGCTCAGAGCCCGGGAATGAAAGCTTTAAACCTGGAGGGTGCCCGGTGCTTCCTGAGAATCTTGCGAGGGAAATGTTCAGGCCTGAAGCAGCTTTGCTGACAGATATATTTTTATAGCCTATTATTTTCTCTCCTCATTCTTTGTTTCATTTGAATATAATAGGCTCTTTATTTTTAACTGCTCATCTGTTCCTGCTGTTTATATCCTCACCCGAAAATCATATTTCTCTGGGTTTTTTTTTGACATCACATTTGGTTAGTGTTGAACATATGTGCTATAACGCTTGTATAGAAGCAGCACTGTTTATCTTTTGAGTAATAAATTTTCCATTTTCCTCCTTGTCTTCTCCGTGGAATCTCACAATCCAATCTGAACCAAAAGGTTACATCCCTATTTATAGCTTTCAAGCTTTGGTCGTGATTTAAGCATGTTGTGTGGTTTCATGGGTTTAAGACAGAAAAAGCTGGAGAGGCCAATGAAAATGGAAACATTTTGTTTTCTTGGTTATTTCTTTATTATATGAGATTGAGAAAATACTTTTGACATAGCTCCTTCTGTAGGCGGCTTGTGGCTCCTAGAGTCTAAGCAGAGAATCTCTCCATGTGCTGGGATTAAAGGCAAGTTGCCCAGTGATCAGAGCATGATCTGGCTCAAATAGTAATGAATAAAATGCATAGAGTAGTTTCACTTTTTGGCACTGGATAAATGTGTAATATCAGGCCTATGCTACATGTAAAATTAATTTTATCTTCCATTCCTTCTAACATACGCACACAAAAAAGGAACCAAAATAAAACCTAGATGCACAATTTTCTGTCGGGCTAAATACTTAGGAAAAATAGGACTGTGTGCATCCCTTTAGCTACACTTTGCCTGGAGTGCTGCAGAGGAGCGTGTTTATGAAACAGCAGGTGCTTAAAGAGTGTGCTACGTACCAGACAGCATCACAAAAGTTGCACAGCTCCACGGGCCACGTGCAGGAGCGTTCCCTTGTGAAAGCAAGTCAAAAATGATTTAAAAATCCACGCAGGAGGCAGACGACGTGCTGGCTGCTCGCACTGTTTGTATAAAATCTGTCTCTGTTACCCGTCTGCGAATTAGCAGCTACAGCATCTGTATCAGAGAAAGTCTGAGAATAGAACTGTTTGGAAAGAAGAGAGTTTTGTGCCAGAAAAACTGTAGAAAGCAAATTTTATGCATATGTGTACATATTTGCATTATTATTTAACATGTAACTTCCTTTTTTGCATATGCAATTTTATATAAATTAAGTGAAATTTACTTATAAAACTGTATTTTCCGGTTGAATACTAATTAAATACTGAAAATGCTCATTGCACAATATTTCCTACTCTTCACGGAATTTGTTAGGGTTCAGCCACAATGAATGATAAATTCACAGGCTTCGTAAGGGTTTTGATATCTTTGTGAAGGGGAAGACAAGGATTCTGTTAAAATTTACTTTTCAAATATTGTTTCAGGAATGTGTTTCTGCTGTATAGCTTCATGTAATACCTGGCAGTGTTTTTAAGCTCTTTATAAAAGAGCATCTAGAGCTCTACATTATAATTAATAATTTTAACGCAATTAATAATTACTACTTCAATTACTTAATACTTTTAAGTAGTTATGATCTTTTTATATGCTCTTCTCCTCACAGATCGGTCATTTTAATTATGGTAGTATTTCTCTTTGCATATACTTAGAACTTAATAAAATGGAACTTGAAATGCAGTGTTTTTCCAGCCAGAATTAGAAACAGCTCTATATGTTCAAGGCCAGAGCAGTGCGAACGGAGCAGCACTTTGCATCTCTCCAGGCTGATGGCGTTTGGACTTTGGCTTGTATTTTTCTTCCCAGACCTTTGGCAGAAAACGCTCTATGTCTGTCTCAGGGTTTTGAGCATTACTGATAATGGTCTAATGATTAACTGGCAGAGCAAAGGTGAGCCAAGTGTATGCCATCATCCTAGCGTGGTGCCTGCTCCTGGGAGAAGGAAACCTCTGGAAGTTTGTGGAATGACACATTTTGTAACTGGATAGCGCAATCTGCTTCTCGCGATGGTTTCCATCAATATTAGAGATCACAGACCCTTCTTCCCTTTTTTACAAGCCTCTGGGCAATTAGGTTTTAAATCCCCAGTGGATGAAATGATAGTATGCAAGGCCCCATAGAAAAACTCTGCAGGACTGAATATAGTCACAATTTCAGAAAGATCTTGAAACATTTTATTTGAAGTAGACAATAGCAGGTAAGGATAAAAATTCAGTATGACTTAGTGCACCAAAAGGCATTTTTAGCTTTTGCAAGGAGGTAAACTTGTAAATGACTACTCTAAATAAACTTTAATTTATTTATTATCTAATTCATTTTTACATTAGAATACACTTTGCACCCACTCTGTGTGTAGATAGTGCCCAAAAGGCACTGTCACTGGGGAGATGAGGGACTGATTTGGAAATTTTGAATCTCGCTTTGGTAAAGCTATATGTTGCTTAAAAGTCCTGTATCCATGAGAACAATGAGTTGAGCATTCTGTTTTTTATTTATATATACACACACATACACACGCACACACTCACATACACACACACTCACAGAAGTATGTATAGATAGAAAGATTTTTTTTCTTTGATGGCTTCTCTAGCTGTGTTTATATCAGTGTATGCTGGGCAGGCTTGCCTGCATCCCCTGGTTTGAGTTTGTAACAGCTTTTGAGATACTTGCAGGAAAGGGCGTTCAGAAAAGTAAAGTGCTATTGGTGGTAGTAGTGCAGTTGTGCCTGAATTTTCCAGCTTTTAAACGCAAGTCTAAGTTTTCTGCACCTCAGCTTGGGGTCACTTGTAATATGGGAATCTAGGGCTCTTGGTTAGTTTTGCCTTTCGTAGCTAAGAGGGACAATGAAAGAAAAACAAAGAATGAAGATTTCTGTCCTGGATCAAAGCTGATGCAGACCAGATATTGCTCTCTTCAGCCTGATAAGCTTTTCCAGTTTCTTCAGTCTGCTAGCTTTTATGCTACCGTATTTATCATTATACGGTTGGGTTTTTTTATTGCTGATAATAGCTTATTGAGACTTGAGAAACTTTATTTGCTTAACCTTGGATCTCTGGACAAGAAGCTGGTTACTTTGAACCTTTTAGCCTTCTGCTCTTAAAAGTGTTGAAAGAAGCAACTTTAAATTAGGGCTTTCATTGCAATTTTAAACACACAAATAGATGCCTTCATCCTTGCAATCAACATCAAAAGGCCGTGGAGTCTGGAGTGTATCAGCCATATATTGGTCATTCACGTTAATCAACTTACACATGCCTATCTCTCTATCTCCTTCTCGTAATGTGTTCACTCAGCCGGGGTGCTGGAGAAATACAAAGTCAGTAAGAGTCCCGGTAGACCCCAGTAGTTATGCGCTGTAAGGAAGGCCAGTGCTTGGCTTCCTGACATCCGTTGGTACAAATGTGCTATGTTTTGTCACGTGGATATGTGCCTGTGCGCTTATGTATCTGCAATTGCCTTATACTTCAGCTATGGAGTTTGGATTTTCTGTTTTGCACCTCTCATAAAAATTGCTCACAACAATTAATCCTAACTGTTGCAGACAATTTCATAATGGGTAAAAACAACAAACTGATAAATAGCAAAGTGCTTAGGTGCAGGGTCCAAAAATGTAAAGAAATAAGAAATGTTTGACAGCTGATTTCCAGCCTTTGCATGCATGAGTATTTTTGTTCTGACGTCCCTTTCGTGTTGTGCAGCCTGCGCGTCATCGCTGCCTGCTGCACTGAGCGTGTTGTGCAGTTCGTTTGGGCTTGCATCTTGCAAGTCAATATATTGGTTTTCGTTAGTGCTCTGTTTCCATAAAACGAATTATTTCTTTGGATGGAGAATGCAGCGAAACGACGAGTATGTTGCTTTAGAATGACAACGATCTTGTTCATTTACATAGGTGTATTTAGCCGAGGTTGTAAGGCATGCATTAGCTAAAATTCCCTATTAAGATTTGATTTAATGTATAATTAGAGAATAATTTTAGAATTTTTTTTTTTTTTTTTACATAAAGTGATGGAATTAAAACGTACTTTTGCATTCCTCACATTGTAATGTTTCCCTTCAAACCTACTATTACTGCTTTTATGTGCTACAGGTAAACTCACCACCCATACAAAGGCAGTGAAAGACAAAAGATTCCCTGAAAAGCTTATATTAATATGCAAGAGGTTATATTTTCACTAGATAATTATGGAGGAAAGAAAGAATAGTTAAATCACTTGTGATCTAAGATCACAAGGGAAGTATATAATAAATATAGGAATTAGCCAAAACCTTCCAATTTCCAGTCAGTATTTGAATCAAAGTGCATTTGTCCTCTGTCCATTCTTGCCCCCTTGCCTCTTTCATCCCAGGTCTGTGCTTCATGGTGATAGTCCCGATAAAAATGCTCATCGTAAAGATAACATATGGAATGCCAGGTAGGAAAATACAACTTTCTTGTGTCCTTTACATGCAGTCTGTGCTGTGGCACAAGGGGTAGAAGTTACCGAGTGCCTTTTTCAGGCCCGCAGTAGGGAGTACGGCTGCGTGGATGCCGTGGCTCACTTGTGTGAGCGCCGGTCCCTCCTTTCCCCCTCTGCCACTAGTGCTGTGTTTAAGAGGCTGTGCTACAGGCAGAGTTCACCGATGGGGTACAAAGTGGGCCCCAGGTTGTTTTTGGCAAATTGCTGAACCAAATTTGTAGACTGAATGGGTCTGCAAGCGTCAAGACTTGTTCGAGAAAAGCCGAGGAAGTTCCTCCTTCCTGGACCTTTCTGATCCACTTTTCCGAGTCACTGCTTAAAGCCGCTTCTGGAAACACCCAGGAAACTTTTGAGAGAAATTGCGTTTCATGGTGATAAATGTGGCGCAACTGTTCTGTGGCTTTGCTGCTATTCATTAGATACAGATCAGTGTTTTTCTTTTTCTCCTAAGGTCTCCTTTATGTTGTGTGATTGTCTAATGACAGGCTGTTCAAAGGGGAGAAACAATATTCTTACGCACATGGAAGCCCTTCCATTGTTTCCCTTGCTGCTCCTTTGGCTTGATGCTGTATTTAAGGAGTAATTGTGGGAAATTAGGGCTCCTCTTCCTAAACATAAACTAGGTTGAACTGCAGTCTTCCTGTCTGCTATTGTTTGCAAGGACGTTAGAAAATTGCTCTGTTCCATCCTAGGGAGGAAAAAGTAGGATGATTTTCATTTTTTTCCACAGCCAAACACAATGCCTACCTTGTGCCTGTTGTACGTAGGACCATTTTTCACTAGGAATTATGTCGAAGAACCTTCAGGACAAGGATCATCTCATTCCCCTTAATGAAATTATATGGTGGAATAAAGCAAACAGATTTTAATTGTGTTCTTTCTCAGCAGCTACATTGTTTTTCAGAGCAGCGTTAGCCCATGAAAAGGGTTGCATGGTTGTTGTACAGCAAGCATAGTAAGGACTTGTCCAAAACTTTACTATCTCTTTAGCCAAGAGCATCACTGAAATTATTTGTCTTTAACTCTCTGTGTTATAAGAGCAGTTAGTGGGATGCAGTCAAACCTAGAAACAGATAAGGAACTAGTTTCTCTCAGCCTTCATGGCTTTATGCTTCAGATCACGAGATTGTTGAGTGAAAGTCTAAGCAAAAAAAAAAAAAAATCCTAGTATTGCTGAATGTGTTTATCTGCAGCATTTTTTTTCCCTTGGTAGGTACTGTGGATTTTGTTATTCAAATCTTCCTGTTTACAATGCAAAGAATTCTCAACAATTTCAAGACAAGGTTTACAGCAGGTTCTGAAATATATGAGAATCCTTAGTGTAGACAAGAGAAAATAATTTAATTCTGTGTTTGAAATGAAGTCCAATCTTTTGTTCTTGATAGCTAAAAGATAATTTAAGGAAATGAATATTTTTTGAGTAAAATGTCCATTTACATACTGACTTGTAGATGTTCAGCTTTTAAAGCCTTTGCCTTGGGGTATAGGGGTATATTTCAAAGTCTTAGGTTAAGAGCCTAAGAGATTAGTCAACACAACCTAACTTAGCATTTTTATTCCCTTATTCCTGCTACTTATAAGGAAAGAGACATGTGAGGTGTCCTTACATGACTGGGACGTACGTGGTTTAATAAAATGATTCAGAGGAATTATTCATCATTTGTTTAGGGTTGGAAAACTTGCTTTTAAAACATGAAGAAGTGTATGATGATAAGGATGCTGGAAGGATTCTTAGGTTAATGAGACATGAGTAAGGATGTTTTCTACAGAGAGTTGCATGTATAAATTTTATTTACTGTGGGTGAGCAATGGGTATAATGATATCCAGCAGTGAATAGCAGTAGTGCTATTTAAAAATGCCCATTTAATAACCTCTTTGTGCAAGTGACTTTAGACCTATGGGAATATCACAGTCAAAAATGAAGTTGTAGTGAAAAGTTTCAAACTGCAAGTCTTCCACAAGGGAAATGGAAAGACATTTAGGAGAAGAGGTGAAAAAGTCTTGGAATATGAAACTGTTGTGTGGCAACTGCACATGTGTTGACAGAGCAGAATCTCAGTATCTAATGGCATAAATTACTACAAACTTTAGATAAAGTTCACCCATCCAACCTACCTGCTCTGTTTGGGATAACTTGCTTTAGGAATGTGTATTTTCATGTCATATTTATTCCAGAAAAGTCATCGTTCTGTGTTGAGAAAGGTTAAAAAAATTGCATAAAATTGTGAAGTTAGATTGATTTGACTAAATAGCAATACCCAAGAAATCTGCCATAATTTTATTGTCAAAACAGAGTTAGCAGGCTTCGATATAGAGAAATCAAATCTCATTCAAACTGAAACATTTAAATTCAGTGACAATTTTTGGAAGCAGGACCATTTTAAGATATTCTGGCTAGTTTGCATGAAGTCAGCTATATGTTAAAACTGTGTTTGAGAGTCCAATTTCCAAAGAATAGTATGAAATATTCTCCTAGCAAAACAACAATTTCTTGACTCCTGCTTATATGCTCCTGGAGTGCCATTTGGTTTTGCCTGTATCAGAGGGACCAAATGTGTCTTTGTGGCTAAAAACAATATTCAGCAGTTCTCTAGGCATAAAGAGTAAAATCCTGACTCAGCTGAAGAGTCAGAGGCTGAGCATTCAATTTGGTTTTAATGAGGTTTCCATGTTAATCCCATATATACATGTATATATGTATACACAAAATATGTGTATTGGTGGCATAAAAAAATACACTTCTTCCCAGATGGATAAGGAGTCCATATAGTGACCCAATCAGAAGAGCATTTCTTGGCTTAGGGGGAACCATTCTGAAGAAGTTTGTCCCATCTAAAACTGCAAGAACCTGGAAGGGGCGGCAAGAGGATTGAAATGTGGCACTGTAACCTGTTTAAGGCAAATGTAGTACTTCCTGTGGTGCTAAAGTGACACTAGGTTTACAGCTATGGGACACATGAGATTACTTGTGAAATCTTCCTGACATTGGAAGATTTCAACATTATTATGTAGGTCAGATTTGCATAAGAGCATGGTTTATGTATGGTGCCTGTTGTTTTAAAGCTCAGTGTATAATGACTCACCCATTGCCCGGCTGAGGGCCCTTTTTAATGTTAAACACCCATGGAACTTCTGTTGAAGCAGCCTCAGTTGGCCGTATTTCTGAGAAAAGTGCATTACAATAGCACATTAGTCATCCTTGCTTGATAAAAACAAGAAGGATGAATGAAAAAACACACCACAATGTAGAGCTCTCAAGAGTAGCTTACATTGAAAGTGCTTTTTCTTTTTTTTTTAAGTAGGAGAAGACACTGCTGGTGCTATTTGAAAGACTCTTGGTTTAGGTCTGAAGTACTGCAAATTCCCTGGGAGTGCGGGGACCTGTAGCATGGTTGATTCAGCCCTTTATCCTTTGGAAGAAAATAAACAAAAGTCTGTCTTCTGCTGTGGCATGGGGCATTCTGTGGAGTCCTTGCAAACCACAGAGCAGAAAAGGTCTGTCTGCTCTGTGTAAACATTAAAGAGAATGTAGCATATTCTGGATGAGCTGGGATTTTATCCTGAGTCACTGCATTCTTCTTTCTCCACGGCATTGCATTTAGCTGCTGTGCCTTCCGGCATGCCACGTCGGGCAGTTGCATTGCATGAGCGCAGAAAAGCTCTCGAAGAAAGCAGCAGTGACCGATGGCCAAATGTAGAGCTTAGAAAACAAATCAGGACGGATTTGGTGACTTGGGGGAAGACATCTGCTCATAAAAAAGCATAGAGAGGGTTTTATAGTGTCATGGTTGATAGAAAAAATAGAGGGATCACAGGCTGCAAAAGCAAGTTTTGACCACTGGGCAAGGTAGTTGGGCCAGCAGGATGAGAATGGCATGAGAATGATATACAGAAACAGGATGAGAATGTATATGTGTGTTTGTATATGCATATATGCGTGTGTGTATATATCATTATATACACACGTGTGCATACCCATGAACAGAAGTTGGTCAAATATTAACCAATAGTGCAGAAAAGTGGCAGGCATGCAGAAGGGAAGAGCAGGGACCCCAACGTGCCTACCAGGTGATGCTGCCAAAGCTGGACTCAGTACCAAACTCACATCTGTAAGCTCAAAGATTAACACTTGGTGCTTTGGTTCCTCACTGCTTATACCACCTCTCTGGTTCTGTGAGTGAAATTTCTTGATGGAAGTCATTTAAAAATGGATCATGGATTCAGTGGGTAAGAGGTGCTCTTTAAGAAAATGAAACTTTTTTACATGTAATATGATTTATAGTTTGCTTTTTTCTGTATGACTAATTTCATTATAATTTCAAGCTGTGATGTTGCACAACGGAAAGAATCACCCTCCACTGTTACGGTGCCTTTCATTCTCTGCCTCCTATTTGGTCTGTCATTGAAACTTGGGGACAAATGCCTCCAGCAGTGGTGCAACAGACCCTCTACAGCTTTGAAGGCCTTGACAAAGCAATGGAGAGAACATGCAACATGCAACTTATGCACTAGGGAATCATGAAGAAGACAGTCATTGTTCTTTGTTCTCTGAGCAAAATTACAATTGTAATTAAATTAAAATGCAGAACTTGGGCTTCTGAGGTGTTCAGCACCCTCTGCTCCTTCTGACGACAGCAGGCCTGAAGAGTGGCAGTTCAGATTTTTTTCCTCCCCTGCTGTATACCACAGTGGCATTTGTCCCAAGCTTCGGATGGCATTTAGATTAAGCATTCAGGGTCCAAGTTGCTAGCTCTGTTTAAAAGTTTAACTCCAAGGCAGATAATGAGGTTATATGGATGTGTTGTTGCTGCAAATGAATGGAAATACTGTTTGAAAGACCTCCGTGTGTGTCATAGAGATTCAGGACCAGATTTGGAGATTTTTTAAATCTCTTTTCCCTATTGTTGGTTTATTATTGGGCATGGTCTGTGTATATGTTATGCTAAATTATAATTGACTATAAAGGAGTTTAAACACGTTGTGCTTTTAGGAGGTTATTCATCTTTAAAGGGAACCTTTATTCAATAAGTTAAGCTGTGTCCCCTAAAATACAAATGACCAGAACGGATTAGACAATATGACATAAAATTATTTGTTTTGTGTCCAAGCAAATAATAAGCTCACTTGTCTAATAGTAGGCATTAAGGTAGTGTTAAGTAAAGTTCTCTTAACAATTCAAAACATAAATGAGTTCTTGGAAATAACTTTAGATGGCCTGGTGTTATGCATGACTTTGAACTGAATGACAGTGCTGGAGTGAATCTTGAGGACGTCTAGTGGAAAATGTGACAACTCTTATTCACTTAATTTTGAGAATACTTCAGTCTTTGTTGGATGGCTTCAGTGTTTCAAAGTTGAAATGTGTTTGCCCTTGGAATGAAGTTGACAACAATGAGAGCAATCAGGGAGCATCAGTGACCCATTATTTATGTATCTCACCTTAAAAGTCCATAAAGAGCAGACAGTCCCACTAAGAGTCTGGTCTAAGGCACCCACTTAGGAGAAATGTGCAAATTCTACTTCAGAATAATGGAAGGCTGTATTAAGCCCATTGATGAAATGAGTAAGCGATACAGCGTATATGTCAGGTGTTGTACTCAGCCTCATTGGATAAACCTCTTTGCTGCTATTTATGCTTCTAGCACTGAAAATGAGGATCGAGAAAATAGCAAAAAGTTTACCTTGTCTTCACCGCTCTCACCGTTCTTTGCACTATCTCTCTTCGATCCTGATGCTCAGGAAATTGCTGACTGACACTAATGCGCAAAATCGGTCTTTCTTACATACTTCCCCTACTTGGACACTTAACTTTTAGATATAGGGGAAAACAATTTTATTAAAAAATAGTAGGATGATTAACTGAGAGGCAGGCATAACTACAGAAATCTATTTAATGCAATACATCTGAGTTTCCAAGTCCTGTGGAGTCCTTTTTTTTGAGGTGGAGTGTACTTTTTTGATCTAAGTGAAGTATGATTGCTCCTGCAATCTGAGCTTAAATATAATGTGGGACCAAAATCTGATAATCAGAAGTGAAAAGAAAAACAACTTGTGACATGAACCCTTTCTATTAAAAGCCAAGCATGGTAGATGGGTCTTGTTCTGTTTGAAAATATAAGGTCTTATATGTCTCCACAAAACGTGTGAAAATGGGCTCTCCTAATTTCAGAACTTTGACAAAGCCTTAAAAAGAGTTGAAAATGAGGGAGTCCTCACTCTGAACGTCAGCGACTTGGCAAGGCTGGAGATGGCTGGCGTAAACATCAATGCTAGTATTCAGCTGACATCCTTGTTCAATGCATCTTTCTTGCTGCAACTGGCAAGGGACAAGAGCTATTGTGACTGAAACTTTGAAAGCAATATTTAATTAAGTAAATTGATGTGCTCATTGGGAAACTGCAAATCATTTTTATGCGGCCTTTTTTTTTCTTTATTAAATACTCTTGAAGGAATGCTCTTTGCATTCAGCAGTTAGATCTTTAAATAAGCACTTAGCGGTTTGCATGCTTCAGTTCTGCTTACTTGGAGTAATCAGTTTTATCACTTAAAATTGTGCATTCTCTAACTAAGCCTTCAGGAGTAAATACAGAATTAGAAGGTGTTCGAATGGAACAGGCTGCCCAGAGAGGCTGTGGAGTCTCCTTTTCTGGAGATCTTCCAAACCCGCCTGGATGCCACCCTGTGCCACGTGCTCTAGGTGTCCCTGCTGGAGCAGGGGGTTGGACTAGATGATCCCTAGAGGTCCCTTCCAACCTCAACCAATCTGTGATTCTGTGTAAAACCATCCTTTTCATTAGTCTGATATGTTGTTCAGTTCTTCACAGGGACCTCAATCTAAAAAAGCAGCATTTCAGTGGGTTTGCTTCCTTGCTCCCCTTTCAAAGATGGTTTTGCATACAGTGCTTGTGGGAATGAAAAGAAGAAAAATGGTTACATTTTGGAGGGAGAACAATTAGCAACTTGTGCAGGGAGAGATAATTAATCGGCATCCTCTGCTTGGGGATCCAGGAGAGAGAAAGAGAGAGAGAAGAATGTGCTCACTAAAGGGTTAACCCTCACGTTCAGAGCACTTTGTCTATTGTGTCTCTATTAATATCATTCACCAACTTACCACTCATCACCTTTCCCAAGAAATCTCCCTATAACGACAAATGGCGCCAAAACAGATGCAATCTTGTCACTATTTCCTACTCACAAACATCTAAAAAATGTTAAAAAAGCGAAGTAATGGAAAGTGGTGAGAAAGGGGGTGTTTTATAGAAACTGCCCTAGAAGCTGTTTTGAAAGGGGAACTCTGTTTTGACTAACCCTCTGCTCTGTGATGGACCCCCACATTTCTGCAGTATGATATATTGTCCTTAAAGAAGTTGCCCTGTGTCATTGAAGTGACTCTAGATTCCCCTCACAGCCATATTGATGACCCTGTGCTTGTATTCTGAACATTTAAAGCGTGCTGTCAGAATCCTACATCCAAAATTGGATTTGCTTTCTTCCTGGTTTATTTTGCAGGCAATTTTCATCTCTGTCTTTAATTCCACAACCCAGTATTAGTTTAGCACTTGCATTAGAATAACTTCTGTTTTCCTCATTCATCTATTTGTGTATAATTGCTACAGCAGCGATGTTTGTCTGTCTGCAGCATGATAAAATGAAGTGTTCAGATGATGTTGCTCAAAATTCTTACACATAGATCATTGCCTTACTAGGTGAATGCATTATTATTCCTTAAAAAGAAATGCACTGCTGCTCTCTTTTTGGTCTCCAAGCTCCTCCTGGGTTGTAGCTGACTTGAAAAAGATGGAAAGCATTGCTTTTTCTTTACATGGAGAGCTTTTATTTCGGTATGGCTTATTTCAGTCTGAAAAAAAAAAGTGAAAAAATGACAACCCCAGCCCGCCACAAGAGTGGATGTTTTTTTATAGCTGAACCTGCGATTACTGTAAAATGCTAACAGAGCTCATCTTACAGGCAGTTTTCTATTTGTTTACAGGTATAAGCAATTCCTATACTTGAGTTGCTTATTTTTCCTTTGATGCATCTTTTCTATCTTATGAAATGTTTTATGAGCTGTAAAAAATAGACTCTTTTCTGGTGAACAAGTGCAAGTGAAGAAATAATTCTGGAACCTTGTTACATGAAAGAGCTCTGCCTTATCCACTGATTAAACTACAACAAAAGTTAGCCAAGGCGGATTAAAAATAATCATTCTTCTGTAGCAGCAGTTAATATATTTATTTCAAGGCTCTTACATGATCATAAATGGGAGGAAGATCAGTTCAGCAATGGGGAACCCTTGGTGTCAGCCCTTTCTCAGTATGGAGCTCATGAATGGACTTCACATGCATCACTTTACAACATAAAAGTGAGGGGATGTTTTACTACATTTACTACCAAAAGAGACATTATTAATACAATCAAAAATGATTCCTTCCTGTGAATTACCCAAAGTTTATATACAAGTTTTTCTTTCCTTATTTGAGAATTTGAATATATGCATGTGCATACAGGCTCATTAGCCTATTTAATAAATAGTAATGGTGAGACTTGAAAACTCGATTGCTCTATACATAAAAGTTTTGGAATAATTCTGGTGACTCTTTGACCAAGGAGCATGAGAGCTTTGCCGTGGATGTTAGTGGGCCAAGCCCTCTCCCTCCGTCTTCAGTTCCTGACACTGGAGATCTTCTGAAGAGCTGGTCTTACTTTGTGGCTGAAGTTCATTTGAGATGTCTGTGGATGTTGGTGTTGAACAGGAGGAAAAAAAAAAAGTATATATATATACTTGGATAGCTCTTCTGACTTTTGAAGAGCATCTTGTCTCCTTATCTGTTGCAGACTGTGCTGTAAACACTTCTTTAACTACTTCCAGAGCTTGCTTCCCCAGGCACAACATTTGGCCATGCCATCTGATTACAACAGAAACGGGGGAAAACAGTCGTACAGGGTCACTTTGTTGCCTCTGTTATGCTCTATTATCGTCCAGGCAGTGTTTACAGAATGCCACGGTTAACGTTACCCAGATGCTCTATCTGTGGGAAACCTAGAAACCATGCAGGAACCTGCAGTGTTTTCCAAACTCAGACGTCTTATCCGAGGTGTAGCCTGTTTGTGCAAGCCAGGGGTCTTTCCCAGAGGCTGGGTGTGCTGTCGGTTGGCCCTGACAGGAGATAGTGCTGCTAAAGATGTTGAAATTCGTGTCGTTCGGGGCACTTACAGCTTTTCAGCAAACATTTCAGAACAAAGTGTGGCGGCCTTATTGGCAGCTCTTGTACCTAAGAACATTTTTTTTTTTTAATATAAGAATACAGCAGAAATACTGCCTTTCCTAAAACTAGAGCAATGTTTTATGAAGTAGCTTGCAAAACATATAGCTATTGCAAGGGTTGTATGATTTCCAGAAGCTATAGCATAAAAGGCATTTTACTTGTATTTTACTTTGATCGTGGCTGCGTGGTCTGGTATACTACTTTTTTTCTCCATTTTACTATTTCACACACATAGTGTTGATTACTTAAAATGTCATAATCAGCTTTTCGATGATACGTATATTTCTGAAAAATAGAAATAACTTAAGAGAAACACGCCCCAAGAAATACACAAAGTAAAATTTTCTTGTGACAGATTTTGCAGTGCTTGTATCACAGTGATATAGTCACTAATCCTAAGAATTAAAAAAGACATAAACACACACTTTTACTTATTTGAGGAAAAATACAAAATTAAACAGCCTAGAGCCATTATAGAATCACATCAATGATATTTTACGAAGAAGAATTAATATTTTTTTGTAAAATAAATACTTTGGAAATGATGCAATTCCAACAAGCACACATCTGGAATGTAAAAATACTTATAATTTGTAGGACCTCCATTCATTCCCTACGAACTGTAAAAGGCACAGAAGGCTCTAGCCTAGACAACTTTTAAAAATCACGTATTTTCAATATGCATTTAAACTTCATGATTTTCTTGGAGACTTTTTTCCCTCAGTGGAAGTTCTTTGGAGTTGTGTCTTTCTTTTTAGGGAAGTTTTTATTTTCTTATGGACTCATATTTTGGTTCCTATATATTTTGACCTTCTTATAGAGGGGCCGTTGTGCATAATACAGAAATGACTCCATTACCTGAGGTACTGTGGTGCTTTTCAAAGCCTGAATAGACGTTTCTTCCTTTGAGGTAAAGTTCTTTTAACTACTTCACAGCCACATTCCACAACCTATTTAAAAACCCCAGTCTAAGGCCTGGCTGACAATGAACTCTATTTTCAGCTAAAATTCCCTCCTCCTCCCCGCTCCCTCCCCTCACCACACACTGTTTCTGCTGCTGGTCCACTTGTGATAAAGACCAAAACCGTTGTTTGGCTGACACGCACAAGGAGTTGTTTATCAAAAGGAGGCTATTCTAGGAGGATATGCTCTTTAAACAGAACAATGGGGATTTTGAAGATAACCAAGTCAGTACTACATAGGTGTTAGATCTGTTTTAAATTGTCTCTGTGTTGGAAAGAAGGAGGGGGCCAGGGTATTTGGCTTTGAATCCCTGGCTTGCAAGTGTGAAATGGTTAAGTCCAAATTAGCTGCCAACTGTGCTTTGTACTGTAGCTCATGCCTGTCCTGAGCAAGAGCGAGCTCCTCTTGCGCACGTAGCACCTGGACGACAGAGCGCCCAGCCTGCAAGGGGCGAAAGCTGGGGGCAAAATCCAGTTTTGTTTTATGATCCACCTATGCCTTATTGCCTCAGCCATGGTTTTTCGATTCCTAAAAGCAGATTCATAGAGTCATCTTTTGCTAGCTCGATGCGGATTTAGACAGCTGCCCGCTCTCATGATGTTAGTTAATTGCTTTCTAGACGTGTAGAGAAGTAGCAAGAGCTGTTTGACAGATGAGAGGGAAAGCTGAGGAACCTCATGCACAAACTAATTCTGGCCAGAAGATCGGCAGATATATGTGATGCGGTTTTGTTTGTCCATCACCTCTGCAGACAGAGAATCTCAGGCAGAAGGAAGGTGCCTCTCAAGGGAAAGGGAGGAATGTTACATTTCCCTCAAGCCTTTACATAGCCCCTTTTCTCTTTTTGACCTATCTGTGATTTTCCATAATGTATTTCTTCAAATGTTTTCTCATTTATCTGCGTTGCTTTGGAACTAAAGCTTAATACCTATCAACAGATCTGACCAAAAATTCACCTCTCAGTTGTAGATTCCTTTGTGGTACAGTAATCTCATTTAAAATCTATTTCCAAAATTAGGAAAGTGGAGATTCAGTACAAAGAAAAAAGTACAATTTTTTTTAAAAGCTAAGAGCTAATACTTCTGCCTGTCTTCATATGTATATATAATTAGTAAGAAATTTTCTCTACATGAAAAGGTGCAGAAAACTTTTTTTCTCTCTTGTGCCGATCACTTGTAAGTAGGTGATTTATTTAAGGCCACGCAGTGAATTGCTCATGAAAGAAGGATGATTCTTTCTGCCAGTGATCTGGTTAAAACTGACTTAAATAACCCTTGGATTATTTGGACAAGGTTGGACAAGAAAACATCTGGACGTGCCTGCTTATCTTGGAATATCTGCTTTGACCGATTAGGGAAGGGAAGAGAGGTCGCATATTCAGGCCCCCGAATTCAGGAACAATCCATCTGAAGCAGTAAAGATTCCCAAGCTCTGGCAGACTTTCTTCCCTCTCTCTCCTCACGCACCGTTCCATGCACTTGGAAGCGTAGATTCTTCCAAGCGTGGGAAGAACAGCAGTGACTGATGCCTAACACCACTGGCAGTTTGCCACCCTCACCTGAAGTCTGGATTTGTTTTCTTAAAGATTCCTGCTAGGTAAACCCTATGGAAAAACTAACCCTTAACAGCTATAACTGTTGTGACTGTCACCTTTTAGCACCAAGTGTGATGATGTGGAGACGAGGAGGGGCAGTTGTCTTGTTTGTGCTAGAGCCACTCTTGCTGCCTTGTTGTTTGTTTATTTATTGTCCTGAAGTGATGCCTCTTTGAAAGCACAAGCAGGTAGGAAGAGTGGCCATATGGTTGTTCAGACACACACAGGGGTCTGCTTTACGCAGATAACTAAGCTTTGGAGATTGCTTATTGCAGTAGGTTTTGCCAGAGGACGCCCTGACAAGAGTGATAAATAATGAACCTTTTCCTGTGCTTGCATGGAGTAATTGCATTGCATGCAGATGAAGGTATATCCCACGCAGAGGTGACAGACCCATACTTTACCGTGGTGAGCAGTCGTGGTGCAAATACACGCTGTGGTCTGCTGTGCACTGTTTGAAATTTGCAGACTTTGCAGACTTTTGTTGCCTAGGATTTAATCAAAATAAATCGGAAACCAAAAATATCCTGTAACCCAAACAGATTCCTAAGAGGAACTAGGCTCTAATTAGCACGTCAGAGTACAGATTTAGGGGCCTGTTGTTTGTCCATATGTTTGAAAGTGCTGCCTTTTTTTCTTTTTTTCCCCACTTTTTTTCTAATATACTTGACCTAATCGCGTAGGCTCAGCTATCCTAGAATAAGGGCTGTGCTTAGTTATCACAGTAACTCCTATACATTGACCGAAGTGGTGCAAACCATTTTTTTATGATAATGTAAAGGGAAGAAACCCTCCTTAAGAGGAAATACATTTCCATACTTGAAATGCCGTGCAGTTTAATGGAGGAAGCAATTATACCTCCTGGTGCTGCTGGAGTCCAGCGAGCTGTTTTGTGGGTACCCGCACTTCAAAGTTTGCAGCATATGAACTCCTGCCCGATTGATTTCTACTGCGTGAACTCTGGACTGGGCTTTCTCATTGGGTGTTTGCTTTAACCACAGCACTGAATGGAGCCTTTGGAGACTATCAGAATGTAAATAAATACATGTGTGTTTGTTTCTAACCTCCAAAAAAAAAAAAAGTGTGTGTCAAAGGAGGAGGGGGAAGCTGCTAAGCATTCATTTGCATTCCTTTGAGATGCAGGAGGTACAGGAAGCAACTGGTTTAGGGGAGGGATAGCAAAGTCATTCCATAGGGGTATAACAAAAGGGAAACTCATGGAGTGGTTGAATGCCGTTAGATTAGATTAGCGCAGATTTATTTAGCAAGTTGTGTTTGCTATGCTATTAATCATATAGAGGCACTTAGAGCTTGCAAAAAAAAAAAAAAAGTTCTACAACTTGGAGTGAGGCTCTTCTTTTTTCATTATGCATAGCAAGAATTTGCAAAATTGCAAACTTGACTTTGTTGTTTTTGATGGGGGCTAGACAATTCTGGATCTAGAAAATGAAAGGTACCAATAACATGCTTCAGGCATACTAAAGCAGTCTGCTGCTGTGATTTTACTTAGGATGGATTTTTGTTCATCTTCTACAGTAGTGATTAGTTTTTTTTTTTTTTTTTTTAATCCTTTATGGTTTTAAGTTTAAATATGGTGAAATATGCTGACTAGACCAAGTTTTGTGTTTCAGCAAACGAGGGACTGCAAATAGAACAAATGAATTCACATTTGGCTGGAGCTGATTTTGTGTAGTTACTAGCTTACGTCACTGTTTTCTCTGCCAGTTAGCTGTTTGAAAGTAAAATAGGAGGCACAGCGTGGCCTGAAACTGAGGGAAAGGTTGGAGTTTCAGAGAAACAGCCTCTTCACACCATTGCCAAATCACCTCTCATTTACATGGCATTTGTTGGCAAAAGATAGGGCTCCAGCCTGATGTCTGCAAGCAATTCCCTGCAGTACCGGCCCTTTTCCTTCAAAGCTTATGCCTGCTGAAAATGTTTTCTCAAAAATCTCAGTGTCTGAGAAATCCAGCATAAGAAATGTCCATGGGGCTTCAGAGAAATGGATAAAAGGGCCCTGTGCTCAAACCTCCCTGATGTCTCCTGCTCTCTGATGTGCCTGCTCCTGCTAGCAGCATCCCTGAACAAACCTAAATGGAAACTGTCCCCTTGTAAGAAGGTGGTGATGGTTGGTTACTTGTTGCCAGTGGGAGCTTTTTACAATGCAGCCTTCTTGGGCCAGGCAATCCCTCCTCTGCAC
>NW_010583622.1:261125-271352 GCF_000705375.1 Tinamus guttatus
TTTTTTTCCCTTCCTCCTCTCCCTGGTTTAGCTATTTTTCTTCTCTTTGAGAATGAAACAGATGCACGATTCCTTCTTGTTTACCATCTTTGTTAATCCAGCTGTGAATGAGAGCGTCTTCCATTTCCTTACTCCCTTGTGATGCCACTAAAGCCATCACTGGCCTCATCTAAAGGACTGAGGTAGTTGGTCATTGGACCTTCTTCCAACTTCCTCCTCTCCCTGGTTTAGCTATTTTTCTTCTCTTTGAGAATGAAACAGATGCACGATTCCTTCTTGTTTACCATCTTTGTTAATCCAGCTGTGAATGAGAGCGTCTTCCATTTCCTTACTCCCTTGTGATGCCACTAAAGCCATCACTGGCCTCATCTAAAGGACTGAGGTAGTTGGTCATTGGACCTTCTTCCAACCTCCAGCATCCTGCTGGCCTCGCTATCTGCCAGGCATCTCTCTTTATCCTGCACCGTTACTACATAAACAGGTAACAGACCCATCCTTTCTCAGTCAAAGCAGGTCTTTATTGCCGGAAAGGGACCTGTATGATCGGCAAATAAATGTTTGCCACTGTCTTATTTTGTTGGTGTATCCTTTTCCCCCACGTCACTGGCCTACCTATTCACATGGGCCTACTATTCTGCTTTATCTCTGTTGATTTCTAAATTATAATCACATCTGAATTTGAACTATCAAGTGCTACAAAGCCTATATATAGACTAGTGCTTACACATAAACTAAGCTGAAGGATGGATCCCTATTTTCCATCATTTTCTTGCACCCGCTTTGCTCAATCAGTTTCCAGTTGAGAAAGAGCCTCATCCCTGCTTTCTGGTTTTGCTATTTCCTTTTGTTGGCTGAAATATTTAATTAAAAAGTTACAGCAAGTGAAAGCTACAGGCATAATAAGTGTGAGTGCAGGAAATTTCCCTGGCTGTAAAAGACAGAAGGTCGGATTTAGTGACCTTTGTGTTTAAAAGTATTTTCAAATCTTCCTCAATTCTTAACTGAATATAGTTCCCACGTATTTTTTTTTCTTTACTTGGTTTAACTACTTATTATAAGCAAGCCAAAGAAAAAATATCCTCTTGCTCAATTTTTACTTTCTTGATAGTTATGATGATGTAATCTTATATGGGCTTTGGTCATCCCCAGAGTATTTCACAGTAGAAACTTTGCATGGTAACGAGCCAGTGGACTCCTTGTCCTCGTATTGATTTTTTCTTTTTAAGAGCAGACAAAGGTAGCTTTCAAGTTTTCTTCATATATTTTAAGTTGTTTTAAAATGAAAGAAAGAAAAAATGAGATGAATACTCCACCCCCTTGTAGTCATCTTTAAATATGTGGTAGCGTACTTGGAAACAGTGAGTAATCTTTACCTTCACAGCTCTGCAAGCTGGAGTGTTTCAGGTGAGAAATGAAGCATTTTGCTGACACAGGGTCCTAGCTACTGCCGTGGGTTTCTCTTTGAGATGCCAGGAGATCTGGTGCAGAGGTCACGCAAAGGGAAATTAATTTGGTGCCATCTCGTTTTAGTTCCCACTTGTCCTTATCGTATGCCTGTGCCCTCCTGCACGCGCTGGCAGGGCCTGCCGGCCTGGCGCGCGCTTCTCCCTGCTATTCCTGTCGCGGCCTCTCCGCAGGGCCGGCTCCGTCGCTGGGAAGCGGCTGGCACGGCGCCTGCCCTTGCGAGCGCAGCTCCAGCCGGAGGTGTCGAGCTCCCTCTCTTCCTCTCACGCTCGCGCTATTTCTGGGTTATTTAAACAAGATAATCCCCAAAATGTAGCAGGGTGGTTTTAGACTTTGTGTGTGTTGGATACCGGAGCCAAGTGTGCGGCACGGGGCTGTTCAGAGCCGCTAGCTGGGTGCATCCAGTGGAGATGAAGTACGATGGCGCCCCGGCCTTAAGGAGGCAGCTGCCTATGAAAGAGACCTGGATGGGTGCCAGCTCCTGGTTTTCTCTGCCCAGCTCTACCTGCCCGGGCATTTACCTTAGCTACAGGGAAGTGCTTGGAGACACGGGTGTAACTGAGGGCAAAAGCTGCAAGACATTATGAAGCACGTGAATACTTTCCAGCCTGCATGGCAGGAGGTAGGTCCCTCTGCGGGCACATGTGTGAGATCTCTCATCTTGACGGCCGCAAGGCGGTTCCTCCATTCCCGCGTCATCTCCGGTGTCCTTCTGAACCATTATTTCATCCAGCTCTCCCAACGGACTCGCCTGTGCTATTTGGGAGGGCACAAGGGCACGCGAGATGGTTGCGTGAGGGCAGAGTGGAGCTGTGTCTGTGCAAACCCTCGTGCCGAGGATGAAGGGTAGTGAAAGCCACAACAGAAGATGCTTCTCAGATCAGTGCAATGCACCAAGACTTTGTGGTATTGCAGCTACGCAAGTGTGGTTCAACCATTGTAAAAGAAACCCTTTTCAGATATCGCAAATCATTCTCCTTTTGAAAGTTTGTCCTTATTTCAGTCTTCCCCATGTCTCAGCCTCAAGCTTCTCTTATTCACATTTCAGACTAAATATAATAAATCTTGCCCTCATTTTTAAATCTTCACTTTTCTGGCACACACTTTGCATGCTGTGAGGACTGTCGTGCTGCTTTTGTACCATTTTCTTACTCTTGGGTTTGGTGCTCTCGTCATTCGTACCGCACCTTCTTTCACTATTATCTATTTTATGCCTGTTTGACAGTGTGTGCAGTAAAAACTTAGCTGTAAGTGCCTGCTGTTTTCTCCACAGTTACGTATGAGCAAATCCATTGTAATTACTTGCATCTCCTCTTCGAATGCCAAACAGACCTTGGTTGTTTTTTGAGCCAATTCTCTGCAAGTCTCACATGGAGGAAAAAAAAAAAAAAAAAAGACGGACCTAATTGGAGAGAAAACTTTGTCCTTTATTGTGTTTTTACTGTTTCAAGAATTCATATAGGAGCTATGCTGGTTAGGATATTGGAACATGCTCTGGGTCATGCAGAGTTACCCAGACCTGTCCTGCTTCTAGTTCTGTAAAAGGTTTAACTTAAGAGTTAGCAATCGAAACTATTGGAGGAAAAAAAAAAAAAAAGTTTAAAGTCTGCAAGTACCTGCATAAGCTTTAGAGGGCTTTCTTAGCACTTATTTCAGCAAGTGTGCTTCAATGGTTATGCTAGTGACCTTTTTTATTATGAGAATGCATGTTAATTCATGGCAAGCCAGAACATTGTTATAAACCTCTTGACTGTTCTACTTGTTAGGACTTTGAAATGCAATGAAAAGGTAGATTTGTCTGATACTAACAGATGAAACAGTTACCAACCTCAGCTTTCTTCCCTTCTCTCTTTCTAGGAGGTTCCTGCCAGAGTAAACTGAAATTTGAGGTGGTTTAAGTTAATGCTGCAGCCTGTAGGCTGCGCTTGCTTGGGAGTTTATCCATGCCACAATCAGCTGATCCTGCTGTGGGATGGTGACCTCTGGCAGAGGCTCAGGACAGACAGCTGCCTCGGCTCTCCCCGCTCAACCTGCTTATGGCCCTGTGTGGGCGTCGTTAATGCCATTACTTGTTTAACTGCGGGGCTATTAGAACTTTTTGGTGTGCTTTATACAATAAAATACAAGAAATGGAAACAGAGGAACAATTAAGTGCGCTGCTTGGGAGCTGGTTCCCAATTATTATTTCTAATAAAGCCTAAAATGAAAAGTAAAATGAGAGCCTAAAATGAAAAGTAACCGGAAGCATATTCAGCATTTGCTATTGTATGAAAAAACATTTAACACAATGAAATGCCTGGAGCCTACCCGTAAAAGCCTGGTGCCATGCAAGTGTGGAGTGTTTTTAGGAATACAGGACAAGGGTGAATTTTTAATTAGCTTAGTCTTGTTTTCCTCCAAATGGGAGGTGCTCTTAGCTTTCTCAACTTTAGTGCTTGAGAATAAGCAGCCAAATGTGCTCTTCCCCTATTTGTTAGGGAAGTCTATCAGAAAAATGGGATTCCAAAAGTTATTTCTACTTTATTAATAATGATTATAGCTTTATGGAAGAGCAACGCCTTCGCTTCTTCCTTTTCCCCCATGATTGCCTTTATGAACCCAACAGAGATGAACCCAATAGCTGCTTCAAAGGCTGCTGCAGGGATCATGCTGATACTAGGTGCTGGTCTTGCTAAATGATGAGCAGCGGTTTCCATATGCCCAAACCCTGAAGTGTGCGAGTTTGCTCCTGTGCTCAGGCCTGCTAGCGAATCTCTGAGTAATGGCTCTCTCGGGAAGGCTGAGGGCACTTGGCAGAGGGAAGTATCTTGTCCATACTGGAGATGGTGACAGAATTGGCAATGAGGAGGTGACTAGTCAATCTGCAGGGTCTGGTCTGGGGCCAGTTTTCATTTTCGTCTTCTTCCCTTTCTGTTTTTTTTTTTTTTTCTCTCTCTCGCTTTTGTTATTTATACCAATGAGCAAATGTTGCTTATTTTTAGCAGCCTTTTCATTTTCCGCAGGCGCTGATCCTTAGTAATGGAATGTCTGCAGGCCTCCCCAGGGCACCATCCCATCTCCAATAGGAGTAGGCAAAAGCAAACTTTAGTGTAGGCAGTTACTGATTTGCTTCCAAGCAAATAGGTGTATGCAATATAGCATGTAAAAGGTGCCTGAGCATACTGCATATTAGCACTGCAGCATCTTAGCAGATGGCTTTGCATGATCTGCCTTGGGCTGCTGGTGAGAAATTTGTTGTCTATTTCCATAAAGCAAATAGAATTGCAACTTGCTTATTTTAGAGCATATAAAATCAACAATTAAAGAAATAAAAAAGGCAAACACACCCAAATACACACACACCCATATCCACAAGCAGAGCAAAAGAAAAGTCTCCCTGGGAGTGGAGGCAGTTTCATTTCTGCGATTGGATGGCTTAATGCACAGAAACAGGTATGATAGTGACGTGGGGCTTACACCAAGTACCCATTACCTAGTCTTCTTCCTGTCTTCTACATCTTGTACCACCACATTATTGCAGAGATGCTAGCAGGGGGGCTATGGAGACATGAAGGAAGCAATTATGTGAGTACTTCTGCCTCTCTCCTGGCTTCCCCCACAGTGTGGCTGTGCAGGGAACCCTTGCCTCATACATCAGCAGCATCTTCCACTTTCCACTGAATGTCATAGGCAAAGGTAGCCCGTGTCAACTCTCTTACTTTAGGAGGGAAATATATAACCTGAGCTGCTGTCCTTTTTCCAAAGTGCTATAGGCTAGGAATGAAAGGTGAGAGTGGTTTTATTCAGCGTTATCAGCTGCAGGCGCACTTGAGACAACGAAGTTTTATCTTTTTCTATCCTTATCCAAAGTTTGTCCAAAAGAACTTCAGCACTAACCTGAGTAGTTACATACTTAAATTCAAAGAAGGAGATGCAGATTTTTAGGTTTTGCCCGTGGGAGGTCCTGTCTTACTCTGAAATTCCCCATGGCTTGTTCCCTAGGTTGAAGCTATCGCATACTCAGGTGAAAGAGATTTGCTGGGAAACAGTGTCCTGCATAAACTACTGTCTACTCTGCATTAACAGAGCATTACTCCTAGATAGTAACATTTTTATCGTAGTCAATGCAGTGTCTTCTGGATTATGCATATTGCGGTTCTGGCTTATGCCTCTTGCAGTTCTGGCTGGAGAGAAACCAGGTGAGGAGGTTATCCCATGCCCTCAGCGAGTTGTCATTAAAGTCCCTTTCAGCTTGCAGGCACAGCTGCACAAGTGGCACTTAGTTCTGGCTGTAGGATCTGGCTTAGCATAAGCCTTTTCTGTAGACTTTTTCTTCCCCATTTTCAGGCCTGAATCATTTTGATAGAGTTAGGTACTCTCAGTTATGAGTACCTTTGTCAAAACTTTATAAATTCTACTAATTCATAGCTGACATCTCACCATCTGTATGGGAAGGATTTATACATATATGTATGCTCACACACCTATCTATGCATATCTTTGCTATGTATATATACACACATATCTCTGTGCATACACACAGATACATCACACACCTACATTCATATGTACGCACGTATAAATAATAGGATCATTTAGAACACCCCTGAAGCATAAAGGTGGAAGTGAACTTGGGCAGAAAAGCCATTATGCCTCTGTGGAAGACTTTTTGGAAGAATATTGAAAGTCCTTTTTTTCTGTGATAATTCAGGGCTTGCAAAATATTTTAGGTGGGTCGTTCCATGCCTTGTTTGTACGGTCCCAGGCAGGGTAATGGTTATTTAAGCAAAGGTAGTTTGTAAATAGGTGATGGTGGGAGAGGTAATTGTGACCAGCATGCAATAGAAAAGTCAGAAATGGGAAGATTCCTGTCCTAGATCCTGAATGTTGGGGTTTTCACTGATTAAAAGTTGCAGCTGAATTTGGAGAAGTTGTACTGACACACAAATCTTCTGTTTAATCATCTTCTAAAGTTCCCAGAATGGCCAGAGTCAACTTACAGAGTATGAAAAAAAAAAAAAAAAAAACTAAGGAGCCCCAAGGAGGACTGATACGCAGCTGTCTTCAACAGCTTTATTGAAGGAGGTCTTATTTCATTGCCTATAAAACTGCTGCATGTCACTGTTTCAAGCAGCTGTGTCTCAGCTACTTTTATATGTTCATGGCTGAAGCTATCCTTAAAACTCTGGGCAGCACCTGAAAAAATATTATTATTCAACAAGGCATTAATATCTATGTTTCTGCCACAATTTTGTGCTGGGCACACTTCTGTTGAAATATGAGAGGGTGTCTATGTCCTAGAAAGCCTATTTTCTATGTGGAGACTCTCAGCTTGGAAAGAGTAAATGGGCAAAGGTCAACGAACTTTCTTCACCCGATGTGAGTTGGCCGGACTATCTAAGGATAATCTTAACAGATGTGAGATTGCAATAAGAGTGGAGAAATCTGGCAGAGCCACAGAAAAATAGAGGGAGTTCTAAAAAAAAGGAGTTTTATCAATCCCCTATCAGTAGCCAGGTTCAGAGAAAGACTTCAGGAGTCAACCATAAGAATGAATTTTAGCTTCTCTTACTATTTTTGCCACTGAATTATTGTGTACCAGTATACAAACCTTTCACCTCCATGTTTAATCCAGAATTTATGCATTGCTCTGCTGCGTGCCAGAATCTTAGTGTTGCACGAATAGCGCAATTTACAAGGGATATGCCTCAGTGAAAAAGAGTGGGGCAACAACACTGATGCAAGAAGTCAGTAGATGAGATGAAGTTTGTCATTCAGAATGTGAATCTGGAGGAACAGATTTGCATGATATCCTGAAAGCACAAGGGGTGGAAAGGAGGCTATTGGGGTGCAAAATGACCTAAGATACAACACTGCAAAAATCAAGTGGCTAACGTAAAGCTGTACTGCAAAGGAGGAGGCTTACCCTCTAACATTCAAATTTAAAAAAGGCCTGTAAAGTGTCTGTCTTTGCTCCGTGGATGTCTTTTTTGTTTTTCAGTTTTTTGTTCCCCTGCCTATTTACAGCCTTTGAAAAACAGAAAATGTTTGCTGTGGGAAACTGTTCCTCAAGCTCAGTGAAATGGTGACATCAGGAGGGGTAAGTGCATATAAATTCAGGAACTGAAGTGGCATACTCACTAAGAAAAATGGTGCCCTGCCAACATCTGTCAACTGGTGTATGGTAAGTAATGTTCTTTGTGTTAAGAGGCCGATGCAGAGATTCAGGTAGAGCCTTGGGGAAAAAATTGCAAGCTGTTTGAACCGCAGGCTCAGTACCATCGCTGTGTTTTAAATTGATACAAGATACCTGTTGGTCCTAATAAGGAGCAAGCAGATAGATGAGATGTACTGCAAATGTTTAATAGGCCATCTTTTGTTTAAAATGCCATCTTTTGTTAATATTATTGGCTATTTAATATTTCACATAAAATAATATTGTGAATGCTTTAAAATTTAACTCTTTGCAACTTATCATTTAATCATAATTTAAAGGCATTAAGGGAAACATGAAACATTTAGTTGTTTCAACAATAAAACCAAAGAGGCTATCTCCCAATTTTTTAAATATTTTTGAGGTAAGAAAGAGGCAGGATTTTTTTTTTGCCATAGTAATTCTCTTTTAATCTATGCGATACCCCAGAGTGGGGAAAAAGCTGGAAAAAAAATAAAATCGTGACTCACTCTTAAGGCGTTAATGTGGAGCTAAGAAACCACAGCCTTTTGAATGAGGAGCTGGCAACATCAACACTCATCCATGCCAGGCGGGATACGTAAGCAGCGCTGCGGCCTGCGTACAACACCCAACCTGCTTCCCGAAAGGCAGGTGTGCGCACACCGCGACCGCTCCGCGTGCTCCTGCTGCCTTGGGCTGTGGGGGCCGTGGTGCTACTGCTGCCTTGGGCTGTGGTGGCCGTGGTGCTACTACTGCCTTGGGCTGTGGGGGCTGTGGTGCTACTACTGCCTTGGGCTTTGGTGGCCATGGTGCTCCTCCTGCCTTGGGCTGTGGTGGCCGTGGTGCTACTACTGCCTTGGGCTGTGGTGGCCATGGTGCTACTACTGCTCTTGTGCTGTCTCCTATCTCCCCAGCCATGTGCTGGCTGATAGGGGGCTGTGACCCACCACACCCCCGCGGCCGAGCGCGGCGTCACGTGGGCCCGTCTCATCCAGGCCGCTTTAAAGCAGCCGATAAGCTCTATCTCGTTCAACTTGGCCTTTGGAAGACGCTCGTGGAAATTTCTGCAAAGAGGTGACATCAGTTGTTGTCACAGCTGCTGTGCAAGGCTGCAAGGCTGCGTCTGCTCAGTATCTGGCAGGGGTGTGTGTGTGTGCACAAGTAGATATTGTTAATAGATTGCGTTTAAATCAAAAAATGGGTTGTATTAAGTAGGCTAGTAGGTTTGGTTGCTCAGTAAAGGTACGTTATCATCAAAAATGCAATGATGAAGCGCGTGAATTTGATAAAACAACAAAAAGGCTGACTTTGGAGAGCTGATGTTACATTTGAAACAAACCTTCTCCCAGGGGAATTCCAAGTGTTAGCATGTGGGACATACTCCAGCTGCTAGCTGTTCAGACTTAAAATAAACTAGGCAAAATCCCATATTCAGACGCTACCAACTCGGGCAAGTAGCTATGAGAAACTTTTTGTCTCTCTCCTCCCTCCATTTTGGTCAGAGTGTTTTTGAAAGAGCCTTTACACATTAGTGTTTCCCACAGCTTTACGTTGCTTCTCTGAAGTGACATCAGAGCATGTCACGGAAATGAGACCTTCTCAGTGTGATTAGGAATTTGTCAGAGTCTTCTTTCTATGTTGAAAAACTGTCCTGGCAAGAATGAAATTAGAAAGGCTTAGAAATGCGAATAATACTTCTATCCTCAGTGACAACATTTCTACCAACACTATTTAAGTAATTTTGAAATTGCAGATTGAAAGAATATTCTCCTTATTAAGTTGAACTGAAGAAACTTTTTCTTAAAGAGAACCACATTTCACTTTTTTTCTTTTAACATATTGAGGAGGAAATAATTGAATGTGTCTGTGAAACATTACAGCAGAATTTCAGGAAAGATGTCTGGGAGATGCATGATTGACAACTAGAGTAAGAATAACTTTGGGAGGTCTGAAAAAAGATGGCAATACTATTTGCTTTGTCTTGTGGTTTAAGATAGACTTTTTTTTAGATTTTAATAACCCTCTGACTATAATTTATTTCTAAGCTATTTGGGAGGGGTGGGAAACAAGCAACTTAGTGCAATCTATGCAAATAATGTCTAAATTTTTTTAAAACATTTTCCTATGTGAAACTTCATTCATCAAGACTACACAGTTTTTCTGTGATAAAACCTGTTGAGCAACATGGAGCACAACATTTAGGAATTTAATACTATTATTACTGTCAAAGCATGGATATCAAGCTATGCCAGTCAGCTTGAAGAGTGTACAAGTGATTGACATAACCCACTCTGCTGCTTCTATACACTCACACTTGCACACAAATTCTTGTTCAAACTAACAAGCTTATCCAGAATATATTTATAAGGGTGAACTCTGCCACGCTATGGTTAATCACATACAGTGCTAGGATATTTTCTGAAGGTATTCTGAATGCTGTGACAGAAGCATTTGTCACTCAAACTATTTATAATTGCAGGAGTTTGGAGGGCAGACAAATGTTTATTTTTTACATGCAATGGCAGTTCTTTCTCTGTACAGAAAAATTGCCAGTGTTGTGCCTGTACAGACACGTTGGGCTGCTTTGGAGCATTCCCTTTTCCAGAATG
>NW_010583622.1:278372-296393 GCF_000705375.1 Tinamus guttatus
GCGCTCATTAGTAGCAGAGAGTTGCTGGTCACTTGTGACTTCCTTGTGAATCTTTTTTCTGACTTCAGAAGGGCTCTATATGCAGATGTAAAGTCATATATGCTACCTAAAGAGTAAGGAATTGTATGTAGTTTAAAAAGTAATTAGGGTTGCATATGTACTGTTAATTAATTAAACTGTGCCTGAGAATGTTGCCATGCACTAGGACATGGCCATCTCTGCCAGTGAAACATCAGAGCCTTCCTTGGAGCTGGGGCATCCCAGAGACCGTCCCCAGCAGACACATTGCACTCAGCTACCCAGTTTCGTGTGTGAAGAGACTCTACCAACATACACGTTGGCCATTTGCCTGACAGTTGGCCACAGTTCTCAAACATTCACAGACACATTAAATTTGCTAGATTGGTTGTAGTCTAAGAGACAGTCTCATCTTTTCAACATAACAATATCAGCTATGAAGGTGTCAGAAAAGTTTTAATTTAGAAAATGTCCTGCTTGTTGTGTTAGAGGAAAAAATGGCTGGTTGCCCTGCTAGCACAGATTTTTCTTGTTGTAGACTGGCAGTTGTCTTGAGATCTTCTGGCACCAAGTGCTTTTCCACAACTTCTCTGCTATGGAACTGTATTGTTATTGATGATTTCTTTCTTTGTCATGTTATTGATAATAACTGATACAGACTCCGAAGTGAGAAAGCACTCAGCCCTTTATTGAAGTAAGGAGACATTAGTGAACACATGAAATAAGCCAGCAGCAGACAGGTACCCTCTTCATTCTTGTCCTTTGCTATAATGGAGACAAAAAAAATGGAATGGTGCCCGAAATGCATCCTTACTCTTCCTTCTGCTTTTTAGCTGTAGAGCAAATTACGTGTTTCTGTTTCCAGGAAACCCTCAGCGAGTTTATGCATACATATTCTGTCCAGGGAAATCTGAGAGGATATAGTCTAAATTATATTAAAGGAGATAGCAGGACTGATTTATTAGTCTTGATTAATTATTTATACATTTATTAGACTGATTTATTAGTTTAAACATTTAAATAGTTTACACTGACACATAGTTTCTGGTGTGTGTATTTTTCTTCTAGAAAATCAATCCATAATATTGATGTTAACAGCTCTGCTGCTTTGGACGAGAAGAATAGAGGCTTGATATGAAATAAGATTCTGCTCAGACAATCAACAATGTGTATGATGATAGATGATTGCATTCATATTATCCTTTTATAATGATTTTTCACTCTTTCTGTTTACTTTGGCGTGAGAGATTTTTTCTGTTTTGTTTGTTTGGAAATAGAACATACTTCTGACCAAAGTTAATACTGAAAAGAAAGCCTTGGTCTTACACCTGGCTACCTCTTCCAGGGTTTGCAAGTCATTGGTCTGTCATTTGATAGAATTTCTTTAATCATGTGTGTTATATTGCATTGAGTTGTACATTTGTTCAGGAAGAGAAAAACATTTACCACATCAAACATATCATTTTTAGGCTGTATCTTTACTGGAGATATTAAGCAACTTAAAATCCTGGAAACATTTGTGAACATGTCATATATACATGTTAAAACACCCTTGAACAATTTACATTAATGAAATAATAGTTTCATTAGTGTTTTAACATCCTTCCTTCAGCAGATTTCATAGCCAGTCAAAATGTCAGCATTTGAAATAGAGCCAGGTTAAGTGCCAGAGTGGACATGGGAATTAATTCAGATCACCTAATCTGCCCTCGTGCTCACAGCTCCTCAGAGGGCTCATGAAAGCTTCATCACTCCCAGGAATAGGAAATTCCTAGAAAAAGCTACAGATGAGTATTAGAAATTGTAGGACAAAAATTTCAGCATATATTGTTTATATAGTTCTGGTTCAGCTGATTTAGTTACAAACGGTAAGCATGACCCAACTGAGATACGAAAGCACAGTTATTTTTCTGAAACCCTATCCCACCATATCTCGCACCTGTGTCTTTTTTTTATCTTCCAGTGTGGTTTTGGACAACCATAAATAGAAACTATGCAGATCTCCATCTTTAGTTGATGGTTGTAACCTAGCAAATAAGTCTGTAAATCGGTTCAGAGCCCTGTGTGCAGCTGAATCTTGTGAGTTGTTCTCTGTTATCTGCTTTCGAGTGTTTTTCCACAAAATGATTCTGACAGTCACCTTGCAGAAAGAAAAAAAGCCAGCATATCTGAAAGCAGAGAAGTATCTCATGAAAATTCATTGCATCTTCTTTGAAAATTAAGTGCTTAAAAAAAAAATTGCAAATCAACCCCCTCACCAAAGACTTCCTAGAACTTTGCAGTCCTCAGTTTGCATAATGATAAATGTATGGGGATGCACTTATCCCCATCTTTATCTGGAGAAAGATAAGCTTGACATTCATGTACAACTCTACTAATGACCTGCAGGTCATCGAAGTTACTTATCTAAATAAACTGGCTGAGTTCTGTAAGGTGTAATACAAGATAAGAATAAGGTGTTTAACCTCAGTGTTTCGAACAAGTTAAATTGTGCATTTGTTCCCCTGTAGCATGAAAATAGTTATGCTGTAACCTTGGCTTCCTCTTCCAAAGCATTTTGCTGTGTTTTTGGGTACTGTTCAGTAGGTAAGTTTTGTATGTCCCATTTTTATTTCATAGCAGTGAAGGTTATGTATAAAGTTTGTTTCAGTGTTTCCTATAAGACTGTGGCAGAAGCACAAAGTATCTGTAATGTATTCATACTAGATTTCAGTGATGCTGTGTAAATGAATATAAAACAATTTACTAATATCTGGAGAAAGGTAAGCTTGACATTCATGTACAACTCTACATTTTAACACAGGAGAAAGGGAAGGGGCTGAGCATACAGTGAGAGAGTTCACTGACTATGTCTAGCTTGACGGATACTACATGTTCTTGTAAGCCTGGTTTTTGGGCTAACAGAGGCCACAGGCTTTTGGATAATTAACTGAAGATAAAGTTTCATTAACCCTTGTTTTTTTGTTTATGATGCAACTACCTTTGCATGTTCTTCTAAAGCACTTTAGTCCCTTTTATATGACCTACTTCTACAGAAATACCCATAAGAAGTGAGTCAGTAAAGTATTTTTTTTTAAAAAAAGATACACACCATCTCATGTTGTGTATATACTGTTGCTCAATGTCTGTGCAATGTTACTGATGAGATCTTGCTTTATTTCACTATTTCAGACCCTTTTCTTGGCCTTCTATTGCCCCTCCTTGGGAATCAGATTCTGAAACCTTCCTAGCAAGCTCTACATATGAGTTCTCTGTGCAGTCTGTAATTAATGGTGATGCTATCTTAAGCAAACCTTCCAATTTTTTCATGTTCTCTCATCATATTTGGTAATAGATTTTTCAATTTTTTTTCCTACAGAATGCTGTTATTTCTTGTATTTATTACTGCATTTCAGAAATCAGAGCTTGGATATGTTCACTAGAAAATAATTGCTGCAAGAACTGCTGTTTCTTTATTCCAGTCCTTGGACAGGAAGAGTCTTTCTGTGTGGCTTTGAGCTTCGTATGTCACTTGTTTTCCATTGAAGTCCTCTCCTGGAAAGCTTTCTGTTTGTTCCCCTGCTCTGGCTAGCAGGGATTCTAAAACAAACTACAGCTGTTCATATGTTTAAATGGGCAGGAATGCTTCATTTTGAATAAAATTAAATTGCCTCAGACTGCTATTTCTCTGCCTCACCAATGTCTTATATAAGCAATAGGCCTCCCTCAGATACGGCTTCGGCCTTGATGGTGGGGTTATTGTGATAATGTGGGAGGAGATTATCAGCAATCTCTGGACAGGATCTTGCTGGCTCTAGAGGGACCAGTTCCTTTTTTTTTGCTTTGGATGGGGGCAGGGAGGGGAAGGAAAGGGCAAGGGATCAAGGAGAAGGCAGGAGGAGTCGAGTAGCACAGAGCAGAACTGAGCTTGGCTCAGTAGCGGAAATGTGAACCTGAAGTCATATAATTCTCCTAAGCAGTCTGCCAATGTTGTTTACGCTTGTGGGAGTTCAAGTACGCGAGTTCTGTGCAAAGGCCTAGACAGCTTTTGCTATAACAGTTAAAGTGTCAAGGGATGCTGTTCGACAAGTGCTAAAAGTCCTCTGAAAGCGAGCGGGAGGGGAGACATGGATGATGTGGGTGTAGACCGGTATGGGTATTGGTTGGGGCATATGTGTTGGGACACCAGTTATCAAGATTGCTGCATAAAACAGTGAATGCTGCCAAACACAAAAGACAGGGTGTAGTTTCAACAACTGAATGCAACTTTGTTGTGTTTAACAGACATCTGCTATAATATTTATCCCACCATGGCAAGATTTGCCACCAACATAAAATCGGAGAAGAGACGAAAGACTGATGCCCATTAAGTATACTTCCTAGAGAAGTAAGGATAATACCAATTTATTTATTTCTACGCAATGTAGTGTCCAAAACATACTATATGCCTTGTAAGAAGAGACAAAAGAACAAATCCAACCTTTGAAATTGCCTCAGAGATTAAAAAGATGTGGTTTATGACTTCTTTTGGCTCCTCAGTGCACATCCTCTTATCGGCGCCGATTTGACCAAATCCCAGTCATGTCAGTAGGATGACTTTGGTTGACTTGAGTGAGGTTTGAATGAGTGTGTGCCTCATCCTGTACTCTTGTAATATCTTTTAAATGTTAGTTTTTGAAGTTCATTTCATTAGGATTGCTTGACAAATGATAGGAAATAGGCCTAGATGTGACATTAGATGTCACACTAAATATTGCTCATTGTTTCTATCCTCACCTATCATCTAGAGTAGTGACAAGTGATTACTATATGCCTTGTCTGCATGCACTGTTTGATCCCTATCAGATATATTACAAAAGTAGTCCGATTGAAATATTTGGTAGGCCGTGTTTCTTTGAAGATGTATTACAATACTTCTAGAAAAGAAAAAAGGTACTATAACGAGTAAGCTAGTTTCTCTGCTTAAATGTTGCTCGGAGCATTTTCTAAATTAAACACAGAGCCCTAGTTTTCTTAAGGTATTTACACAAATGCAGCTAAACTTGCGTTGCCTGGATTCAGCGCAACAAACCTTAGGGTGTGTGGTCACAGTTTAAGACTTCTGCAGTTCATCAGCAAGCCAAGGCTTTGGTCATGTGTCCTGAGAGTGCGCAATGACTGATTAGGTAATGTTTGTACCCTCTATAGCGGAGAAAAAGAAAACAGCTTACATACAGAACCGTGTGACTATTAAGTAGTATGGTTATTAGCTATGTTTTCTTGAGTGCAGGGATCTTTTAAATTGTTAAGTTCACTGGAAAAGGGGCTTTGTAGACACTTGTGGAGTCCCCTTGTCCCTAGTGTCTGAGGGCCTTGAGCCTGGGGTCAGCCTGGAGGTCCCTGTGTTGCGCTCTGCCATCCAGCATGGGCAAGGACAGCAGGATTTTCCCAAAGCGGCCCAGCGCATGGAGGCAGAGGGTTTTCTGGTCCTTGCATTGATGTTTTGGTCCAACGTCCTTTCCTCACAGCAAGCTAAGCAGTGCTTGCCCTGCAATCAGTTGGGGACCCGTTAACAGCAAGCAGCAGAGGCTGCCATTTTGTATAGCCCTCCATGAAGCTCACAAAATGGTGGCATGTTTGGGCCAGTTGAGTCTTGTGAGTGTGGAGAGGGGTGGTTTCCCTGGCCAGTGGAGGAAAAGAGGGAGGGAAAGCTGGGGCACTCATGGAAAGGCAAAGGGCCAAAAGGAAGGCCTTGGGATGGGAACACCCCAATGTGGGACACAGGCAGGTGGAGCTTGGCACCCTGACTCGTGTGGCTGTGGTGCCTTGTTTCTCGCTGCGAGGCTCTCTGTCTGACAGAGTGGGCCTTGGTGCCAACATGCATGGGGTGCTGCCTCCTCCTGGGGCTGCTGGTGGCTTTCTAGAGAGTGACACCTGCTGCCAGTGTCCCTCGGGCACTGCTGTTCCTAGGGGCAGCTCCCTCAGGACTGCAGCGCCACGCACAGCCTGCGCACCCACCTCTTCAAACCAGAGAGTTCTGCTCTCTGTGAATAGGTTTAATTTGGGGGGCGAATGTTTACAGATTAAACCCTCTACTTAATAACACTTTTATGGCAGCTGTTTTGTCCGGGTATCATCGTGATGTAAATGTTTTCACCCAAAGATCCTTGGATACTTACTAATATGCTATACTTTCTTATGTGTTTGTTAATTGCTGCAGTTATTTGCCTGAGAAACTGAATGAATCCAGAATGTATATTTTTTTCTACTCCTGTTTCAGGGTAGTGATTAGGCCATTACCCTGAAACAGCTTTTTCATTCTATTCGCTATAATAAATTACTAAACTGAAAGAAATGCAACTAAGCTCCTTTAGCTTAAGTTCGCGAAGCTTTTGTTTTGAGGTTGAACAGTGAATCTTAGAAAGCTTGTTTTTCATTTGTCCTGAAACCTTGCCCCTTCTGCCTCTCCTTTTCCATGTCAATAAAAGGTAACCAGAGACATCTGGGGGTTCTCTTTCTGTGTCCTCTCAATGAAAGTGTCTCCTGAATGCCTCTTTCATGTACCTGCACAGACCCCACTCTGCTAGCTGTGCAGCAGAGGCTCTCAGAGCTTGAATAGGTTTTCATTGCCCGCATTTCTGGTCTGAAGCAGACTGAGAGAAATGAGTGTTAAGTAAACGCAGCGGCAGCCGCGCTAACGTCAGCATTCCCGGCCGCGGCATGCTCCTGCCTGCAGCATAACTTCAGATTGGGACACCTCAGGCAAAGGCTGCTAGCTTAACACACGTCCAGCTGTCAGGGGGTTGTGTTTTTTTTACATATTAGCAGTTGAAAAGGAGACGTATGCAACGCAGAGCAGAGAGTCTAATTTTTACTAGGCTGTTTATTCTGTCTCTAACAAGTATGTGGTGCCTTATTGGTGCTGAACGGGAATTTAATACAGTGATAAAGTAAAACTGTAAACTTACCAAATCTGTTTTCAGCTGCCTTTGTTCTGTACCTCCGAGCATCTGCAAAAAACATGTTCAACAGCCCTCAAACATTTGCGTGAAATTATATGTGATCTTATTCAGCACCTTCTGCAGAGAAATGATCACCCTGAGGCTGCCTGAAGTCAATAGAAAATAAAGGTGTGTGTCTGTGTGTTCATACCAGGCCTTTTGCTTGTCAAGTCAGTTTGTAGGCTTTTAAATGAAAGCAGAGGCTTATTTTTAAGCTTTCTATCACAAGATTTTAACAAATGTGCTGTTGTGGTTTAAAGATCAAGACTTAAGAAACATTGATATTCGATTAAAAAAAAAAAAAGATTTTTAGATGCTAGTGTCTTTACTAAAGCAAAAAGCTCCAACCATCTTAAATGCCCAGCTTATAGTGGAGGTTACAGGCCTATGCATTCATAACTTGCTAATAGAAATGTCAGGGTATTGTGTGTTGCAAGCAAAAGAACCTGAACTGCATGAATTAGGGCTTTGTTTCCCCAAACACCTAGGCATTGTGTAGGCAGGAATGTTTCCCCCTTCCTTCTACCAATATAACCCCGTTCCTAACCACATGTAGGCAGTCTTACACCAGTACAACACCTTCTCAAGTAAAGAAAGTTTTATTCAGGAATGAGAACGTGCACTCAAGGATAACTCCTTGAGTCAGGATGTAAATACAGCGTATTTACAGGTGTGCAGATTCTCTCACCTCTTCTTGCCTTCTTCCAGTTGCAGTTTTGTCAGCTGAAGTGGCTACTCTTGTCCCTAGCTGCTGGTTAGAGATCCCTTCCTGGGTGGTACTAGTCCCTTAGCTCTGCCTGTCAAAGTCTGGCTAACTTTGACAATATTCCCTTTCCCCCTTCACTCACTCCTGCGAAAGGCTTGTAGCTTCAAGTACCTGGGGGATGATTGTAGGAAGGATGGGGCCAGGCTCTTCTCCATGGTGGCCAGTGACAGGACGAGGGGTAACAGGTGTAAATTGAAATACAGAAGTTCCACCTCCATGTGAGGAAGAACTTCTTTACTGTGAGGGTGGCAGAGCCCTGGAAGAGGCTGCCCAGAGAGGCTGTGGAGGCTCCTTCTCTGGAGATCTTCAAAACCCGCCTGGATGCCACCCTGTGCCACGTGCTCTAGATGTCCCTGCTGGAGCAGGGGCTTGGACTAGATGATCTCTAGGGGTCCCTTCCAACCTTAACCGTTCTGTGATTCATTGAGGGCATCCTGAGATCTCTTAGTCAAGGTACTTAACGTGGATGTACTAATAGCATCCAGAACAGTGTTATGGTGATGGTAGTGCTGTCTTCCCTGCCTAGTATGTGTGATGTTGAGGGGAAAAAAAAATAAAGCAGCCAGAGGTGAAGCGTTTGTGGTGGAACACTAGTGTAGAAATGGGGACAGGGGAGGGTAGCTTAGCCGTTACATGGTCACGGATTGCCTGTGTTGCAGGCAGCGCTCCTGTGCTGCACAGGGCCTGGGGCAGATACAGGGGCTGCCTGTGGAGGGCTGTGCAGTGAGGATGAGCACACAGGGGCTGGCTGGAGCAGGGTGCAGCACGGTGCAAACAGCTTCACCTCCCAGGAACCGCGCATCCCCGTGATGCCCTACAGCACCGCTGCTCCTGTGATCGAGGGCCCATGACGATAGGCTTTGGGATGCTCAGAAACTTGAGCTAGGGAACTCACACTATTGATTTTCAACTACAAGTTCCCACGGCAGCTGAAGTCAGGTTTTCCAAAAATGTGTGTGGAGAGCTGCCAGTCTTCAGCTGTTGCTCGCAAAGGGAAATTCAAGTGACTGGTGACACAGGATGCTTCAACATTTTGGAAATAGGATGTAAAACACCTTCAAAAGGGCAGAATCTCAGGTTACATTCGGAATTGGGCCAAATGCTTCTCAGGTTTAAGGCAACAGAGTTAGTTCTTGAAAATGAAGTCGCTTCCCCCATCTTTTTAACATCTTTATTTTTGCGAGTGCATGCTACCTCGGTCATTATTATTATCACCAATCCTAATTGGTGATAGCATGTTGTTTCTGTAGTAATTATTTTCAGGAATGTGTGTAACTGTTTGTCAATTTATTGAAATAAACTGCAGTGCATGCACCCTGATCAAAGCAAAAAGCATGAAATCCCCCATGTTGCACTACAGAGAGCATCAACAATAAAGCTAACCTTTCACCCTTGACTTTCCTTTAACCCTAATTTTGAAAGACAGTAGCAAACAATTCAGCTAACTTCTTGAGTGAAAGAATATTCAAAGCAGCCTGATTGTAATGCAGTGTTCCTTTCCAAATGAATGGAACATCTTGGAGTAATGCATACAAATACAGAGCCTGGGTAAGTTCATTACTTTGGAGTTTCTGGTGTGGTGGTGGTAGTGAAATGGTTAAAGTGTTGGCTTTAAAGTGGTCACAATTAGGCTTCAAAGTTAACACCCCACCCCACTGAGATGAATGGGAGCAGTTGACATTTCTTAGTGCTATTGTTTCAGTCTGGCTTGCTACAGATCCTAAAATAAGGCAACAGTACATCTGTTTACATTCTGCTTCCGCAAACCCAGATGGGCTAGAAACTTCATTGTATTTTTAAGTGGAAGCTTAGATGCTGGAGAATACAGCAATATCCACGGGGTGTCTGTAGGAAGAAGAGCAGAAAGCCTTCCTAATCACTGACATATTCCACTTCCTTGTAAGCTTCTATTGTCTCAGGACAAGTCTGTAAACCACTGGGGGGGAAAATAGTCATGTGTATTTGAAATATTTCTTACATGCTACATGACATTCATGCAATAACTTCACAGTAAGTCTCTAACATGCACATTTTCATGAATGGATTTTTTTTTTCTTTTTTCTTTCAGTATATAGGATGTGTCTTAAGTGAAGGTAAAGCTCCTAGTTTCCCTGAACTTGGTAGCTCCTCCAGACTTCTACAAACTTAATAACTTCTCTGGTGTTCAGAGAAGTCATAATTTCATTGAGGAGCTTTTGGGAACAGATATTGCTTTTTTTTTGTTCACATAAGTATTGTTAAACTTACCTCTGAGAGGAATGTAAGGAGAAATAAGATTTTTGAATGATATGCTTCAAATTTCTGTGATACTTAAATGGGGCAGCTACATTAACTTCAGTAACATCTCGAGAACCGGAATGGTGCAAGTAGGGCCAGAATTTGTAGCAGATGGTCTATATTACCGCACGCTTCAGTTCGTGTGAGCAGTACACGGTGTCCTCTCTGACTTTTGTTAAGGGGTCTGCATGGTGGCAAACTGCCCTCAGTGGCAGCCAGAACCCTATGAGAGCTTCTCTGATAAAGGTGGCCCATTAGATATGCTTAGTCTGTGGACTGAAACCAGCTGTGAATCTGTCGGAAAGATTTTCCTCATTATGCTTTCATTAGGGTGGAAAGTTTGCAGCTTTTTCTGCATATATGTAATGTGGGCTTCATTGCTCTAGCTTTGCAAATCCTAGAGTCTGCCAGGGACAAGAGCTTTCATTCACAAAGGCCACTTTTGTACATTGCCATCTGACTTTTGCCTTTTGCCCGTGGACAGCACGGCTTGTGCTTCGGAGGTAACATCGTGGGCGCTTCCAACTAGTGTCTCCCAAGTTTCCACCCCTGGTGACCGCGTCTTGAAGGCAAGTCTACCATCTGTGGTTTGGGCTAGTGCAGCTCCCTGCCTGTTGTACAGTAAGATGTAAAATCTCCATTTGTTATGAAGAACATAGGTTTTCATGATGCATGTTCCACTGGCAGATCAAATGATACCTGCTTTTCTTCGCTCTGGGTGGTGGAGGACTATGCTGCCCGCAAGGGTGGTGGAGCACAGTCAGCTGAAAACAGTCAGGGCTGTTCCACTGCTATAATTGTGATGATTTGGGCTGGTGGTACAGGGAAGGATGCTCCTTATAGCTGTCTACAGGTTTATCTCTGCTCACTTAATTTTCCCTAGCATGAAGTGCATGTCCAGAGCCTATCCAGCTTGTCTCCTGCCCAGCTTCAAGTGGCATTTTCATGAGAAAATAAATTGCAACAGGGCTGAGCCTAGACAGGCCTCTGGATTGCCTGAAACCACTACAGACTTTCTGGTAGTTGCAGCTGGCTCCTCTCTTGTCCATCTTTTCAAGTTCCTGCGGGGGAGTGCAGCAATCTGGTCTGTATGAAGAGAAAACCCAAAAGGAGTATTTAATCCAAAAGCTTTTCTCACAGTTTGTTTAATATTGCTACTAAAATATGTTGCTTTGCAACTAAAATAATGTTAAAACATACTGGAGAGGGGAAAAAAAAAGGAAAAGAAAAGCTATAACACTGCAGCAGGACTCATACAGTGTGCAGCAAGAAACACTTGATACAATAGCAGAGGAAGGGCATGTTATTTGAGCAAATAGAGAGAGAACAGGATTAAATATGCATTTGTTATATTTGTTTATACTTTCTGTTTCCCTATTTCTGACTGTGTACCTCGAAGTCTTATGTAGACATGAATTGTATCTAATCTGTCTCACTAGAAAATAGATGTCCTATTACACCTTTTAAACATAGGTAAAATGACTTCTGCAAGGTGGGTCAATGTCCGAGCTTGGAACAGAAATTGGGAGACCATTCTCTGCATTAACTAACTTAACTGCTTCCCTGTGATACAGTTGATATTTGGATGTTTCAGAAGGCTAGGCTTTTTTTTTCCCCCCTGTTCTTTCCTAGAGCAGAGGGTTTTCTGAACAGACCTGAGGAAAATATTATAATAACTTCTCAATTCTAGCTGTATTATTATAACTTCTCTGCTTCTAGTGAGAATCATTGCTATCATTCCTTTTGCCTCATATCCAAGGTAATTTTGATAGCAGAATTGCCTTTTAGACAGTATTAAACACAGGGTGTTCAGGTGCTAGCTGAGATAGGGCAGGAATCTGCTGTTAAGAAGAAATCCTAATGTAACTTTGAAAAAATGAAGTGCATGAGAAAAGAAAAAGCAGTGTTTTTTTGTGTGTGTGTTCTGTTTTCTTTGGGAAAAGAAAATTGAGAGTTCTTTTTTTGGGAATATTGAGTTTTGAGTCAGTTCTGCACTTAGTAGCATTTCCCTTTTGTGGTGTCTTTCTTTAGCTGATGGTTAGGTGGTGTGAGTGTGCATGCTGGCTTGTATTTCCCACCAAATATCCTGGTTCTCCTGAGGGGGCAGGTGTGTTCTGGCAGTCATTAACCCATGGAAGAGGAGGAGGCTGCAGAGGGTGGTTATTCCTATAACTCTGAGAACTGCCCTGCAATAGAAAAGACGGTCCATCAAATTAACCAAACTTTTCAATTAATGAGTATGATAAAAAATTGTATTCCCCAGAATTCCCTCTTAATTTTTGTTTCTTATTGAAAATTATTTGTAAAAAAAAAATTCTGAAGATAAATTGATACTTACTTATTCATCCCGATTTAAGAAAAAATGTTGAAATACCAGAATATTCTTTAGGATGAAATTTCTTGTATTTTTCAGCTTGTATTATGATAATGATGTGCATTTTTTTTTTCCAGCTTAGACAATGAGAATAGATGAATCTAACAGCTTTTACGTTGTGGTCTGTGGACCAGAGCTGGCTTGTAAAACTTGTTCTTTTAGTTGTTCTATTGTTCAAGGAGTTGATGCTTCCTGTTACTTCTAGCCATGCTTTTAGATTTTGTGAATGTATATGCTTAAAGAAAAGAAGAAAACCACTAATCAATATATGCCTTTTGTAGAACTTTACAGTCTCATGAAATCAAAAGTGACACCTGAACTGCAGAGGTATAAAGTCCTCTGAGGAATGGAGTCAACTGGAAAATGACGGAAATGACAGCGGTCAATGAAATAAATTCTTCTAGAAGAAAGGCTTCTACCCTTCAAGCATTCAGTAAGGAAGAAGGAACAAGCAGCACAGGTAAATCATAACAGAGTATTAACTCTTATTAAACATAGTTTAAACTTTATGGCATAGGAACTGTTTATTTGGTTTGATGTTTGAGCAACAGAAAATCCTTGGAGTCAAGGACTAATAGAGCAAGTAATGAACAATTAGGATTTAAATAGGTAAATGATCTTAGCTGCTGCATGGTACTGAGTTTTGTTTCCATACTGTCTGTCACGTTTTTCTGATCTAATGCCCCATTTTTGTGTGCTGTGAAGGTTGTAGTGTACGTGACTAGGTTCACTCCCTACTGGGACATAGGCCAAGATTTTCAAAGTGATTGTTTGAGTGTCTCCATTTTTTTAAGAGTCCAATATTGAGACGTTTCAGAGAAGAGGGATTTTAAAAAAGTACAAAGAGTGAAACCTCTCGAAATCAATTGTGTAGTGTGACAATACAAGAAGGAAAAATAAATTTAAAGAAAAAGGATGCCACCAAAATCAGTGTTCATTCTTCATAATTTTAGTGTTTAGCTTCTCTTTTGCTGAGTTGAACTGAGGCCAGCAGATATGGGTGCTGCTCTGCTGGAAGCTGTTCCAGTAGCAAATGCATTCCCTGCATTGATCCAGCATTGATGAAGCCAAGATAAGCAACGTAATAGCACCTTGCTTCTGCATTTCTCTTCAATAACTTCCTAATTGCTCAAAAATTTTACCAAAGATTTGGTCTCCTAAGTGATCTTCTACTAAGATAGTGGTGAGATCACTGGAGATTCTTCCATAGAGAGAATCTAAGTAATGTATACAGATTATATATTATAATCCAAATAAATACATAGCCCAGATATTGTCCACTGTGTGGGTAAATCTGGCCAGTGTAGAGGTAGCAAGGTAGTTTACTCTTCAAAGAGAAAACCACAGCATGAGCATGACTGCTGCCAGCACATTTGGCTTAAAGCTAACTTTTCCTTCAAATTCTCTCTTGCTAATACTGAACAGTAATGTTTGGGCTACAGAATAAATTTCATTTAAAATAAATACTGATATGGAATAAAATAGCCTTGGAAGCGTTTCTCTAGGTTTTAGATTTTTTGAATGCCTGTTTTTAGGACAAGGCATCAGCTGACATGGCTCTTTCAAAAACCCAGTTTGGATTCAAGGAAAGAAAATAATGAAGCATAAGTTGTGAAGACTTAATTGTTAAAAGTGCAACAATAGCTTAAAGACAGGCTGCACAGCCTGCTCTCACAGCTGGAGGAAGAGGTACTTTATTTATAGTTGCAAGGAATGGGTGGATAGGGCCTGAAAGAGGCAGCAGGGAATATAGAAAGAAGCCCTGTAACATGAAAGTGTTGCCAAAACCTCTTACTGAACAATTTCTGCAAAAACATGCATCCCATAAGCATCAAGATATTAATGCAGTGCTGAACGCGATGCAGGAGTCTTTGACAGAGGCTCTTGTAAACGTGCTTATGTTGTGCACCAAGTGCAGCAATAGGTAATTTGGCGGCCTGCAGATGAGCACATGTTCCCAGCAGTTGTTCTGGCTTGCTGTATTTGCTGAATAATTGCTACACTGAAGTACTGTATGGTCTGATATATCTCCCCCCAAACATCCTTGCCACTGGTAAGCAAGCCACTCTGCTAGCAAGGCCTGAGACACAACTCTCTAAATGCCTGTTATCCCAGGGAGGTCCCCTCTATACAGAGATTTTATGTAATTGTAACTCTCCTCACCCCTGCAAATTTAGGCCCAGCTGCCTGTTTTTGTGTGGCCGGGTGCTGATTGCATGAGAGAGAAGGAGATTGTAGCCCCCCATTGCAGCCCCCCAGCTGCACGGTCTCTGTGTTCCCGGTTCACCTGGGTGCTTTGGGTCCCTTTGTTGCTGGTTGCTTATGGCAGATCTGGGCTACCACACTTATCAAGTTATTCCTTAAAACAAAAAAATCAGGGATAATTGCCTTTGCCAAGCCAAAAACTTTTTCCAAAACTAGGAAAAGTCTTGGGAGTAGCAGGAGGGCTCAAATGCTAGTGAAATACTGCTTTCGTTTGAAAGCATATATCCATAAAATCACTTTAGCAGAGACTCCCCTTTTCCTGCGGCGCTGATGCTCTGTGTGAGATCGGACATTGTTCTCCACTCCTTAGAAAACCAGAGCTCTGTGGGGGAAGGGAGAGGAAATACAAGCAAAAATCTCAGCCTGATTTTCACCACAGTACGGATTTAATCCAAGTTGTCTGTGCCAATCATAATCCCTCCTTTCAAGTTTGTCCTTTCCATGTGGGTCAATGGCAGCTCAGTCCCTGATGCATCAAATCCAGAAACTTGCTGAGACTGTCAGTGCCCTTGGCAGCATGACACAGTACAGATCGTACTTATTTTGACGGTGGGACATGGCAGCGTGTTCCCAGGGCCTGTCCTTACTGTGGCTATGGAAGTGATGTACCTCTTCTCCTCTTCTACTGCAGCCATCTATTGTAGCATTACACTGATAAAAAGTGTTATCTTCACCTTAGTTTAAACCTTGTTATCACTTTTGTTTGTTTTGTTCTTTTCTAGGAAGAATATTTTCCTTTCTCCACCTGTGTTCTTAGCTGGCCTCACTGGAGTTGATGGAAATCTCTGCTCCTAATACACCGTGTACTGCGCTAAATGGGCTCTCCTTTACCTTTACCTTTACCTTTTTTTTTTTTTTTTTAACCTTGGTATGTAATAGGCAAAGTTTGTGTGTACTTTAATAGCCACTGTTCATTTGCAAGAGCGATTGTTGAAGTAAGTATTTCTTTGTAGCTTTTCCTGGACCACAGCAGTCTGAGCTGTGGTCAGGTTTGCTCTCTCTGCTCTGGTATGCTTCTGGAAAGAGCAGCTTCCCTCTCTCTTTCTTATATCCCAGCCATGAAAGCTAAACCATGGTTTGGCTCCAAGTTTCAGCTGCTTTATACCAAAATGAATCAACAGCATTTCCAGTTTTGTCCCAAGGAGTACTACTATTTTTTTTTCCCTAAATGATTAAAAGCTGTCATTAGAAATGCTGACAGTCATGGTATCTGAACCACAGAAAATGTCACTTACATTAATGAAAATCATTCAGACTTTGTTCTTTTTTCTCTGCTCCTCATCTTGTGTTTGAAATATGGTATCCCAGCTATAACAGAACATGTTGATTGCTGCTCTATATGGACCTTGTTAATGTTGTGCTCCAGAAGGAACACATCCCTTTAGGATGTACTCCTTATTTATTAGATTTTCCTTAGGAAAAAAGCAATCACATGAGGATGAAATTCTGTCTTGGCTTCTGGGGGGCTGCTGCCCACGGTAAGAGCCATGAAGGCACAGGGCTTGCTCAAAGAGCAGGAATAACACCTCCAGCGACTGGTGTTCTTTTCTGAGGATGCAGGGGCCCAGGCCCCAGTTTCCAGAAGCAGGCAACTCTGAAAGTAGGAAGGTTATCTCCCTACCTTTTCTTTATTGGCTTTTTTATTTATTTTTAGGCATCATTTAGACCTTCTTTTTTTTATGCCTGTAATTAGTAAAGAAAGCAAATGCTTGGGTTCTCTACCTACATGGCTCAAGTTTGCCCTTCCCTGTCTTCTTTAAAGCTAGGCCATGATTAATGAAAATTTGCAAGTGGTTTGCTTAACAAGCTTATTTTCATGAGAATTTTTTCTCTTCTTCCTCTCAGCATGCACAGCTGTACTTTCTCGTGCAGGTTCCTTGTGCTTTATTTTTTTAGACTTTTTCAGAATTGAAAAAAAAATAACTTTGCTTCTGACTTGGGCTTCAAACTCTTGGAAATGAAGTTGAGGGAGTTTTCTCACACTCTGTCAGTTAGCATGTTAAGACCTTCTACTATTTTTCTGCATAGGAAGTGCCATAGTTAGTAAGATAGATTTGATCTTTTGTCTAATCCTCTAGATCAGCAGCATATCTTGTGATTTCTGATCCACAGCAGTATCAGAAAGATACAAGGTAGCAGTGCAGTCTGACAGTTTCACAGGAAAAAACTGCAGCTCCACGGGGTTTAGCCTTGTTTTATAAAGCGTAGTGACTCCTAGTAAATATACTTGAAGTTGACAGTTGCATCTCTGAGTGCAACTAGGCTATTTTCTCAATGCTACAGCAAATGAAAAGATAGAAAAATACAATGTATTAAGGATTCTATCACTATCTCTAAAAACAGGACTATATATGTGTGTGTGAGATATATATATATATAAAATACATATACATATATATTTACAAACACATGTACATATGCAGACGTATATACGTGTATGTAGTTGTTCACCATCAGCTCTGGCTTTTATTTGTTAAATTGCTATACATGTGCCTTGTTTTACAAATTGTACATTTAACATATGATTAAAATAAAAACAGATACGGGTAAAGATTTCTTGCAGAATTTGTGCTCCTAGTTACAAGTATTATCCCGAGTGAATGTCTACAGTGTGGTCATTTAATTTAGTCCATTCTTTTGGTTTCCTGGTAAGAGGTAGCTGCTCTAGAAAGCCTTCTAAGCTTTCCATAACCAGACGTGCCACTACTAATCTTTCCAAAATGTGATGTCAATGGAGGTGCAGCTGGTTAAAGGGCTATGCAGGGCAAAAAGTGGTATTAGTGGCTAATAAAGGCTAATTCTTTTGCAAGCAAAATTAGCTCGCTTCACTAGCTTGTTATGACTTGAAGTGTCTGGCCATTGAACTGTGCATCTGGCTCATTTGTTGCTCTCAAAGAGCTTGCACCCTGACTGACAGCTGTACTGGACTGGAAAAAAGTAACCCAAGTGAGTAAGAACAAGAGGACTTCAGTTCGTGTGACTTTAGGACAGTAGCAATCCATGCAGGGCACCCTTCATAAAGAGATGAACCCGACAAAGAATGTGTGGGATGTGGATCCTGCCTCTGAGCACTAATTTTCCTTAAACGGCCATTTCGTAAGGCAGGACATTCTGTTGCCTGTAGATTCGGCCTCCTATTCATGACTACCTAGGAGACCTAAATGTCCATTCACTGGTTGCAACAACCCTAAATTATCTCTGGAGGCCTAATGAAAACATTTATTACCAGTTCCCAATCTTATTGTGATGCTCCAAAGTGATTTAAACTACAGTAGAATAGCCTAAGCTCCATGGCCATGTATTTATTTTTACTCACTGATGTTTTGGAGTGACTGCCACATCAGAGTGTTTTTATTATCGAG